>CM017555.1:2813281-2996819 GCA_007844125.1 Sinonovacula constricta
TTAATTAAATAATTATCACAAAGGAATACTGAAATAACTAGTTGACGTTTAAATTATACATTTTCTTGACCATTATATACACATATGTGGTAGGCTTATTCATTCATATTATTATTGTATTATTATATCATATTATATATTCATATATATATTATAATATATCATATTATATATTATTATTATATTATTATATTATTATTATATTATATATTATTATTATTATTATTATATTATTATTATTATATTATTATTATTATTATTATTATTATTATTTATTATTATAATCATTATTATTAATATTATCAAATCTGGTAAAATATTATGGGCTTAGAATGTATTTGTTGTCAAAAGAATGTTATTTTTACATGAAATACGTCTTTTAAATACAAGTTGAATTATTAAGTTTATATTGTAAACTTTAAAACAATAAATAATTGTGACGGACAGATTCTTTTCACGGATTTAAATTTCGTTCTTTTGATAAAACTTTGCGTACTACTGTTTCATCCGTACATGTATGTATAGGAAATAATAAAGCAGTAAATACGTTTTAGTTGGTTTGCTAATGTAAATAATCGTTTAAAATATCCACCGGTATGAATTCTTGCAGTAAATTTTAATCTGAGATTTTCAGATTAAGTATGATTTTATGCTCTGTGTCAATTTTATGTGTTTAAACTTAATTTAGGATTGTTTATATGCCCGAATCTTTTAGTTTGCACTCAATGATTGTATCAATATAAAGCTTGTTAGCATTAAGTCAAACCCAGGATGATCTATGCACGCTGATACAATCATAAGAACAAAAACAACATGGAATACTTTCTTTTTATTTAGGATCTTTGCCATGCAGTTTTTATTAACTTAATAAAATAAAATAAATAATTGATAGTAAGATATTTTAATAAGTTGCAAAACTATGTGTCATAGATTTGTTTTTATCGATTAGTTTTCCATTGCCGAAACCGCAAATTAAATAACTACAATCAATAGCTTCACAGCAGCTAAAACAATGCCACACAAAATCCGCAGAAAACCTTACTGCCATGTACAGTACAAGTTTTATACATCTCAGTAGCAAGGGCGAAAGACGAAATAGTTAATCAATGAGAGGAAACAGGGGCGTCTCAACAATCAAAAGTAGACCAGAAAAGCCAAGCCATTGATGATGGTTGAATGATGTCTACAAACTCCTATAATTTTCACATGCAGGTTTCATGAGAACATGGGCGGCTGAGTCCTTTATGTTATCATTACATCGTCTTTTCAAGATAATCTATGAAACGTCCCATAAAGTTTTGTAGCCGACGAAAGTTTCAAACACGGCGACAAACGGCCATAACCTGACACAAGATCGTAGTCAGCGTGCCAGTCGGCATATCAGTGAGCCGTCACGCTATGTCTTCACACCCAAGCATACAATGTAGACAGGAAACGAGCACACACCTTTCTCACTATACAGGAAACACACACTGTTTTCCCTGCAGTAAAACAAAGTAAAATCAAATCGCACGCTGCACCTCCCAATGAAACACATATTTTGAATAAATCATTAACTGATCAATTTTCCCAGATAAAGAAAGAACAAGCCTTTAATTTGACAACACACATACGCTTAAATATTCTGTCGTTCCTGCTTTCTTAAAAGTGGAATTAAAAAGTGGCTGATCAATACACATCATTAAGATAATTAAAACTAAATTATCATTTAAATAATCAGTGTTTCTGTTTAAAGCCGAGAAGTTGTATGCTCAATTCCATACGTATGTGGTAAGACTGTGCTATGTACCAGTATAATGTACAAATAGTTATTTTATATAAACACAGACATAAAAACAAAAGTTTTCAAGACTCAATTGACATCATTGCAAGCTTTGCATTAGAAACATGTAAAAGAACGACACACAACAAACTTTTTCCATCTAAAACAAAATTGTGCATGCTGTATATTTAAATAAACAAGATACACATATATTTGTGAACTCCTTTTACACCCACCCACGCGTGTATTAAAGTCCCAAGATTTATTTTAAAACATATTGAATATATTAACACGCTTCATTGTGTACCAACAAATACAGATTGCCTCCATATTTTCCCACATTTTATAGATTAATACTACACACAACTACAAATAAAGGTTTGTTGATACTACATGTACCGACAATTATACAGCAGCATAAATCTACGTGTAAATATTTAGATTGATTCTACATAAACTTACCAAGGTAGAATTATTCTACAAATATACATGTAAAACAAATTTACATGTACATACAAATAAAGATCAAGCTTATGTATACCAACAAATGCGTAAACATACATTACAAATGTTGTTTACGATGACTTTTACGTAGATAAATTCCAGGTATAACTACAAATGTAGATTGATTTTAAATTTACCTACAAATATACATGTAGATCGGTTTTAGATTTAGGATTTTATTTTTTTTATTGATTTTAAGTATACGTACACATGTAGATTTATTTTTAGTCGACCTGCAGTATTATTAAAGATTAATTTTGAGCATACCGACACATAAAGATTGATTTTAGATTGACCTGAAAATCTACCTATATACACACACATCTGATTCTCTCTCTCTCTCTCTCTCTCTCTCTCTCTCTCTCTCTCTCTCTCTCTCTCTCTCTCTCTCTCTCTTTCTCTCTCTCTCTCTCTCTCTTTTTTTCTCTCTCTCTCTCTCTCTCTCTCTCTCTCTCTCTCTCTCTCTCTCTCTCTCTCTCTCTCTCTCTCTCTCTCTCTCTCTCTCTCTCTCCCTCTCTCTCCTTCTATCTCTATTAAGTCTACTTACAGATATAGATATAGTGTACCTACAAATATAAATTTTAAATGGACACGGAAATATGTATTCAATTTTTTTTAATTGATACAGCAATTATGTGTTGCCTCTGCCTATTATAAGATGTACATGAATACATGCTTACATCTGTTTCTCTATTTCTTCTATTTCTATTGTAGATATATTTTTCTATCTACATTTGTAGATATATTTTTCTATCTACATTTGTAGATAATTTTTTCTATGTACATTTGTAGATATATTTTTCTATCTACATATGTAGATATATTTTTCTTTCTACATTTGTAGATTTATTTTTCTATCTACATTGGAAGATTTATTTTTCTATCTACATTGGTAGATTTATTTTTCTATCTACATTGGTAGATTTATTTTTCTATCTACATTGGTAGGTTTTCAGTCTTTTAACCTAGTTTTCAGCGACATAAAAACCAACCACGTTTTTAATTATCATAATTTTGTACAATAACTAGTTGTCAGCATTTCCATTGCAATAAGAAATAGAACAGGTTTGCTTATTTAATAACAACCAACATTGATTAATTTTTAATGTACTTGTGTGTACCATTTTTTAAATTACCCCTGATCTGTTTTAATGTAATGAAAGTAATTGCCAGTCCTTCCGAATAATTAAAAATAAAATTTAATACATCTCGATTCATTGAAAAATTTAGATCTATTTTCTTAAAATATCACATCAGTGTCATACTTAATTGGCAAATATATATCATGTCGTGGTAAGAGGATACGTTTTACTGTGGTAAGTTCATTTCAAATATTTAATTAAGCAGAAACATGTGTCCGCGTAAATTGGGCAGCGGGTAGATGATCATTGATTGAAAACCGTTTAATTACGAGTCTATGACAAAAACTACGTATGTTCATTTAACAGCGGGAGTGGTAGGTGACTCTGTAGTTAACAGGGGATATTCAATTAATGCAATTACAGCCCAACTGTTCATTATACTCACGGACTGCTCCCGTCAAAGCAACGTTTAATTAATACAAAATTGATGACACGAAATTCGGGTCGCACTGCCCTCTTTTGACTAATTAAACCACATGTGTTATATTTAATCAATTATATAAACCAATTACCGAATAAGAAACTGGTACTTATGGTAGGTCTAGATTAATAAGGACAACACGAAACTGTCTCCGAATCTTCTCCACGCGGCCTGATTTATTGCTATTTTGACTTTTAAGATTGAGAACTAAATAATAGATCGTAGCCGGTGTTGTGTTTTTTCAACAGATAAGATAAAAAGGTGATTTAAAAATATAATTAAATTTTAGATAAAAAGCTATGTGAAAGTACATTACTTCGGAATTTAAATGTATATTTGAACAATACAATATAAAACATGTCTTGGAGGAGTGTATTTGCCAGCGGTCGATTACTTGTTGGTTACAAAAGAGAAAATGAAAAACCTGTTTTCATTTAAAACGATACCTTATCTAAATACTTAAAATTATTTGACTATATAATTATCAATTTAAACAAGTTCTAAAATTGATATTATTCTAACTATCTTCCATTGACCTTACTTTGCAAATAGAATAAAGGTACACAAAATATGAACATTATGCATTGACAGCAAATAAAAAAAACTAATTATGAAACGTTTTAAAATACATAGTTTATAGAAAATTTAAAATGTAGATGACTATACGCTTTATTGTTAATAAAGCTTGAAACTTTCTTACTTTATCTTAAGTAAAATTAAAAACAAAGAAAACAACATTTGTTGAAAAAAAAGAAAGACAAAAACATGATATCAATAAATATTTATGTAAGTTTCGTACAATTTTAAGCAAATCCCGTGACAAATATTTGTTTATATACATATCTTAATTTTACGGTTACACGGAAGACAAAAGCAACATTTTAAAAATATTTACATTTTTAAAATCGGATGCCGATAAATTAAGTACATGCCAATGAAAAACATAACTTATGATTAAATACTTAAATGATAATTTCTGCATGCAAATCAAATAGCCAATGGTATATACGTGACACGCATCAGCATAATTTATATGAATCGGGATTGTGCGCGCATGCTCCTTGGATATTTTTTGACAAATTAACCAAAATTAACAATATATATTTGTTACAGACCAAAGTCATGCGAAAAGAATTGCGTGATAAATTACTAGGTTCAGAAAGATGTTCGGATAAGTACCCGAAGTCGTTACAGATTGGCGGGTTCGCTGGCAAAATATGGCCGAGCCCTGTTATTATTTCAGGAAACATTGGATGTGCTTCAAAGCAAGGCGTAACTAGTAGAAAACGATGCAAACATTCAGTGATTTGTCCATTTAATAAGTTTTTACAATGTTATGAAAATAAAAAATAATAGCACCAAACAAATGAGAGAAACTTACAGAATGAGCAAAAACGCCAATGTAGAACTGTCCTGTATGTATGATTTGACCTTGTATGAAACTGTTAACGCTGGGATATTTCTGTTCAGTTTTAAAATGGTTATTTTTCTATCAATCTCTATCATACCCCACACTCAAATCCCAGAAACGTTTTTAAGCTGAATGGAAGACCAGTTCAAATATATATGCACATCATCTACAATAAAAAGAAGATGCATGTGAAGCTGTCAAATTAATGAAACATATACAAAAAGACTAAAAGAAACTAAAAACACACATATTTTAAATCTATCGCGAAGCATGAGAAAATAACTAAGCTCAAATTAAGCAACAGTAATAAACGTGCGATCTTAAAGCAAAGAAAAAATAAAATATATTAGAGATACCTGCATCCACACTCCTACTAAACCTGTCCGGGTCGTGTTCTTTGGGAGACAGTTGGGATGGTGTCCTGGTGACGCAGCCCCCGTGGGCAACTGTAGACAGTTCGCTGGCCGTCACCAAGCTGTTCAGATAACTGGCGTGATAATGATGCTGCTTGGCAAGAGACAACTGAGCGAGAGCCAAAGGATCGAGTAAGTGGCCATAGCCGGCCAGCGGGCTCAGAAACCGGAACTGCTGAAGCCCATACCCAAACCGGTCACCCTGTTGTTGTTGCTGCTGAAGATAACCCATAGGAAGGCCGCTCATCTTGATACAAAACTATCACAAGTATTTCTTTATGTATTTTTCAATCAGTATCGATCAACCTAAAGTTTTCCCAAACAACTGTTCTCTGTTAAAATGATTTAATTAAACCCACAACTGATAAATAATCAAGAATTTATCAATGATTAACAGCTCGCCGTATTAACTTCACTGTCACTCAACTATTCTCATCAATCCGCGGGCATTACTTCAAAACACTGTCAAGGGAATAATAAAAGTCAACGATGCAGTATCATCAACAGCGCCATACTATATTGACTTACTTAACAACAGATTATCCATATCTAGTACAGCATTGAACATTAAGCGTCCCTTAAGCTTTCTCCGAGTTAGGAAGTTGTTAAATTGTAAAGAGACGTTGCAGGCCCTGTAATATTGACACTTGTCAGTTAGAAAAGGCACAAAAGGAAAAATCGATACAAATAAGGAGAAAACGAACGATATGCTTGTCGCTAATGTGGTATCAGCCAATCAGCGGGCTGTTCGAACAATCATAAGGTTTCACCACAGAACGAGCAACTGGTTACACAGTGAAGACCCAGCCCGTATCATTGACATTACAGTGGGACTAGAAGACACTGGGTGGCGGAGTATAGGAGAGGACTTGGGACACCGGGACAGACGTACCACTGAACTGTACATAGCACGTACTACATACCACCACTTCTTAAATGAGATAAGTAGAGATGACCAACACTATTTGGGTAATTAAACCACGTATCATTCAGTGAAATAGAAATAAATCATAAGCCTCCCTGTAGAATGGATAAAGCCAACATCATTCATACTGCTTTGCCAATTTTAAAGGAGATCCTTTTTTTCTGTCACGCAACTAAATAAATTATTGTTATCAGAAAAGATCCCGAGAAATGCTGTTAATTTGTGCCTTTCATCCATGTTAAAATTCTCCATAATGATGTTAAGATGTTACATGTATCAGACATAGGCAAACTGTCGGATACCATCTTTAAGGTCGACCCGCAGTCTTTACTTTCAAAGAAAGGGTAAGTCTTCAAATCGCAAAATTCATCATAGGAGGGATAACACAACACCAAGTGTTTGGGGGAAGGAAGACACGCCGCACAGTCGCCATGGGAGGAATACACACCATTCAGGCGTCATAGAAAGGAAGACGCGCCACAGTTTCCATGGGAAGGAAGACACACCACTTAGTCGTCATAGGAAGGAAGACACGCCATAGCTGCTATGAGAAGGAAGACATACCACTCAGGCATAATAGGGTGGGAGCACGCCACAGCCGCCATGGGAAGGAAGACACACCACTCAGTCGTCATAGGTCGGAAGACATGCCACAGTCGCCACGGGAAGGAAGACACACCACTCAGGCGTAATAAGGTGGAAGACACGCCACAGCCGCCATGGAAAGGAAGACACATCAGTCGTCGTCATAGGAAGGAAGACACGCCACAGCTGCAATGGGAAGGAAGACACACCACTCAGGCGTAACAGGGTGGAAGACACGCCACATCCTCCATGGGAAGGAAGACACACCACTCAGTCGTCATAGGGTGGAAGACACGCCACAGCCGCCATGGGAAGGAAGACACAACACTCAGGCGTCATAGGTCGGAAGATACGCTACAGTCTCCATGGGAAGGAAGACACACCACTCAGTCGTCATAGGATGGAAGACACATAACAGCCGCCATAGGAAGGAAGACACACCATTCGGTGGTCATAAGGTGGAAGACACACACAGCCGCCATAGGAAGGAAGACACACCACTCAGTCGCCAAGGGGAGGTACAACACACCACTCTGTCGTCGTAGGGAGGATGACACTCCACTCAGTCGTCATTAGAGGGAAGACATACCAATCATTTTTATGGAAAGGTAGAAAAACATATGGTCGTCAAGTAAAGGATAACAAACCGCCCATCCGGAATGATGAAACACCACCCGGTCGTAATGGCAATGGAGAAAAACACCGAGTCTTCATAAGAAGGAAGACACGCCATAGACGTCATGAGGAGGAAGATACATCTCCAAGTCATCAAGGTAAGGAGTACACACCAACCAGTTTTCATCGTCGTGGGAAGTAAGACATTCCACTCATCCGAGCCTCCAAGATAAGACATGACGCTACCCAGCCTCCTAGAGAAGAAAGACATACCGCCCAGCCTCCTAGAGAAGAAAGACATACCATCCAGCCTCCTAGAGAAGAAAGACATACCGGCCAGCCTCTAAAAGAAAAAAGGCATACCGCCCAGTCTCCTAGAGAAGAAAGACATACCACCCAGCCTCCTAGAGAAGAAAGACATACCACCCAGCCTCCTAGAGAAGAAAGACATACCGGCCAGCCTCTTAAAGAAGAAAGGCATACCGCCCAGCCTCCTAGAGAAGAAAGACATACCACCCAGCCTCATAGAGAAGAAAGACATACCGCCCAGTCTCCTAGAGAAGAAAGACATACCACCCAGCTTCCTAGAGAAGAAAGACATACCGGCCAGCCTCTAAAAGAAGAAAGGCATACCGCCCAGCCTGCAAAAGAAGAAAGACATAAAGCCTCTAAGAGAAGAAAGATATAGCGCTTACCCTCCAAGATAAGAAATACTGCTCAGCCCCCAATATATATGAAACCTTATTTTGCTTTCGTCGCCATAGTCGATCATAGGCGACGTCAGGCGTTTCATTTCCGTTAAACACGCCGAAAGAGGTGAATTCTAGTCATATGCTGTTCCATCCTACGCGTAAATGAGCTTCTCTTTACTTACAAATACGATAAAGCTGGCCTTCCTGTCTTTCGAGTCGGACTTCCTTCGTCCACCATTGTTATTTACGAATTAAAGGGCCACAGACGAAAGTAAATGCCTGTCACCGGATAAAACAAACGCTTACGTAACTGATCGGAACGAGTCCGGTTTCGACCGATGTTATTTAAAATCTTTTATGACTCCCCAGTGGTAAAATATTTTATAGATTTTATGATCTTTTATTGAATCATTTGAAACAATGTTAACAACTATGGGATAACAGGCAATGTACGTGTCATAAAGGGTATCCGAAACGTTATTTACACCAATGTTGATGATGAAATTCAAAATCATATACATTTATAACTTTAAAGAAAGATATCGCAGAAATTAAAATTTAAGTTATTTATGTATTATTCTGTTTTAAACATCAAAAGTTTGACAATCATCAATTGTTTAATCTGAATTGTACTCGAGTCTATCTTACAATTACCCAGAATATATAATCAGCAAAAAGATTATGAAAATGATGAAACATTAAGAATCGATTAACAGTGTGTTCAAGTAATAAATCTAAAGTTATATCACTGATATCACCAACCGGTCTGTTAGTAGTCCGATTATCCCCTTTGAAGACTGGCCTGTCGCCTGTATGATATACTGATGCTGATCAGACCACATTAAAGCAAAGGCGTTAATTTTATATCTAAAATCCATTAGTTATTTCAAGGTTTAACAAACAAAATCTCTCAACTTTCCATCTCGCATTTGCGATCCGATTAATGATAAAGGAAAAAACTTTGCTGGTTACAAATGTGTAAAAATTGATAAAATTTCATTCCAATCCTACGTGTAATGAAGTGTGTCGAGAAAATGGCGTTCTAAATCTCTCTGTTTATTAACACGACATAAAAATTGCTTCGTCACGAGCCATTAGTTTATACATACTTTGTCAAGATAAAAGTTTTAATCTGCAAATCGGAGCTAAAATTGATATACTTAGGAAGGCTAATTCCACGTATTTCTGAGCTTGAAACGATGAAGAAATGTACTAATTGTGATTTATAAAGAGTAATATTCACGGTTAAGCGGCTGTAATAATAAATCAAATGAAATTAGCGGCTTCTTTTTGTGGGTGACGCCGCGCAGGCGTGACAATGCTGGCGAAGCGTCTTTTTTCCGGGACCCATACGTCAGATTACCACGCGCAATGATATATGTGTTAAGTTATTCACGTAATTGGCAACAGGTCGTTTCTAAAGCACAGCAGTCGGGCTATTCTGACCTTCCGGGGTCCGGGTAGAGAATGAGCAGAGTTTCGCGTCAATTTTGACAAACTCTGTCTACGTCAACTAACACAAACGATGCAAATTTTACATTCAAATTACAATAATTTCTTTTGGTATTCGCATTGTTATCGATGGCCTCTATTAGAAAAGATGTGTATGTGTTTATTTATGTATATGCCTTATGAGTTACCTTCATTAAATCAAGATATTATTATTATTATTATATATTATTATTAATAATAATTATTATTATTATTATACATTATTATTATTATTATTTATTGTAATTATTATAATTATAATTATTGTTTAATTGACCTTTTCTATTATTATTATATATTATTATTAATAATTATTATTATTATTATTATTATACATTATTATTATTATTATTATTATTAATTGTAATTATTATAATTATAATTATTGTTTAATTGACCTTTTCGTAAGAAATCCGCTCGTGACTATATTCTAAATCGGAAATAGAACTTACCGTGCCCTTGCACATTTTTTACAATTTTGTTGGTTAAAGAAGACCAAGTACAAGTCGCATGCATCACACCTTGCGGATATCATGGAATCTTGCGATATTATTTTTTCTTGTCTACGATTGTCCGGATTCAGGCCTGAGCGAGGCACTACTAAAACTTATGGTTCTTATACGTTTATCGCATGTATTTTTGTGATGATCGCACGGATCTAAGATAATCGTGGGAAGCAAGCAATATTTTAAGAGCGAGCTTTCGTGCGGCAGGCAACCCGGTCAGTGTCCTGACTGCCGTCGATTGGTAAGAAAATATAGTGGTTTTGTCGCAATGGCAAAACCTTCTCAAAAGTTAAACATTTATATAATAGTTTTGACCAGTCGTGGGAATTCTGTATGAGACCTGTAGTACCCGTGTAACTGTATTAAAGGGATGGGATAGGATTAGCCGGCATTTTTGCCGATACTGTGCAGCGACATTTCTATTATTATAGCACAGGGGCACTTATGTGGTGCCCAGGGACTAAACCCGGCCGGTCCATTATACTGTCACCGACTAGTCAGACGTAATGCTGTCCCCTTAGCCCCGAGCGTTAGCAGAGAAGCCACTTCTACCAACTTTAAAGTCTTTGGTTTGACCCGGCCGGAGTTTGAACCCACGACCTCCCGATTCGCAAACCGACGCTCTACCACCTGAGCTATTGCGGCCGGTACCTTTATTAGAGCTAAAAATCGTAGAAGGCTTGTTGAAGAGTTGCATACGGGTATCGTACGAAATACATACGAGTATTTTGCGAAGTTCTTGCGACGTATGAACTTTTTCTTGCTTGAGGGATTGTTCGAGTCATGTATCTAATGTAACCATATCACAAAAATATTTGAAAGCTCGTACAAAATTATTATTATTACTATTCGTAAACATACGGTTTTATTATTTCTACTACTAACACCGCACGGCATTGTGAATGAGGAAATAGGATGCTGACCTGGGTGGTACTATTCTTATTGCAAATCCAAGGAACGTTCCACTGTAAGTTTAGATGGCAGCTGTATATTGATTAATATTGTATGCTATAGTGTTCAAATTTATTCGTCTAAATTACATTTGTTACGTAAAATTAGCATTTTAATTACCGTCAATCCCGCAAAAAATGTTTCGAAAAAAATATAGGGTTTGTATTAGCTTGTTCCCGTGTGAAAGAAATACCACAGTTAATTTTGACCTACGTGCCTTCTACAAGCTTCTTATGCGTGTGCAATATATATCTGTTGTTGCAAAATACACATCAGTAAAAGCCTGTTAGGAACAGTCTCGCTGTATTTATATTGCATCATGAAGATCGGAACATCTCTGTAGAGGATTAATAAAATAAGAAATTTATTTTGTGTTCACGTGTTTCACAATATGTTCCTCCATCAATTAACATTTTAATTAAATATCTATTCATGTTTGTTTGAAGATATCATCTCTTTCATAATGTTGTTTTAATGGTAGCAGGATGTTTCCTTTCAATGAAAGAGCAATGTGTGGCCAAATTAAAATGTTTTCAGGAAAAATCGATTGTTGTTGTTGTTTTTTATTTGAAGCTCAGTTGTTTATTTGGGGTTTAGCAACAACGTGTGGTTTTTCGCATCAACCATTGGTCATAAAATCTGCATTATGTTGTCTGAGGCTGGTTGTGAAGTTTATACAATTTTCTGGATTAACAACATAAATTAGATACCTTCAGTTTCACTTTTATTGTCAGAATCACTACATACACTGTCTTTGGTCATTGATAAGGAAATACACGGCAGTAATTTTACAAATGAATAAATTAACAGTTGACAACATTAATAGCAAGTAAGTCCAATATACACCCAATAAAATACCATTACCCGTAACATGATGAAACATAAGAAACAATAACGTAGGTTTGATTATGTTTGCCACAATTATAGGATAACTATGACTATAATCATGACAAATATATGGCTTGTTTATCAAATTAAACTGAAAAGCGTTTCATTTGAAAGATGTCCATTCGTTGTGCACATCTCTGGATTGTAATAAAACTTTAACGATCTCTGTTTTAAATAAGAAAGCATTAAAATTTTGTTTAACCATTCCATTCTCTAGTGTTTTCTTATTTGAAGTTGTAAAACCAAGTTGCTTTGCAAACCCACTATAAAACCATGGTTTGTAAAAAATCTTTTTGTATAAAAGTAAACAATTATATGTTGTTTCATTAATAATATTTTCAAATGTTCGAATAAAGGGGATGAGTGGGGTGGGGTTGATGTGGCGTATGTCATAACAAGAGACAGATGTTAATACTCTACGAAAAAAAAGTTTATATTATGCTGGACTATTAGAGCTATATTTAGGTCTTTATTAGTCTGGTTGTAGCAAAGGCCACTTCTCATCTTTTGCATATATTAGCAAGCTGGCGTCTTAATATATTCTGATTGTACATGTTCCCTCTGTTATTAATTATTGTATATTGACAGTCCCAATCGTTAATATATTGTGCTATATTCTTGCACTTTCCTCCATCATCAGACGCGAAAATATTGCTACAGGACCATTTAGATATTTCAACAGAAATATCTCTGGACGCTGTATTTTCTCTAAATTTATTAAAATGCACAACGTCCAATGACGCGCTTGAAAATTTATAAACATGTACAGCAAACTTGAGTGAACATTCTATGTACAGTTTAGATGCTGGTGTAAGGAATAGAGCACTTTGTATGTTTAAATTAACTACGTCTCTTGACTATGAAACTTTGTCCGATAATTATAGAGGTGAAATTTAAATTTGACCAAAACCTTAAAATAGCTATTTTCTATTAAACTACAGAAGTAAATAAATAAACATGTACACAAATAGCGTGATTTCTGGTGATCAATGCAGGAAAGAAATGCGGTTGTAATTGTTTAATGTTCTTTTCCTTCGTCTGCTCTCCCATTTTTCTTTTTATTCGTTTTTCTTCCTCGTACAAAATTCAAAATTTTAAATTCACGTCTGTTTAATGTTGCAATAACGAGAACAAGTAATTAAAGTTTACGCGATGAACTCAAATATTTAACGTGTCCCCTATGTTTGGATAATTTTGTGAAGAAGAGACGATCTGTGGAGGACTATTTCGCCACCTGGTATCACTCCGCGAGGAGAGCCGTACTTCAGACATGTAAAACAAACAGACAATTAATTTTATTCTATACATATCTCACATTCACTTTAAATAGCTCTGGTGATCTTTTCGGCGTAGAGTTAATTGAAAAGTAATAAAATGGTATTTTCGATATTATAATAAACTTTAGGCAAATAAGGTTGTTGACAATTGTAATTTTACCGTAAATGAGGCCCTCGAGTTTTGAATAGGATTCTTCTGCGGCTTATAGTTTGACATGAATTTAATTATGTGTGACAGGCGCTTTTGTAAAGATGTGTTAAGTAGACTCGAATCTGGTCTTCCCGGTGTCATCTGGCCGTCCATATTTGTTCTTTTGACTCATGGCGATCTTTCCATAATTGGAAGGACTTACTTTCTCCCAGACCCTATCCTGCTTTGTTTGCTAGGATCCTAGCAGAGGTATAATTCTTTGTTGTTTGAACTATATTGATATTCTTAGGATTTTAAATTGATTTTCTATCAACTACGTGCGAGGAAAACTTGACAGTTTGCTGTATGATAGCAGCAAATTAGCACGATCTGGATCAACACGATTTACTCAAGCTTTGACCAATTCGTTTAGCAGGTAGAGTGATCGCTTTTTTTACATCTCAAGAACCGTTCGAGTGTTTTACTAAGCCCCAAGAGGTCACGCCCCTCCTCAGCACTTGAATGCAAAATGGCAACACGGCTGAAACGTCTGCCATAGAAAGACACACACACCGCTCCCCAGGGGTTCATGTTGGCCATGCCGGTTGTCCACACTACCAGTGTCGTCGTTGGTGGTGGGTGCTTCAATGTCTAAATATGTCGAGTATGTTGTTTTAAACGGTGCACTTGCACTCTTTACCCATGCCATGGTTGTACTTTAGTACTTCCCTGAAGTCTTCGGAATGTCTATATATTGGCAGTATAATTGTTTACTGCAAACTATATGAGGTAAATGTGAATAACGAAAACATATTTTTGATATTTCTAGGCGAAATTTGGTGTTAATTTTGACTTTGACTTAGACTGTTTTACGTCATTGGCGGGTAGCTATCGCAAATAAGCGTTTAATTATAAGTACACAGAAAACGACGTGTCATAGATTTTTTTTATTAATTAAGTTATATTAACAACTTGTCGCGTTTGAATTTAGTCAATATTGCGGACAGTTTAAGAGAGATAATCACAAACAGTTTACAAATTGCTTATTTAATAATGGCATATTACATACATATTACACAATCCAAAGTACACATATTGCCGATAGCTTAACATAAACAAGAATAGAAGGTAATTTACGAAAGTACTTCGAAAAAATAATAAGACAGCAAAAATAACAAACGATTTGGTTTAATCAATGCTTGCTGGTAGAATACCCAAACACTCAGGCCAGGAAAACTGTTATTGAAACAAATAGTATAAAAAATCGGGCATCTGGAGATTGAGTCATTTAAAGCTGTTTACTTAATTTTTACAAAATATAACGAGTTTAATGAGCTTAGTTAAGCTTTTTAGTTAAAAAGCGTGTGCAACTTGTAACAATTTGGGTTACAAACCTTCTTTGGTCAGTGGAAAAGCATCGTGATTTAACATAAATAAATCATGAGCATATTATTGGTACATTACATTACAACCGCTTTCGCTGCAACCAACCAGAAGATGGTAACCTTTCTCAATAGGAAAATTATGACAAATAATTTTAAATATTATGCAAAGCAACTTATTTTGTTGTTGTTCTTCAAATTCAGCATGACTTTTAGAGACTTATAATGTAAACCGCAACGTTGTCTGTACTTTAAAAATTAAATTTACTTTTACGATGTTTGTGAACCTACATATTTAGCTGACACGAACCTTGACAATTATTTCAAAAACGTGGAATACTATTTCGGTGACAAGTATCCACCTTATCGTACACCGGAATGACTGACAAAAATGAACACCGACAAGAACACAACATATAGCATCAAAAATGCTATTGATATGTATGTTGTGTTAAGGTTTGTAATCGTACATCTTTTATTATTTATTTTTAAATTTTGCTCTGAAGAGTATTATTAATCAATTTACGCCGAAGAATCGTACAACTCACAGAATCGAACGCCTATTTTGTAATCTATAAAAACTGCTTTCTACTGGCTACGTAAATGTCTACTGTTAGCTTAAAAGAAAAAAACAGTTGTAGTTGTCTTCCTTAAATGACAGTACGTTGTCTTCCTTAAATTGTAGTAAGTTGTCTTCCTTAAACGACAGTAAGTTGTCTTCCTTATATGACAGTAAGTTGTCTTCCTTAAATGATAGTAATTTGTCTTCCTTAAATGGTCTTCCTTAAATGATAGTAAGTTGTCTTCCTTCAATGATAGTAAGTTGTCTTCCGTAAATGAGATAAGTCTACTTTAACAAGATGCAAATAAAATAACTTACTATAGTTATATCACGAAAATTATCAGGATCAGTGACACTGCCTCCTTTTTAAAGTTAGAGACATATAGAATGTCTAACATTTTCAGGGTTCAAAACAACTTTTAGTTTGTTGAAGATGACGTCGGAGTAGGAGTAGAAATGACCTATCTTGTAGGTGCAATGGATACCTCTGTCATTAATAAAGCACCTTTCAACCCCACAGATACCTGAAACGACTGATTTCAGTTAAGTCTCAAAGGGGTCACATCATTCCAAATATAGTCCAGCCGGTAACCTTGTATACGTGAGAAGGTTAGTATACGTTAACGTGTACATACGTCTACTTTTTTACTTTTGTGAGATATTGATAAATATATACTTAACTTCTTGATTGTCAGTTGGTTTGGACTAAAAAACAACAAAAAAATTAACAAAAGATCATTTACCATCGCACTTGATGCATCAAATGAAGTAAAACTCTCTGCCTGGTGTACGTTTTAACCTTCCAAACATCGGTCGTCAGATCAAAATCTACCCTGTAAGTAAGAAAACTCTTAAAATAATCAACGCGGTCCTGTTGACTCAAGTTAAAAGAACACTTTACATGTACTAACAGGATCTGCCTATACAGCATTGATTGTCGAGTGGTTAACTCTCGTGATTGATGCCCCGGTTCGAAGAACACTTGCTGCAAAAAGTGTGTTCCATTGAAAAAGAAACTACTAACAGGTCTGTTGTGATTTTCGGGAAAAAGTTAAAACTTGAAGATAAGATGGTGGATGTTTTATTATCATACGAAACTTTTACATGTTAACATATAATAGGTATATTAAACGGCGTGTTCGTACCATATTGTTTTGTCACTCTTTTTGCAGAAAGATAGAAAGGTATGCTTAGATCATATGTAAGAGGTTTTGAAAAGTACAATTTTAAATGATTTACATAACAGTGTCCCATCATGATATTTGACCTTGTGACGATCGCATTTTATGACACTACTTACGCCATTGCAACGTCACTTATTGATAGCTTGTTCTCCGTCACGTGATATTGACATACTTAGCAATTATAAATGGGGTTGTTTTCTTATTTTACGTAAGGCCTGTGTAGACAAGTGTTTTTTTTTAAAAAATAGTTGTATGAAGATATTCCTATGGCAACACATTTTTCGGTGTTGACTCTGTTTCTCCTGGTTATGAAACTTGTACAAGCTGTTATCATTTTCGGCACTAGAAAAGAAACGTTATAATAAAACTATAATGAAAGATGTCAATTAACAGATACAATGCCTTTATATGTCGGGTACGTATATTTACAAAATACAAAGGAAGCGTTTTTAAATGGCAAATTTTCAAGGAAGCTGATCATTGTCGGATATACATGTATATACTGACATCTATCTATACTTACTCTGCGTTTTTTTCAGTGTCATTTTGTTTTAAGTGTCATTTAATATTTGAGTCGACCATTCTTCTTGTTGACACTGGTGTGTTAAGTATGGGGAGCCACTGCTGTCGATATTAAGGTAAGAAATCATTACGGTTGAACAAAATCATTTCAATGGAATACATCTTAATTTCGAATTCCATCGATTGTGATTTTAATTTCCACTTAGTTGTCATGGTAACATACCGTTACATGCCATACCTGCTGTCGCGAAATTATAACCTACACCACATGTTCCGTTGTGTTGATGAAAATGATGATAAACATGGTTATCGTAGTTGGCTCCGCCTTGTGACGGCAACACATTTCTCCCCTGACCCCTGCAATCTGGGCACGGATGGCCTCTTCTCTCCGGACTAGCCCAATGACAATGATTTGCTAATGAGCCTACTGCGCATGCTCATTTATCACGTCAATTTCCTGCTGAGACCACGCCGACGCCACCTTTATTGGACCATTCGCACAACGGGATCTGGATCAGTAAATTATTGCAACTGTCAGATCGTAAAATTTCGACAAGACCCGAACATGTTCTGTCAAAGGGCGAGTTGTAACGGAAATTATCGATATTGCAGGTGTAAAAATGTCGCAAGCGTTACATTATTCACATATGCTACCTTAAATTTCATTTAAAATAAACAGAAATGGTAAAATCTTTCGAAAAATGTTTTGACATTAAATGTATCGTGGCACGTGACTCGAATAAATAACTACATCACATTAACAGGTTAAAAATTAACGCAGAATAAAGTATTACAATATTTGCCATATTTTATAAAGGTAGATTACAGTACCAAATTCCCATATGAGGCAAGTTTGTGTTCACCTTGACGAAATGCTACCACGTAAATTTATATGTTTTAAGCATGTGTACATTATTTGCATTTTAAATAAAATTTATAAAATTGATTTAATCATATTTTTAAGAAAATTTCGAAGGTATACAAGGTCTTTGAGGTGAAAAGGACTTCAAGAGTGCGCAATGCTTTTAATTTTCTCAGCTCACAACAACAACTTGTAAATAACAGCAGGTTCAGATAAAATCTTAAAGTCATGGGTATTATAGCCAGGGATTAAAGATTCTTATACTTATCTTACCAGCCATGATCAAAATATGCTATAATGGACAAACTTCTTTGACTTGCTCCTGTCGCTAAGAACCATTCCGAGTGCACCATCCTGTAGCAATGTCAAAAATGATATCCGACAATTTAAGCCTTCGTTGACATAACTACAAAATATAGATAATTTAAATGGTTTTGCTAAAAGCCGATTGCTTATAGATAGTTTCCATGGGATGCCATAGGCACTGATAAGACAGTTTAAGGCAGCTATCTTTGAAGGAAGACGCTAATACAGAACAAAATCTGGAAATATGCGCTGAATTAAACTCACCACTGTGTTTTTATTTTTCATTCTTTTTGACTAACTTTTATATCAAATTTAAGAGCTTTTATGCAGTATTTTTAATATCAAAACTATTTTTAATAGTTTACAAGGTAAAAAAAAAATACAATAAAAAATACACTATTCAGAATGGGCCAATAATTTTATCATTTATTTAATTATTTAATTCTGTGTATTAATTCTTTGTGCATGTATCAATTTTAAAAATATTGTATCCAAAAATATGGATTTCAAGAGATTTCCAATGATGTAAAGCTTTTAATTTTTGGACCACAAATGAAGAAATTCTATACAATTCATCTGAAAATCCTTTGAAATTGCTATCAAAGATCGCTGCCAAGATAAGGGGTCATCACTGATGTGGAATCTATCAATTTATGTACTATATTTTCTGAAGGTTTGCGTGTTATGCCACAAACTTGAGTTCTTTAAGATGATTCTTACCTCTGTTTATGCAAAGTTAAAGTTAACTATTTTAGAACACACTACCAGAATTCTGGCACCGCCTAATCAGAAACTACTAAAAATCCAAATTGTCCGGGTTGTCAATAAATAAAAAGTGTGGTATATAAATATTTCTTCGGGTTAAAAGAAGATTTTACGTCATATAAGAAGATTATATTTTGCGGAAATTCCCACATGTTCAAACTAAGGTTTGTACTTGATGAAAATTCATAACCTCATGATTTACAGTGTTTCCCCATTGAAGCAGTGGTTCAAATTTTCTTAACAAAACAGGGGCGTGCCGGGGCTTACGCACTTACGCACGTGCGTACTGTTGCTTCCAAAAATCTAAAAATAGAATCGTCGCCTAACCTGGTTAGACTCTTCCAGTTAGTAGTCTGTCCAAAAGATGGCGTTTTGTTTCATCTATTCTACAAAACGTTTACTGCGACCCCAAGACGCGCTCAAAAATGACGCAGAAAACCGCGCGGCGATGACGCGTCGAACCAAATTATAGTCTGTGAAACCAAATGGGCAGCAAGAGCCTAAGCGTGGTTCACCTTTACAAGCTTCTTCACCTCTGTAGTTGACGAAATGGATGACTTGAGCACACGCTACAGAGATTCAAAAGCCGGCGCCTTCTAGCTCGCTATCACTAAGTTTGGGTTTATTATCAGTCTTCTAGCTATCAAGTGCATGTTGAAGGAGCTGGCACCAATGTCAAAGCTTTTAAAGAATAAGGTACGTGACTTGGTCGAAGCAGCCAAAGAAACCAGAACGATTGCAAACCTTGTCGCCGAGCAATGCAACGACGAGTTGTACAAGTCTATGCAATTGGCGCCATCTGTCGACGTTCAACGAAGCAATCCACGAATAGTTGCGGGACAACAACATAGAGCGAATGCCCGTCTGACACCGTTTCTGGGTACTGAAGTTGTTTTTGCTATTTATGGACCATCTGGCTACAGAGCCTTGTGACACTCTACTACAAGCGGAAGACTTGACTGTTAGCACTGTTTGCATTCCAGTCATTAGTGCGAACCTTGCTGATGATCATATTCTTGCCATATTCAGAGCATTTGAAACGGACCTTACTGCTCTAGACTTTGAAGATTTCGACAATGAGATACGTCGTTGGAGATCCAGACATCGTCTCGGGGACAGTCAGCCCGCGAGTATTTTGGAAAGATTTTCATCTACGGCGTTCCATGGTCCTGGACCCCTCTAGGAAAAGATTCCTAGTGCGCATGCACAAAAAATCGCCTAGGCACGCCCAAGCAAAATACAAGGCCGTATCTATGGCCTATATGTCTTCTAAAAGACACAGTAACAATGGTATATCCTATTCCTTCTTTCGTATATAAAGCGACTTTACTCAAACTTCAAAAAACTGAGCGTCGGCTTGCGGATCAGGAGGTGGCGGGTTCGAACCCCGGTCGGGTCAAACTAAAGACTTTAAAGTAGCTAGTAGTGGCTTCTTTCCTAACGCTCGGGGCTAAGGGGACAGCATCACGCCTGACTAGTCGGTGTCAGTATAATGGACCGGCCGGGTCCAGTCCCTGGGCACCTCATAAGTGCCCCTGTGCTATAATGATAGAAATGTCGCTGCACAGTTTCGGCAAAAATGCCGGCAAATCCCATCCCATCTCTCTAAAAAAAATACATTCATATCTCGCTTGTAGGTAGATATTTGGTACTGCAGAAAACTTAGCATTTTTCCACTTTTAAAACTTGAGAAACACTTAAGAATGAAGAATGCGCATAACATGGAATGTTATTGATTATGTTAAGAATTTCTTAAAAAAAGGTTGAGCGCTTTTTTTTTAAAAAAATAAGCAAATTAAAAATGAAATTTATTACATTTCTTTTTTTATATTCTATAAAGAATATTCAAACACCTTCCCGCAAGGGAGATAACTAAAATTCTTAATTGTCGAAAATAGGGAAAAGATGCATGACTTAGCTGCATCGTCAAGTACGTCGGGGTTTATCTACTTATCACTTTATGATCCTCCATTAAATCGTTCTTTTTGGCACACAGAAAAAAATAACTGGTAGCGTCATTTCGAGCCTGCCAATTATTTCACTTACTGTTTACACAGTTGTTTATAATCTAACTCCGAATAAACCATAGATATGTAGCTAGTCCAGGTAAATAGCCAATCGCACTTAGTATCATTTGCAATGCAAAGGAGACAACTCCAATAAAAAAAAGTTGCCTACTGGAGATAACTCAAATTACCGACATGCTGAAGTTTAGACGGTAGTTTTCTCCCTTACCCTGCGATTGCAGAAAAAAAAAGCCGTGGTATACGTCGCCTGCGGTCTGTTCACTGTGACCCATGGGACGTGCGGTGTTTGTGTGAGGAGGCTGCTACAACTGCCGCTAATTAATTTCCATCGGTAAGATGTAAGTGACAAGCAAAGTGACAGTCTAGTAGATGTAACACTCATGGACCAAAAACCATAGTGATCGTAGGAACAGTGAACAAAAAGTCATACATTCGTCTCCTTGTGTACGCACTGGCCGAATAGCTCGCGCGACAGACTAAATAACCTAATTAATAATTACGTAGTCATGGAAGAGTAACGCCTGCCCAGTCATGGTGGTCATGGTGTAGCTGCCGTTTCGGTTTAAAATCTGCAAAGTAGTTGAACAACACGGATTCGTTGTTGCGTTTTATTCGTTGTTTTACTTTTAAAGGAAAGAGAAATGCATTCTTTTATCGTGAATTATTTAATACTTGGCATTCTATTATTTTCGATTCCTGCTGAAGTAATAGGTAGGTAAATATTTTATATTTTTTAAATATTTTGTCTCCTGAAATGTTCGATATGGTTAGTAGAACTGAAATATTTATTTTCTTTTTTAAATCGCCTGATGTGGATCAAATAAACGATATCACAATTTTTCTCCAGAGTTTCACTTGACCGAGATTCAATACAAATGCTAACATGCTTTTAAAAATGCCCCAACTCCACCGTTTAGAAGTGTTGGCAAAATCCATTTTAACTACATGCGGGGCGAAGGTAGTCGATGGGTAGAGACACGAACTCTGCTGACGCCTCGGTCTCTTAGCTTGTCGGTTCGAGTTCCGGTCAATAACAATTTCACGTATATGTAAAGTATTGTTAATTTTCTGTGCTAATCAAGTGCAGGTCTGTCTGATGATATCTAGGTTAATGCGCTTGTACTTCTTTTGGATTCCCGTGTCTCTAACTTTACTGAACAATAAGCAGATATTGTCTTATTAGCTGGACATTGGCTGTACCTTTAATATACATTACTTATTATAGCACAACATTGACATAACAGGCAATCAGTCTGAATATGTGCTTGGAAACAATTTGATCGAAAAACGAGATTTTCTTAACCTTCTTGGCCTTGTAAAGTTTCAAGATTCCACTGGTTCTACCTGGGCAGCTCATGTATTCTTCACCCCTATCCAGCAGCAGTAAATTACAGTCAAAGCCACAAAAACATCACCACCAGCAGCACTGGCAACAACAGCGACAACTTCAAAAAAGAAGATCACAACAACAATGATATTTAGAGCAAGACGAATGGCTTTAGCAGCAGCAACAACAACTATACAACAACTCAACATTTGTGAAGTCACGTGAGCGTACAATATCACAACAGCCATCAATAGCAATAGTACACAACAACCATCAACAGTAATAGTACACAACAACTATCAACAGCAATAGTACACAACAACCATCAACAGCAATAGTACACAAAAATCATTTACAGCAATAGTACACATCAACCATTAACAGCAATAGTACACATCAACCATCAACAGCAATAGTACACAACAACCATCAACAGCAATAGTACACATCAACCATCAACAGCAATAGTACACAACAACCATCAACAGCAATAGTACACAACAACAATCAACAGCAATAGTACACATCAACCATCAACAGTAATAGTAGACAGAAAAAAAATCATTGTCTTTAATTACTCATGCAATATTTACAGTTTGCACACACCATCGACTAGATAAACCACTTGGTTTAAATCAAACACTTGCCTATCAGCATCTGACAGCCTAAGCAACTGGGCAAGCATTCAACTTTTACCGCTCGTGAATTATTTCTCCATCGCTCGGGGTCTTACCATAGTGCAATGTACTTTATTACGGAAATACCTTTCGCTATCCCCATACCTTGTAAACAATAGCAACTAGTCAGACCATACGCTTAATTTTACAATTTACGTAATTGTCTTCATTTGAATATTCTACACCCACGTGGAAACAAATAATCCTTCTGTGCAACTACCAGGAAACAGAATAAAGGTATTGTCTATATTATGCAAAATAAGATGATTGTATTCATGCGGTTCTAGTAATCAATGTGGTTTTAAATTGGGTCACGATGTTACAACCACTTATTATAATTTTATGAATCATGGCCATTTTTTGCCATCTGAATCAACTGCTTATATTTCTGTCAGGAACACGTGTCTAATTTGGACTGATAATAGTCGTGGTAATTGTTGTCTGTGATAGAAATATTCAAAATAATATATAAAAAATAAAACATGCGAAAACCATTTATGCTCAACAGTAAGGAGGCTCTTGGTTTTAGATTAATTAAAACGTGTGACAACAAATGTACTTATATCGTTTCAGCTTTGGTACTTGTATTTATTGTTTAAGTTGTGTGAATAATGTTTTTAGAATACAACATTTGCGAAAAACGTAAGAATATGCTACTCCCCTCGACGGGAAAGCTTGAGTAAGCTTCTTCTAAGATTACATTAGCCATATCATCATGATTTTAATTGTTTTATCGCATGCTTAAAGGAGACTTCTGACAGTATGCCTTCATCAGTCATTTGAACTTATACCAAACTATTATCTTGGATATTTGGACATAATAACGGATCGCTCTAAACAAGATAATGTTAACCAACCAGAAAGCGGCAATTCAGAGATATATTGATTTACTTTCAAAGTTATGTTTGATAAACGACAAACGTCGCTCGCACATCGTATGTTCCAATACTTAACGAAATTTAAAAATAATATTTACTCATGCTATGACAGTGAAGTTAGCGCTATATCCGTTTTAGGTAAACACAGTTCGAAGATAAATAAACGATTGTGTTGGAAATTAATGTCCCGTCTGAAGCCTTCATTTTTGTTTCTTTTTTCAATTTTTACAAACCGAGAAGATACTCTTTTATAAAACAAGTGTAAAAAATCGATTAAAATGAACAGAAAATTTATCAAAAATGTCAAAACATTGCAACATACAGAATTAAAACTCGCGACCTCAAGTATTGGATTCATGCGCAGTCACATGCCTTTGGGAGCGATGCAAGGTCTTAGATATTTAAAATAATATATACATCCCTTCTAGACGCTCAGGATTTAATGGTTAGCATAACGACTGGGTCGTCGGTGCCGTGATGATATGGCCGGATTGCTTCTGTCCCTGGTGCAACTCATTCGCGCCTCTGCGTTAAATATTGAAAAATAGGTGTTAGTAGTATCAGCTGAATGAAATCAAATATTGAACGGCTCGTGAAACCGATGTTTTAGGAGGATGCCTCCTTTAATGGTAGAGGCGTGATGATATGCGCGTTTTCTTGTCACTTTCCCTCATTTTGGCAGATTTGTCAAACTGTCGGACACAGAACAAGGCTGCAGAAAAAAAAATCATACCCTGATGCGTGTTATTTTATGATTCGCGCGTGCTCGTTAGACATTTAGTCCTTCTTGGGGATGAATGTCAGCATTAAAAGTCTATAATTGTCGTAAAGATAGGATTCTACAATGTTAACTGACAACTTTAAATGGTCAACAAAAAGTGACGAAAAGGAGCCAAGTGACACGAATGCCTAAATGTGTCAAGATAAGTGTACTGCACTTTCGAGGGTATATAATTAATTTACTGACACTTATTTTGTCGCTTTTTTAAAAGATTGCTTGATTATTCCGTAAATAAAAACGTTTTTGTCGGGTCATACGAGT
Source organism: Sinonovacula constricta (assembly GCA_007844125.1). Classification (NCBI taxonomy): domain Eukaryota; kingdom Metazoa; phylum Mollusca; class Bivalvia; order Cardiida; family Solecurtidae; genus Sinonovacula; species Sinonovacula constricta. The sequence continues at coordinate 2,838,529 of CM017555.1, forward strand.
GTACACAGTAAAAAACGCGTGTTTCATATTATTCCGGAAAATGATGAAAAATGACATTTGAAACCAGAGGATGAATTGTAAACGTCTAATGTCACGAGGAGAAGTTGTAACGTTTAAATGTCTAAAGGAGGAATAGTGTCATTTAAATGCCCAGAGGAGCAATTGTAACTGTTACATGTCCGCCCGAAGGAGCAAATGAAACCATTTAAATGTCTAGAGAAGTAATTGTAACTTTAAAATTTTCAGAGGAGCGATTCTGTCATTTAAATATCCGCTGGTTACAACTGTAACATGTTAATGGTCAGAGCAGCAATTTTATCATTTACATATACAGTGGAGCAATTGTAACATTTAAATAGTCAGAGCAGCAATTTTATCATTTAAATATGCAGTGGAGCAATTGTAACATTGAAGTGGCCAGAGCAGCAATTGTATCAATTACATATACAGTGGAGCAATTGTAACATTTAAATGTCTAAAAGAGGAATTGTATGATTTAAATGTCGAGAGAAGCCATTTAGAGTCTTGAAGAGCAATTGTAAAATTTAAATGTTCAGTGAAGCGATTAAAACATTGAAATAACCTGATTAGCTTTTCTTGCATTTTTTGTCCAGAGAAGCAATAGTAGTGTCTGTATGTCCGGATGCGCTATTGAAACAGTTTTATGAATACACAAAATAAACTAAATGCTTCGGGAAAACGGATATTCATATAAAAAAGTGTTTCGTGCAAATAAAGCGTGTAAACATGTGCACATTTTAAGAATGTGCACAAAGGGTTCGTATTTTACCTTTTACGAAAGAATCTACCGGCTTTATCGACAAACTGTGTATGGTCAAGTTTAATTTTTGTATAACATGTGAAAATAAAATAAGCGTTGTCAATAGTAAACTTCATAAGTTCAAACTAGTCGTATTAAAGTTAGCTGAGTTTTTAACTGACAAACAACACGTCTTTGTTTTATACACGAAGGTAGAATGATTTGGTGCATACTGTACATCCCCTTTATAACCTTTTTCTAAGGGGTCCAGCCGAGTATCGAGCCCGCGACCAGTTATGGCGGTAGTCCCAGCAAAGCGTGCAAGGACACCGACTGGCAGTGCCTGACCAGTGGCCAATGTCTGGACTTTAACCACGTGTGTAACAGGGTGGCCGACTGCCCGGATGGTAGTGACGAGGGGCCGCAACTCTGTGACGGTAAGTCGACACTTCCTTTTGATAAACGTAATAGTGTTATTCAGACAGAGATGTAAGTCTCCAAGTTGTAAACAAGCGAGTGACCAAACACACAACAATAGTCATAACTTAGTTATTGAAGTTGGTTAACTTTACATTTCTTAATGTTATGAGAAAAAATATTTTGGAATGTTCCTTATATGGATCGACTGCTTATGTCATATATGGCTTCAGATTGGACCTTTTTAAGTCGCCAAATACTTTGTGTTTGCCTATATGAGCTTATAGTGCGTTTAAATGCTCAAAACGGGTATAACATTTTTTCATTCTCACTAAAAACACACCTTACCTTCGCTTTCGTCGCCATCGTCGATCATATCCGATAATTACATCGGGCATTTCCGTTTAACACGCCGAAAGTAAACGGTGTCTTCGTTGTTCTTCTGACCTTCGGTGGATTCTAGATTTGTGCTGTTCCATCCTACAAGTTAGTGAGCTTCTCAATCTTGCCGAATAAGACAAAGCTGGCTTTCTATTTTTCGATACGGGCTTCCTTCCTTCACCATTTTTATTTACGAATTAAGGGTCACGGACTTAAGTAAATGCCGGTCACCGGATAATACGAACGCTTACATAACTGATCGGAACAATTCGGGATTCGACCGAAGTAATTAAAAAAAATATATATAAATGTTATTACTTGTTTATTGACTCATTTGAAATAATGTTAACAACTATGGACAAAACATCCATAAGATATGCCATATAATGTACCTGAAACATTATTTGCACCATATTGGATGATGAAATTCCAAACCATATACAAATTTAAATTTAAACTTAAAACAGCAATTACACCGGTATACACTTGAAGTCATTTTAATATGACGTTAGATATGCTACTTTTAAACTCGATTTTGATACCTTTTATGTACCTTAGTAGTGAACTCTCTGAAATGGTAAAAAGAAAATATATTGAGGCATTGTCCTGCGCAGTGCAGTACGAGTACAACGTTCATACAACTCTTACTACGTGCCTGCATCTTTCAGAATCCTTCACGGAGGCTCCTATTGATTCAAGAGGTCGGGCGACCACCCACCCTCCTCATGCCTTCCACACTTCAGTTCCTGAACCCAACATGAGGGACCAGCAGAACTTCAGGCGGGAAGCCATGGTGCGAACCGGAAAGGAGCCCGGGAACGGCGAGGAAGGCATTCCGCTCAGCAGTATACCGGAAATCATGTTTCTGGGATGGTTCCCGAACAGGGGCAATAGTTCCGCGGGTTCCGAGGGACTCGTTGTGCAGAAAAAGGTAACCGTAGCAACGCCCACCCAGCCAGTTACGCCAGGACCCACTGACGTTTCGCCGTCATCTGCTCTGCAGGCGTTGAGGACTCTAATTAAGAGTGTTCCTGGAAGACATGTGGGAAGGACACTTTCAGATATTGTCCCTATTGCGGGAACAACGATGTCGCAGCCATTCCCATGGTTTCATACGACCTCGCCTCCACCGCCAACAACAACAACACGAGCGACTGTCACCGCCCGGGAGTCTAAGAGCAAGAACTGTGTTTTGGATGCGAGACATAAAGGTAGATACTTGCATATGTTGTTGTTTTTGTTTTGTTTCATTTTTTGTTTTTGTTTTGTTTCGTTTTTCGTTTTTGCTAAATTTGTTTGTGCTATTGTTTAACTATTTCAGCTTAACTTTCATTTGCAGAATATCTTCTACCAGTGTCAAAACTTCATAACGTTGCAGTTATTGTATTTCTATTCATTTTTAATAAACTTGTTTCCATTTCCAGACTTCTGTCGCCGTATGTACCGTGGTTACTATCCCCATCCTGACCGGTGTGACCAGTACATTGTCTGTGAGTGGGGATATAGTCACGTGTGCTTCTGTCCAAAGCTGACCGTCTGGGACGTCAGCCTTATGACGTGCATCTGGGAGTATCAGTCCGGCCCTTGCAACAAACAGCCACCAGTTAACACTGCCTTGCCAAGCTACAACACATTCCCGGTAACAACAACATCACCCCCGATCAAGACAACATCAATGCCACAAACATTGCACCCATTCCTTCGAGCGCTCTTCTCTGCATCATCAGACTCAATTACTTCTGGACGGCTTCCGCCTCAGCTAGGATTTCGCACCGTTACCCCGGCTCCTAGTAACCCACCTCGTCCCCTAATTAAGGTGCAGTTCACAAACAATCCTGATTTAAAATTATCACAGTCAAGATCCAGATCTTTTGATGGTGCAAGAAGAGATGAGCAATGGCAACGGTCGCCAGAACTTTCTGGGCAATCAACCCGAACCACTGAAGATCGGTTTTGGCGAACAGGTGTTCCACTGCTGTCAAACTTTTTTGAAACTGGTGGTATACGAAAAACTTTTAACAACAGAAATCGATCTCGAAATAAAGCCAGCTGAGTTTAATTTCTGCTGGTTTATCGCTCATTTTTTTGTTTTAATGTTTAATTTTTGAGAGAATGCACACACAATATATACATGATCATGTATGTAAATGTTAATAAAAGCATATGCATACAATTCTGGCAGCAAAAATGTTTATAAACACAACGTTTGTTACTGAAATGTTTTCGGCTTAAAGTCCAATTATTTTAAAGGTGGAATCCGACAGTTTTTGGACAAATATTTTTCTCATAAGATATATGTTATTGTTACCAGAAAAGGTCATGCTAAATGCTTTTGTTGATGCCCGAAATAAGTGTGAAGAGTGAAGCATAACATCTCAACCACTATCACACATAGGAATTTTTTATCTCTGCAAAGGCTGCATAGTAAGCTTTTTCTAAACGAAACAATGTAAACAAAGATCCTAAGACTATCACGTAGACATCTATATTAAGAATAACGCACCATCGTGCTGATTAAAATGTTTTAGACAGAATGGATTGTTTGTCTTGAAAAAGTAATTAAGATCGTCTTTACTGAGACTTAAATATGCTTATAAACAGAAGAAAAGGCAAAATTCCCACAAACAGGAGTAAGGGAGTGTTACATATTTATATATATGAAACATCCGGATAAACCTTTAATGCAAGACCACACTTGCGATGTAAGTGGAAAAGATTTCTTACTGAGTATCACGTGAATGCCAGATAGTTCGTACACATTGGCTGCATAAACGTCTTTACATTTCGTTTCTTAATGATATCATCTTTCAATAAATAGTATCTCCCTCAAAATAAAAATTTAATGCTGTTTATTAAAAACTGTGTATTGTCAACATCGATTAACTGTTCACCTGTCCAGAGAGCATACAATGAATATTATGTTTAAGCCCAATCATTGACACAGAGTGCTACCTGTGTACGAGTATGTTAATATATCAACCATATCGTAAGTGTTGACCATCTGTTGCTTATCGTATGTTCTGCAATAACTGAGAGCAACTATACAAGAACAAATAGAAGTACTTGAAATGTTTTGTTTAAGTCTCCATGCTCTGAATTGTGCTCCATGCTATGAATTGTTGTGAATGTATGTATATATACCTAATATACCTCTACTTAAACATTCAATTTTCAAATATCATAATAGTTTGATACATGTTCTATATCTGTTTTAATTGTTTGTTCCATAGACGTAACGTTTTCTTACACGTTTTGCTCGGTAAATAAAATGTTTGTTCTCCTATTCAATCTATGTGTGTTGAAGTGACCAGCAATATGTCTCTTGACAAACCAAATAACGGTACATTCTCGAACTTCCTATAACAAGTTAAACTTACTTAGATACAATATTTTATATGCAAATGTAATAAGACATATTAATAAAGACCTATCAGTAGATGTCGTGGGAGCCGACTTATCTACATTACTTTCCTGGGTTTGAACTATCCGTGCATATCAAGTAATTCGTTCTTCCAGATCAAAGTACTGAATGGGAATTTAACTTCTTTTATATTACAGAATAGAACTTTTCCTTAGCTGTCGATGCATCTGATTCCCGCTTAATACTTAAATATCGCATTTGGCAAGAAGTAGGCAAAACCAATTGGTGAATAAGTGAATCTTAATAATTACCATCTATAAAATTCGCCAATGTCATATTTGAGCTATGTATAACGACCAAATATTGGTGGGGCATACTTAGAAATACGTAAAATTCGAATAAAACACACTTCGAGATCGATTTCCTATGACATATGTCTAAGCAGCACCTAAGCAATCCTGGTAGATCACTCAGACATTTTCGCTTGGTTGCTGAGAACAAATAAAATTAAAGTTCTATTCATGATAACTTTATGATGTCATATGAAGTACGTTTAAAACGAAACAAGAGGTTATTCCCTCAAACATCGCAGATAGTGACATAAATGTAAAACCATGTTCATTCCTCGGGTCAACAGAAAACCTTTCATGGGCAATGACCTGTCCATGCAATCGGAACACCTCGGATAATTCACGAATCATCTCTGGGATGTATGTAGGTTGTCGGATCACCTCGGCCATTTCAATAAATGGGACTGCTTTTGTGACAGACGTAAAAACAAAGATGGCAGCTCGGATGACGGCTCACTACAGTATAAAGCCTGTAAAACTTCAATTTGTGGCGGCTTCAATTTTAAATCATCCATGCTTAATTTACCCACCGCAGCAGAAATGCAGCTGTCAAACGATGCCATTGTTCATGTTTTGTGGGAACTACATTTTAGGCATATTCTTCCTCCGACTTCCGGTGAACAAAACGATCGTGATTTCATCAAGTATCATTGCACCAGACACATCCGGGGGATGATTGTCCCGGGGACGGAATAACCCGAGGAGTTCCGATTGCTGTAGATGGAACATTTTATAGAATTATACTACCAGCTAGCCAAATGACAATTCATGCGTTGCTGTAGTTGACCGTCGTTAACCCTTATCATTCTAACTTTCCTCAAGAGAATACAATCTCAAGTAATTTACTAAGAACTACATAGAATGGTTACATTGTGTATATTTAAAGAGACTTGGTGACAAATAGTGCAGATTATGATCAACCAACTCCTACTGATCAAGATAAGCTTTATTTGATTATGCCTGGTCATCTCACGCTAGGCAGACAAAGAGTTACAGCCGTATTACATACTACCTGCTACATGTAACTATTACAGATAGCCCGACAAAAAACTCCTGCATCTGTTGCATTCTAGGTAATAAAGAAACAGAAAATATGGTGAGATAAAAAAAACCTGCAGAAATTCCGGCATTTCGTTAGCTCATTAGAGATGTGACATTTATGTGAAATGTGCATTTTGAAAGGTGTAAATTTCTTGTTAACACGACTGCCCTATTTTATTATAATGACAGATGGCTGTACTGTAGAAGCAAGCTTCCATTAAATGTAACATTGCAAAATACCGACTAAATACGTCTGCACATTGTGTCAGTCTTGCACTTCGCACGTTGTTACATTATTACTTGATGTCTTGATGAGAGACGGAATTAAGATGTTAACTAACGACACGATAATCATATTAAATGATAATAAAATATTAATAATAATCCAATGCGTAGTAATTTAGATTAGACGTCAGTTATAAATTCAGTTGTCTCCATCTTCGAAAGATTGTTACACAATTAAGATGCTTTAAAGAATGGGGTAAATTTATAGATTTTATCAACATTACGTATTTTGGATACATTTGACACGTTACAAATAGTAATAACAATGTATGGATATCAAGATTTTCAAACAATTATGTATTAGGCGCCGTATGACCTGTTAAGTGTCGGTGTGCCGGTGTGAAGAAGTTAATAATAATTATTAAGTTTGTTTAGCTTAAATTCATTGAAGGTACACTCCTGATAAACTCGCAGCATACCTGAAGACCTTCTGGTAATATCGAGATGCATACGTTGCTGACGAGGAGTACTACAGAAGTCAGTATATCATTGTTGGCGATGCGCTGGAGCGCGCCGCCTACATATGGAATGCTAAAAAAATTGACCATGCGAGCGGATGTCCTCGGACATTCTCGTTCTAGCTAGAGACAAACTCTGCACAGGGTTTACGACATCGCTACGCTGGCTGAAAACCACTGCCATCATACAAAATCACGTGACGATAGTCAGATCAGCCGTAACCAACAGGCAGATTAGCTATGACGTCTTTGCCTGCCAACAGAGACTGCAGACACTAGATCTATTTCGGTTTCGCTTTTATGGAGGAGTCAAAATCCGTTATTACTTTGTGAATTTCTTCAACAGTATCCATTGATTGTTTACATTGAACCGGTGTAACACTGAAATTTCGCCCTCGGCGAAAGGACGGAAATGGCCGAGTTGTTACGATTGTAGTGATAAATACATTCTTTTTTTTTTTCTTTATCGTTAGAATTTGTTTTTTCATCCATTATTAGTCGTTTTTCTAACATACACATTCATTCCAATTGTCATTTTACTGAACAATCAATTAAAGGTAAAAAAATCAAATCCTTCCAGATCTGGAAGGATTTCTGTGTGGAAGCAGAGATTCTCCTTACTGAAAGGGGGAGATCACTGCGTTGGAAATTGAGCTAGAGAATGATCGAGGGAAAAGGGACAAAACATTCCGAATTACGGAAGTTTCGCGATTTACACATTCCCAACGTACGGGTCCTATTTCGGTAAATGACGTTCTTTGTAAATATAACTATAGCGAGTATGCATTATTATTATATTATATGCAAAGCTGTTCTTTGTATTAATATGTTTATCAATTTTATGAAAACTATTGATTATTCGTTTAAAATTTACTATTTTCTCCATTTCTTAACAGATCGATAGCGTCTGAAGTGACACGTTATATAAAATATCAATTTTACTCACACACAGATGACGATCGTGGAATAGCGCAGTGGTTATGGACTTGTTCTGATAATAACGGTCTCTTCGTGATCGAATCTTGTCGCAGCCGAGAAAAAAAAAATCTGTTTTTTTTTTTCTTCTTTGTTTTCACAATAAATATAACAAACGAAACATTTAAACAAAGAAAAAATATTGATCAATAACAAATGTTAATTATTTTTATTATTGATTATGATCATTGATCAGTTATTGGCGACGATATGAAAATGCCCTTGCGAACGGATCTCCTCGGCCATTCTCGTTCTCGCTAGAAAATAGGCGAGCGAAAATGTGCGAGGTGTTCCGAATTGCGGGAGTTAGGTGATTTACACGTTCTCAACATACGGGTCCTAATTCAGTAAATGGGGCTCTTTTCATATTAATAAGTACTTTTTCTTTGTTTGTAACTTCCACGCAAACGAGGTATTTGTACTTTTTAAATTTCTAAACATTAATGTACATCTGACGATTATACTTGTTAATGAAGACATGTTTGTCCCTTTTTAGGATTGTACATATAAGTAGCCCTATATACCAGAATTAAATTATTCCAATGATTTTAATGTTTACTTAATAATTTAAATCATTCATCTCTAAATTTCTTATAAATATTAATTTTCATTGTTGCGACACCCTTTGATGCTTTGCATCAATGCTTTTCTTGTAGGATACTAGTTATGCTTTTTGCATCCGAGTGCGTCCATGATGTTTCGTGGTGTGTCACTGTCAAATGTTACAAGCTTCGTGGTGAACTGTACAATGGCGACAACCATTAGATCAGTGTTCTCCCGGAGCTTTCTTTAACAAACATGCGCAAAACATAGGAAGACAGAATTAGTCATTGGAAGATATGCAACTGGGTCAACCACAATATTCATTAAGCCTATGGGGGGAGTATTTTGAAAGAGTACCAATCTGACCATGGCCTTCAGGCGATGGTAAAAATAAACGTTAAGAATATCCTTTCTAATAGTTTGATCACGTCAGTTTAATGGTGTACTAGAATTTTAACGTTGAAGGTATCACAAGAAGATATGTATAAGCTATAAGCTCTTAAAAAGCTATTGTCTCATCAGATTTCACATGTTGTTTATCTAAGGTATAACAGACCATTGGTAGGTTACTCACAACGGTTAGATTAGACGAAAGCAAAAAAACAGGAAGTGAAGATAGTCAAATGAAACCAAAAATGTAGTATAGGAAACACGCGTATAGGAAACAAATGTCATATTAAATATTCAAATTTTAAACATATTTACAGCTATACACATACTGTTTGTTTTCATTTATTAGTTTACATTTATTACTATTATCAAATTACCAAAAGGGTGAGCCACTTATCGATTCCTAGAGCCACCGATAGATGCCTCTGATTGCTCAGGCTCTCGCCGATTGGATTCGTGTTCCGGTCAGGGGGAGGGACTTGATGTAGGATGGCCTTCGAGCTGGCCAGTGAGTGCGCCGGTGCGTCAACACAGATATTTGTCTGGAGTCGTCCTTCGCCAAAACATAAAAATAAAAACTAACAACAACAACACAAAAAACGACAACAGCAATAACAGCGTGGACCTCGCTATAATAAAAAAATGTGTTGCGAAGTACACGTATTATAGATATTAAAAAACAACAATCGAAACAAATACCACTGAAAGCACTTGGTGAGGTTAATTGTCAAAGATTAACTGTCTTATCAGAAATATTATCATCATTAACGGAACAATTGTACGGTTAACATGAATTGGTTTCTTAAACTCTGCCTGGTGAAGCTCTAGATTTATGTGGGCATTTTTATATACACAAGCAAACCATGATTTCTATATGGCATAGGGTGATCCCTATCAGTGTAGATGCATCCTGGTTAGATAGTTTAAGAATCAACTGACAGATGTTTAGCAAACTGTGGCCCCAATGGCATCAATACAGCATTGTATCCTCACACTCACGGACCCTACGTGCGTCACTGCAGAGTAAGCTAGACGCGTGTTTTTATTTAGACCGGCCGTGAATCCGGATACAAATAAGCACATGACAAATGTACGACTCTACATTGGATATTAGTCGACGTTTTTGCGAAATGTGTTTTTCATTCAGTTTTTGCTCTTTACAGCGCCTTTTGTAATTGCTGTTTTGTGCTGTAGAAGCAGTAAAATTCACAGATTAACTTCAACCACTTTTAAAACAATAGTTGGTTTTGTTTTAGAAAAAGTGATATCGTGATAGAAATAATATAACGCGTCGAGAGCTTCAACTACGCAAATCCAGTATTTTCTGAAATTGATAAATATGGCATGTGACATATTAAATATTGAATTCTAAAGTCAAGGTTTTTAAGTTGGTAAAAAATCTTTACTAGCTAAGACAAAACAAACATAGACTACTGTACTATGTTAGATTAGGTCCATTTATACAACTATACAGCAGAGTAAATCGGCGTCATTCATACGACAGAAAGTCCATTAATCAAGAGCAAGAAATGCTGATGGATTATCAAATGATTTAAAAATAGTAACATAGAAAACAAACTCTGACACTCTTGAAAGTTTAAGAAGTGATTTAATGTATAGCAGCCCACTAGCCCCAATATCTATACTCTCCAAGATACATATCAAAATATTAAAACATCACAAACACGAAATGCCATTGCTCTTTGGTATATACATTCATTTCAACTAAAGTAAATCATTCAGTTTATGAAAATGTTAGTTATGAATCGTTTAAAAATGTATATATTATAGTATGAACAACGCTATCGAACGTGATCGTGATGATGGTTATATGTGTTCTCATTTAGCAGGTAAATGTATTAACAACGATGGAAATACCGCCATTTTGTTTGTTTAGAAATGGCTGCCAAAGTCAGAAATCTGTCATTGAAGCGTGAAAACCGATCAGATTTTTGACATTATCCAAAAGACAGGGTCCATAAGTTCTAAGGATTTCAATAAAATAGTATATTAGGTATATTATTTAGACTGTGTTACGTTAAAAATACCTTGCATACCAGAATACGATAAATAAATCCAACTAATACTTTAGCAGGTCTCTGTTGGTATGGAGCACCTGCGTCAGATTTAGAAAGAATTTTCTTCTGTTTTTAATACATATGATGAATTTGATGAGAATGTAGCTATTTTCTGATATGAAAACATCTACCCGAGGGGGATGGCACCAATGTCAGCTCTACCATTTACGTTGATCAATCAATGAAGATGACAGGAAGATATGTTAGAAGGACGGTTCCTCTGGAAATGTAAGTTGGCTTGTTTTTGTGTTATTTTTGTGTGGAAGAATGGTTCAAATTAAGCATTTTGAACAGTTAAAGTGACTGTGGTGTAGGACCTACCTATTCTTTAGGAATACAATGCAAACTGTGCTAAAAATCGCATTAAATATGATGTAGATGTGCTAAGCAGCAGTATTGCTAATTGTTGACAGTTTGATTGACTTAGGATTACATGTGTCAAAACTAAAGTATGTGGGGCTAACAGTCATATCAATCAGACCTAGCATATCATGCAGCCTGACCGGGGTTCGAACCACAAGCCCTATGATCCTCAGGTGTCCTACTACTAGACTATTCTGCTCCTCACTAGTTAAGTATTCAGAATGTGTCATACGTTGTTTTTTTTTCCAAAAAATCCTTTGGCTCAAACAATTGAAATCCAACAAATTTCACCTGTGTAATCTCATAAAAACCCTTCATAAATAGCAAGGTGTTCCAAGTTACATGACCTGTTAGAAAAAGAAAATGATGGAAATACAACAGCCCTTTCCTGCAAACGTCACATGTCTGACAGTGAATATTTCATTAAAAAAAACTATCTAAAGTGTATTAAATCGACCAACTTTTTATTGTATCTAACTTAGTATTTAGAACACAAGATGGTGGACAAGAAACCAAACATTTCAGTGTCAAAGTTTGAAAACTATAATTTTTTCGTTGAAGGGGTGAGATAGCTTAGTTAAGAATGACAAAATTATTTTATATTATATTTATTTAATATATGATTTTTTGTCAACCATTGGGTACAATGGAAAATGAGGTTGTGCAACATGGTATGGCAAGGGGGAGCATAACACTTTGCATATCTGATAAAAAGTTAAAAAAGGAATAACAGCATATGAACTGATGATAAACAAACATGATAGGTGATGGTTTATTAATAGGACTTAGGAATACAAATTGTCATTAGAATGCATGTGTAAAGTTATCAACTGAGGTAGATGGTTACAGTATACAACTGGCTTAGTTGATTAAAATATCAAACCCTGGTTCATTCATCATAAACATTGATTTTAGTATAGATTTGTTTAATCTTGTGCGCAGAACAAACTGGTTTAAATTTTTGTCAACTCAGGTCATCAGATTTCCAGCCACATTTTAAACAAACATCATATATTTCCCTTTTGTAAGAACCCAAAGGAAATACAGTAGGTGGAGCCTACATAACAAGTGCTCAATTCATCCATTCAATGACAACATATATTTGTGTTTTTCCTTTTGCTTTCACAAAGTGACAGTAGTGGATTTTCTCCAAAGTTGAAACAAGCTGCTACGATCTTAAGTATGTGTTATCATTATTGATAACATACTTTCAAGGCATGTACTGCATTTTCAGCCAGGTTTGGTGGTAGGCGATATTATTTTGAATTCATACACTATCTTTGATAATTTCTGATGTATTAAATGACCAAAAGTGTGGGTGTTTTGTTGTTGTTGTTGTTTTCAAACCAGCATTAAACCATATTGATTTATGGAGAGGTTTTGAGTCCAATTTAAAACAAAATGTAATCTCCTCTGAGAAAACACCCTATTCAGTATGTATCCGAAATCAAGTCTTGTTTTCCAGCAAATATGATGTAACAGAACAAAGAAATCTTCATTATGAATCATGTGCAATTTCTTTTATTAATGAATTAGTATTAAAGTAAACAAAAATTCTTTTAACCTTTTCCTGCATGTATACACCATTTTACGCCTTTACAAATTATTCACAATCATTAGCAGAATCTGCATGACTAATCTTTTATGTGTAGACTGGTTCAGCCTTAAATCTTTTATTACAAGTTGAACATACATTTATTAAAATCCTTTTATCTCTTTTAAGGAAAAACAACAAGGTCAAATGAATTTTCAAAATTATAGATGAACTAAAAATGAAAGATTTAAGGGAATTAAGAGATAGAAACATTTATTTATTACATTTCTTAATAAACTTCCTTTTAAAATAAATGTAACATTTCTAATTACTATGACTTGAGCAAAATCAGAAATTTTAGAATCACTGCAAATGTCCAGTTTTATGCTCCATGTCAAAATACTCAATTAAAAAGGTCATTAAAAATACCTTTATTCTTTATTTAGATAAAAGCTTTAATAACACAAACACCATTAAGAATTTAAACAAGAACATTGACTACATAACCAACATCATCCTTTATTACTACAACACTTTCAAAAACAAAGGGCTTCAAAATAAGAAAGGCAAGTTACCTAGTGCGTGTGTAGTTCAAGGGAGTTGATTCACTTAGTCCTTGTTAGATTTACTTGTTCCAGTTGTGTCTCTTTGCACCTCTTCTGGCCAATGAGTTTAGTCTATTTAGGCTTTCTATAAGAATTTGCAAAGCTAAGAAATTTGAAAATTTATTTAATTTGAAAGTGCTTTCATTTAATGTTTACAAAGCTTGTTATCAAACAATATGATTTTGAAATCCAGTAGTGATCATGTCTTGTCAATAAAGTTAAATAGGTTGATCTGCTATATATAATTTTGAACTACATGAATGTCATACAGTGCTCTCGATTTATTTTTCAAAGGCAGGCATTTTAATTTTAAATTGTTTTATTTTTTTGTCATAAATCATTTTTTGTCCAGAAGATTCGTAATTGATTTAAATGTTTTGCAGTTGTTGTTTTTTTAATTTGGTTGAAAGAAGAGACAAAATATATTACCATTTGTAGATTGAAAAAATGTTGACCTTTTCTTTTAGTGCAGTTGAATCTTTATCTTTGATCTTTTCAGTGGACTGAATTTGTCTTATCATTGTCATTTTACACTGATTGCATTGTTTGAATGTAAACACAATGTATAACTGGTCCCAAAAGCCTCCAGATCATATAACAATAACGCCCTTTGTCTAGCCTAGCTGTGAGCTGGCAGAATGGATTCCTTCAGCAACTCTGGAGTAGCTAGAGATTAAACTGGGAGAAATATGATTTAATTAGCTACGAAGAGACAAAAAGTTTTGAGCACACCTCATTAACCTCTACCTGTGCACTTACTCAATCAAGCTAATGCAAAAATAATGAGACATATTGATAAACCTGCACCTCTTATCTCAACCTTAGAGCTTTGCACTGCATTGCAGAGAACAATTTTGACCTTCGTGTTTGTGAGAATTGGTTTGTTATTATTATTAGGAACAAATAGAGAGACCCATATCAAATCATCAGGCATTCTTGTGGTCCCAACAAATCATAAAGGTGTATATATATCATATTGTTTCATATCAGCTTGGGAATAAATGGCAAGGAGTACAACTTTAAGGACTTTATTTGTCCAGGCTTGATGATCCATCCTAGAAACATCTGCTAGTTCAATCTTTGGTGGTTGGTATACGTTAAAAAGGTTAATATAAATGAGATAGAATTTTGTTTCCTTTCCATTTTTATAAATGTATTTGGTATTGCATCAATGCTGTTCTAAACCATTTTATTTTTTGTTTTTTATAACTAACTTCTGATCTAAAGGGTTGAAAAATTACTTCAAGCATGATTTAGGATTCCAACAAGGCTGTCAGAATTTTATGTTTCGCATGATACGATGGCCTCTGGAAAAACAAAAACCCAAAACAACTGGTAAGAGTATTATCGAAGAGCTTTCAGTGATTTGTAACAAAAAGCAGAATGATACTTAATGTTGGTAAAAAATATCAGTTAAATCATAAGTCACAATGAATAAAGTAGTGCTGCTAATATTAGAGGAACAATCACCAAGCTGTGTTGTGTTTGTTGCTACTTATAACATCAAAATATCTGAGTTGAAAAGAGACATCTTCAAGAATGGGTATTCAACCTGGGACAATATTAAAATGACTCATAATGCATCCGTCAAGGAACATACCATTGATAGATTAATGATAGATGTGAACAAAACAATGTCATACAATTTACTTGTGACAATATAAATATATAAAAGCATAGTATGACCCTTGTTATGGTGTAAGAGGTACTGATGGTGCTTCTTCTCTGTTTTCCTACCTACCCTTCCAGTCTGGTGACAATTTAGTTACCACCCAGCTGAAAAGGGACAATGTGACTTGTTCTATGTCCCAGGTGAGATAGCGATAAGTTGGCTACGAGATAATCGCTGGTAGGCTTCTTTGCCAACTTTCACCTTTCACAAATTAGCGTCAATATTTTATCTGATTGACGCACACTAGTCTAGTGTTAAGGGACCCAATTTGAATCGGGTCGACACAAAAGATATGAAATGAAATGAATAGGAAAGTGTATTCCTACAAGCAATACCACTTGTTACATGTGTTCTTTCTTGTTACTTAATTACCTAACTAATTGACCAGACTCTATTATATTATTTGATAACATTGGGAATAGTCAGCTGAGGGTTGTTGGTGGGTTTTTTTGACAAATTGTGCACCAAGTCCTTTTGAAAATATTTACTCTGTAATCTTATCAGATTTGTGTGTACCTTTTGTTGAAATGTTCAAGAGGGGACATTGGGGTGCGTGTTGGGGTGAGAAGGGTGATCACTTTGTTGTATTAATGTATCTTATGCAAAATTAAACAATGTTGCAACTACTTTTGGTATATTAAGGTATTTAAAGTCTTGTTTTGTCTGACTTAGAGTCATGTGAAATGCCTGCCATTATTATAGTGATCTTATAATAACATTTTCTTCATTAGCTTCATTTTTGTACCTTATCAAGAAAAAGAAAACAAATGTTTTGTGTGCTTGCCTTAGTTCTTGTGCATAACTCATGTAAATATATTTTCCTACTTAATTAGGTATGTCATTTTTCTTTCAAAATAGCAAAATTAATTTGTGTTCTGTAGGTTATATATATATATATGTATGTATATATAGTAAGAAAATATGACAAGATGTTATGAGCATTGCAACATTTGTTAAAATTTGAACAGGACAAAGGTGTTCACATGCCAGTCAAACGTGAAAGTTTAAACAAAACTGTGTTGAGACATTATATAAAATAGAACAAATCTAACAGATATTGCCATGGAACAGTCAGTCGGTAAAAGGGCCGAACGGGGGTGCTTTAACTGATTTTAAAGATCTCACACTGTGCACACTGCCTTAGGGGATTCTCAAGTACAACTAGTGAAAAAAACACATCTGTCTGAAACAAAAGTGTCAAAGACGTTACACATCTTAAGAGCTAAGCTATGACCTCAATAATTATAAAATTATATTGTGTCACAGTAGTAAATAACACAAAATGATAATAAAAAAGGGGCCAGTTAAATTAAAATCATGTTCTTACTACCCAATAGTTACACCAGTCTTACACATTGTCATACATTTAAAATGAGTTGACTTTAAAGGCTTATGAAATGCATTTGTTATGAATAATTTTTATGCTTAAAGATAGACAAAATGGAAATATATGCTGAATGATATGCATGTTTCTCACCTAAGAAAGACAACTGTTCAGAACTCAAAGTTACTTAAGGTGTTTAGAGTTTTCATTAATGTTTATTATTTGTTATGGTGTTATGTTATTAACGTGTTTATATGAGCTAAAGTGCTTTCAATTGATATCCTTATAATGAATGTCAGATATCTTCATATTATAATTCAGTTACATTGAAAGTGGCAAAATAGCATTGCATGAAATTATTTTATTTTTAAATGATTTAAGAACATAATTGTAAACAAATTGAGAAAATATACTGTATAGTACTTTAAGATGTCATCTCTCTTAAAGATGCTTAAATATATTGGGGTATTTGGCCTCATTATTTCATAAAACTCTGAGGTAAACTGTGGCTTATCAACTAGACTTGACCCATCCCTGTCAAATCATGCTCTCGCCGAGTACAAGTTTGATAATGCATAAACAGAGTACAGTTTATTAGATTTTTGTCTTCTGTACTATTCTTCATTTATTGCTCTACTTTAAAGCTGAGTATTTTTCATTCTAATGTTTTATTTTACTACATAATGGCATTTTAATCTATGTCTTTATTGAGCAACTTTTATTTCCCCAAGCAATAGCTCAATTGGTAGAGCATCGGCTTGCGGATCGGGAGGTCCCGCGTTCAAACCCCGACCGGGTCAAACCAAAGACTTTAAAGTTGGTAGTAGGGGCTTCCCTCTTAATGCTCGGAGCTAAGGGGACAGCATTACACCTGACGAGTCAGTGTCAGTATAATGGACCGGCTGGTTCAGTCACTGGGCACCTCATAAGTGCCCCTGTGCGATAATGATAGAAATGTCACTGCATAGTATTGGCAAAAATGCCGGCAAATCCCATCCTATCCCTAACACCTCACCTCCAACTCCTCACCTCTAACTCTTTGTCTCCAACTCCGTGCCCCCAACTCCTCACCTCCAAGTCCTCACCTTCAACTCCTCATCTGTAACTCATCACCTCTAACTCACCGCCTCCTCTGCTCAGACATACACTGGTAGCACAATCAGTAGAGTGGTGACTCAAGGTACAGAAGACCCTGGGTTCAAACCTGGGTCCCAACATAGCAAAAATATTCAAATCGGAGCAGTTGAACTCCCTTGTTCACACTAAAGAACAAGCAAGAGTATTGGCCAGATATTAGGATAATGTGATAGGTGTGGTATCATGAAAAGTTTTCATGGCATGCTACTTACAATAAAAGCAGCACTGTGTCTGATTCAAGAGGACGCTTTCTCCGAATAACTGAAAGTTTGTTAGGATTTAAATCACTTAACCTAAATAAACAGATTAACCAGACATGTGTATGGGGTCTATCTTTAATAATAAGTACATGCTCCTATAATTACATTTTGTGTTGTTATGTATTAAAAAAAAATATATATCACAAATTGCATAATCTAAACTTTTTATTTCATTTTATAAATGTTTACAGCCCACATTATTTCTTAGATATAATTTGAAAGAGCTTCCATTTAAAGATTCATACCTGCACTAATTGCTTTTCAATAACATGTTTTCATTATTGTTGAATGAAACTTTAGATCAATTCAAAATATATCCCCACTTGATTTTGAATAAGAAAGCACTTATAAAACCATTAATTGGACATCTGTATGTAAAGTCACTAAGCCTATCTGTCTGCTTATCCCATTGGTGCTTCTTAACATATTCTTCAGCTTCTTTTGAATAAGGTTTAAATCCTCCCTATAAGAGTAGAAAATAAATCAAGCACATGTTATTGATTTCATGAGCTATAAACTATAGATTATATATGTATCAGCCTTAACTTGCATCATTTAACTTTTAATCTGCTAAGTATGAATTGATCAGTTCTTGAGCTGTAAAATGTACCTTAAGATGTCTTTTTAATTTGTAAAGGTTATGTTCATTACTTTGTCGTGATTCTTTACCATTTAAAAAAAAACTCCAAATGAAAAGATAACTTTTATTTTTGTTAAATAAATGATAACCAAATCTGTTTAAGAAAATCAATGTTTTTTCTTTAAAAAAACAGCAAGAGATAGCCTGAAAATCAGCAGGGTTTGCACTGGCGGCCTTGAGTATATGATAGTAGCACATTACCACTAGACCATTCAGATAGATGATCACTGGTGGCCTTGAGTATATGATAGTAGCACATTACCTCTAGACCATTTAGAAAGATGATCACTGGTGGCCTTGAGTATATGATAGTAGCACATTACCACTAGACCATTTAGAAAGATGATCACTGGGGGCCTTGAGTATATGATAGTAGCACATTACCACTAGACCATTTAGATAGATGATCACTGGTGGCCTTGAGTATATGATAGTAGCACATTACCACTAGACCATTTAGAAAGATGATCACTGGGGGCCTTGAGTATATGATAGTAGCACATTACCACTAGACCATTTAGAAAGATGATCACTGGGGGCCTTGAGTATATGATAGAAGCACATTACCACTAGACCATTTAGATAGATGATCACTGGTGGCCTTGAGTATATGATAGTAGCACATTACCACTAGACCATTTAGAAAGATGATCACTGGGGGCCTTGAGTATATGATAGTAGCACATTACCACTAGACCATTTAGAAAGATGATCACTGGTGGCCTTGAGTATATGATAGTAGCACATTACCACTAGACCATTTAGAAAGATGATCACTGGGGGCCTTGAGTATATGATAGTAGCACATTACCTCTAGACCATTTAGAAAGATGATCACTGGGGGCCTTGAGTATATGATAGTAGCACATTACCTCTAGACCATTTAGATAGATGACCACTGGGGGCCTTGAGTATATGATAGTAGCACATTACCTCTAGACCATTTAGATAGATGACCACTGGGGGCCTTGAGTATATGATAGTAGCACATTACCACTAGACCATTTAGAAAGATGATCACTGGGGGCCTTGAGTATATGATAGTAGCACATTACCTCTAGACCATTTAGATAGATGACCACTTGGGGCCTTGAGTATATGATAGTAGCACATTACCACTAGACCATTTAGAAAGATGATCACTGGGGGCCTTGAGTATATGATAGAAGCACATTACCACTAGACCATTTAGATAGATGATCACTGGGGGCCTTGAGTATATGATAGTAGCACATTACCACTAGACCATTCAGATAGATGATCACTGGGGGCCTTGAGTATATGATAGTAGCACATTACCACTAGACCATTTAAATAGATGATCAATTTCTGTTTTCCATAAATATTTTATAAAAGATCATCAACCATTTTAGTTCCAAGAATGATTCAAGAAGTTTTACACCTTTATTGTTTGACTAACACAGTTGATTTAATTGTGAAGAAAAAGATACAAAAAGTATGTGAAGATCATTGTTTACAAATTTAAAAGTACATAACCCTTGAATTTTAACTGAATTAAGTACAGCACTTGCAGTGGTACTAGAGTTTTTGCAATTTCCTTATTTTTATCTTTGATTACTTAGGCATATTAATTAACGAGTCCTATAATTGGCTAAAGGTAAATTGATCAGGTCTAGTAGATAGCGTATAACATAATTGGCCAGCTTCACAACATTTCTGGAGCTATGTGATCAGGCTTTGCACTAGTAGTTGTCAGTATGTTGCAGTAGGTCTTTGTAAAAAAAACTGTGCCTGTATCTGTTAGCAGATAACTGTCTGAGTATGGACTATTTACAAGTGTGGCTGCATCTGTGTAAAGACAAAAAAAAGTCCAAAAGAAATTGAATGGAATAGTATTATATCCAAAAAGAAAAAAGATTTTTTTTTAATATAACAACTTATAGCCATTTTAGGGTAATCCTTGAAAAACAGAACCACTGACAATTCCAAGGCCAGCTAGAATCAAAGCTTAAATTAAAGATTCTTTCCTTTATGTGATTCTGTCTTGTTTGCTTGACATTTGTGTCAGCGTTGTTGCCCATTCATTAACTCTAATAGATAGTTTCCATGTGATGTCACTGATAAGACAGTTAAAGGCAGAATAGAAAATAGTTTTTAATCTTTGGACCAAAATTGAAGAAATTACAAGAAAATAATATTTTCTCCTCTATACAGTTCATCTTATAATCCCTTGAAGTTGCCATCAAAGATGGCTGCCAAGATAAGTGACCTTTACTGATGTGGAAACGATCTATATCATGCTACATAATATAAGAAATACCACAGTTATTTACTATCAGCAACATGCACAAGCCACAAGATTTATTGCTAGAGACTTGGCAATAATAGTGCAGGTCCTGATCAGAAAGACAACAGTGGATCTACACTATAATTTTTATAAATTCAAGCATACAAGGCTAAGAATTAATACTTTCCAGTGCTTTAAAATTACTTTCAGGACCTAAATGACATTTTACCAGAAAGTCTTGCTGGAATTTTCATTTGTCCTACCTTTTAATTTTAGTCAAAAGACAACTGATAAAATTTATTTGTAAATAGTCTTCATGCATCACTTACATAACTGTAAAAATGCTAAATTTAAATAACCACAAAAAACAACAGTTTATGGAAAAACAATTTAAAAAACAACAGTAGGACAAACTTATTCTTTTAGTCATATTGACACCAAGAATGGTCAAAAAGAGATTTTAAATATTCACAATAGTAGTGCTTATTGTCCCTGTGACCCTATAGAGGTCGTACAGTGTATGAAAATGGACAAGAGATTGGACATGCCATTAGTGTTATTTGTAAGTAATGTTTTCTTTTTTTCACTTGGCTATCTGACATTTGACCTACCAGGAAAATGCATTTTTGTCTGCTAAGATGGTTTAGTTTCGTGACAAGCAGATGCAAGACAATTTTTTACAACTGTCCTTTTCTTTATTAATATATTTAATAAACAGGTTAGTGATGCTTGAATTTTTGTGCTCTATTGAATGTTGTACTTGATTTTTTCTGATTATAGTAGAGTATAGCTTGACTTTGCCATGAGTGTGTATTTTTAATGATAATAAACAAAGTACAACTGAGCTTCACTATCAATAGAATTTCTGAATAGTTTTCATGTAAAAATAATTTCAACACCTTAACATTTTGTTTATTTACCTTTCTTTTGTGTTGTCATTTGCCTAAAAGATCTTGGAACCTCATAATACAAAACAAGGCATTATGTGTAGGGTTTTCTTTCATGACCATTAAGCGCTTCCTATTTCATTTATATAACACTTTTTAGTACAGCATATGAAAGGGATTGCCATTTGTAACTATACTTTCATCCCATTCAGAGAGAGGCCCATTGTAGATTAGTTTTAGTATGCACAGGTTTAATATTATAGTTATCAAATTAATATTTATTTCTAATTTGCATTTTGATGTGCAGTCTATGCAAAGTGTGCATGATTGCAATAATATGACAAACTCATTTATTATTTTTTCATTAACTGTACTATTATTGTACCCTAAATGTGGTAGCCCACATTAAAAAAAAATTAAAATAAGATCAGCTATATAAACAAAATATCAGTTAACTTTTGATGGCAAAGATTTTATATTGAAAAGTGTCTAAAGCAGTTTATTTTCGTTGTATGGAAAAGTTTTAATTTCATACTGAACAATTCAGAAATTAATTGAATCTCAAAGAAACCTCTGCATGGGATATTTCATTTTTAATCATACTATCATTTAAATGAAATTTAAGCAACATTTCCTCACCTCTTTTTATACTTTCAGATCACTTCAACTCCCATATGCCTTTTCCAAGTATTCCCTAGCCTGTTAATTGATACAGTCTTTCCTCATTTTCATTTTCTAATGATTCTCCAATAAAAGAAAAATACACATTATATCCTAGGTCAAGTATCCGTATTTTTTATTTTCAATTTGTTTATTGGGTTTTTTGGCTTTCATGCATGAAGATTGATATAATAGTCTAAATAAGGTTTGGCAGCGTTAAATTTAAACCCTAAGTCAAACTATTGGAAGGTTACGCCATTAAGATCAATACCATATAGGTATAGGACACGGCTTTGTGTTATGTTAACTCTTAGCCTGCTAGCACATATCGATCAATCTTAGGTAAAAATTGTAGGTCCAGATCAGCCATCTCATTCTTGAGTTGTCTCATCGGAATATGTTTTATTGGCTGCCATCTGTCAAGTGATGTTGTTGTGTAGTATTCAGTAGATAACTAACATTTTGTATTGTTTATTACTAAGTGCAGCAAGATAAGGGTTACCTGTACAGGTATTTGTGACTTGGAGATCACTGCTACCTGTCACTTGGGCTACTTCTTCCTTATACCTGGTGTTGGACTGAACCCCAGTGAATTACCAGTAAACAGTTTATTGGGAATAGTTTTATTGGAAGCTAATTTAGGATATGTATGTATTCGACCATTACCATTGGTGTGAATGTGATGTTAAAGGACCATTAAAGTGCTGTTAATTAGATTAAATTGAAGTTTAACATGTGTTTCCATTGAAAGTTGTCAGTGGTTTAATTAATATGAAAGAAAAGTTATTGTACTGATAGGAAGACCAGTACAGTAGAACATACTTGTTGTACATGTTCAGTGTATGTTATATTGGTATAATGGATTCAGTTAAAACATGGTTCATTGGATAGGTGCTTTATTTTAGTTAGTGCCAATTGTGAGGGAAAGAACACAAGTCATTTTTAATATTTATACAGTTCTGAATTGTCCAAAACATGGATTTGTGTGTATGTTTGTGAAATATTAATATTCAGTTTGTAAAGATTTATTCTTTAAGTTTAGAGTTGTTGCTTTTTTAAATTATAGAAGAAATAGGAGAATACTAACACATGGTAGATTTTTTCCTTTAATCTTATTGGAGATTTATCCATGAGGACTGTACTGTACATGCCTATTTGAAAGAACTTCAAGGCAGCTTACTTTAATAGAGAATTTTCTCCGTTTAAAAATTCTAAATATTATTTGCTCTGGGATATTGACTTAACGAAAGGTTGGTAGTCTTCTCTCTCCGTGGCTTTCATGTAGACCTGCCAGAAATAAATAGCTAGTCAAAGAAGATCAAATACTGGCTTCGGTCAAGGATTTTTCAACAGACCACTACAAAAAAACGACGGTTGATTGGATTTTGATACCATCAAAGAGAAGGGTAAAAAAAATGTAGGTGATTGTGATCCAAAATATAGTGTACACATTATGTAAACATACAGTACAGTGGACTGATTTTTCTGTACCTTCAAGTGGAGTATCTTTTGTGTGAGTGAAGATGGGTTCTACTACTGTGTAGGGAAGTGAATGACAGTAGATAAGTAGTTATAAGCAACAATGTTACACCTAGAGGTTATAGGTATGAGTCCTCGGACCAGTGTGCCTGTGCGAATTGGTTATGCCGACCGGGCTTCAAGTGTGACACCTACCCAACGTCATCCCCCTCTCTTGTCAATATCCAGGTATGTCACTGACCTAAGGCTTGCACATCTGCATACCTTTGTTTGTTCTTTAAATCCTTAGAGGAATGACCCAAAACCATTACGTTCAAAGGTGTCAAAATTTTATATATTGAAATTAACGTGTGTTATTTTAGATTTCGTGTGCAACAGTTTAAATCATAATGACCAAGCATGTGTATTGCACATTCTTTTATTTGTATGTATTCATACAATCTTAAATGTCCATAAAAATATTTATTGTACAGATTTTTTATTCACAGTGCATCCTCTAAATCATACATATTTATCACATTTACTCCTATTTAAAAAAAGATGATTTTAAAACAATCCCATCCCAAACTATTCATTTAAATATACAAATATACAGATGCCCAATAACTTCTTAAATAACACAGCAACTATACGACTATATACATATCTTTGGTTTGAAATGGCCTAAAACTTGTTCATGTAAACATTACATTTTAAATATATTATAATGGAAAAATAAGTCCCTGAAATAAGTCCCAGAACTATTTTTTGAATGCTAACAATAGATTAAACTGTCCTTAGTTTTAAGAGGCTTATCTTGTGTTGTGTTCAGTAGCTATAACCTTCAAACATTTAGGGCAGGGCTAAATCCTTACCTTGCTATGTTGTTAATAACTATTTGTAAGTTGTTTTTGCTAAGACATCAGGTGTCGGTAAACAGTATGTGTTGATAGTATCAGTCACAAATAGTGTAGATTTTGAAGCAGAAACTAGTGTAGCTCCTAATCAGACAGCCCAGTAAACTTGAAGCTAGACTCCGTACATTATTTATTCCTGCTAAGCAGGTTAGGAGTAAAACCCCTAGTTTACTGATGACCAACATGTTGGATAATGGAAAAATAAAAAAAAATAAAAAAAGACAGCAATAGCAGTGGACTTTGCAAAGTGCTTTGAATGTGGCAACTGAAATTATATATTATAATGATGTTAATCATGATGTGTTATTTTTCAATTTTCATTTATTTTTTTATTTTTTTCTTAAGAGGTTACCTCAGTGTCAAGCATTTGACACATCACATATTTTAACATGTCAAAGTGCTTTTACATGTCAAAATGCTTGAAACTCACCAGTTTTGAAAATTTAAAACAGCATAAAAAATTTAATTGTACAAGTTTTACAATTAGTAAAATAAGTACAATGTTTTGATTGCGATTTTCATACAAACAGTAATAGACACCACAATAATGCTTCCTTAATGAAAACTGCATATCATCAAGCTCAGACATTTCAATAACATATGTGCATGGATATGATTAAGGGATGCTGATCAGCCTGTATCAACTCATGACCCATGATGAAATGCTGCTGATAAGCCTGTATGAACCAATGGCCTGTGATAAAATACTGCTGATTAGCCTGTATCAACTCATGACCCATGATGAAATACTGCTGATTAGCCTGTATAAACTCATGACCCATGATAAAATACTGCTGATCAGTCTGTATCAACTCATGACCCATGATGAAATACTGCTGATTAGCCTGTATCAACTCATGACCCATGATGAAATGCTGCTGATTAGCCTGTATCAACTCATGACCCATGATAAAATACTGCTGATTAGCCTGTATCAACTCATGACCCATGATGAAATACTGCTGATTAGCCTGTATCAACTCATGACCCATGATGAAATACTGCTGATTAGCCTGTATCAACTCATGACCCATGATGAAATGCTGCTGATCAGCCTTATCAACTCATGACCCATGATGAAATGCTGCTGATCAGCCTGTATCAACTCATGACCCATGATGAAATGCTGCTGATTAGCCTGTATCAACTCTTGACCCATGATGAAATGCTGCTGATCAGCCTTATCAACTCATGACCCACGATGAAATGCTGCTGATCAGCCTGTACCGACTCATGGTCCCTGATGAAATGCTGCTGATCAGTCTGTATCAACTCATGACCCACGATGAAATGCTGCTGATCAGCCTGTACCGACTCATGGTCCCTGATGAAATGCTGCTGATCAGCCTGTATCAGCTCATGGTCCCTGATGAAATGCTGCTGATTAGCCTGTATCAACTCATGGTCCCTGATGAAATGCTGCTGATAAGCCTGTATGAACCAATGGCCTGTGATAAAATACTGCTGATTAGCCTGTATCAACTCTTGACCCATGATGAAATGCTGCTGATCAGCCTTATCAACTCATGACCCACGATGAAATGCTGCTGATTAGCCTGTATCAACTCTTGACCCATGATGAAATGCTGCTGATCAGCCTTATCAACTCATGACCCATGATGAAATACTGCTGATTAGCCTGTATCAACTCTTGACCCATGATGAAATGCTGCTGATTAGCCTGTATCAACTCATGACCCATGATGAAATACTGCTGATTAGCCTGTATCAACTCTTGACCCATGATGAAATGCTGCTGATCAGCCTTATCAACTCATGACCCGTGATGAAATGCTGCTGATTAGCCTGTATCAAATCATGACCCGTGATGAAATGCTGCTGATTAGCCTGTATCAAATCATGACCCATGATGAAATGCTGCTGATCAGCCTGTATCAACTCATGACCCATGATGAAATACTGCTGATTAGCCTGTATCAACTCTTGACCCATGATGAAATGCTGCTGATCAGCCTTATCAACTCATGACCCACGATGAAATGCTGCTGATCAGCCTGTATCAACTCATGACCCATGATAAAATACTGCTGATCAGTCTGTATCAACTCATGACCCATGATGAAATGCTGCTGATTAGCCTGTATCAACTCATGACCCATGATGAAATGCTGCTGATTAGCCTGTATCAACTCATGACCCATGATGAAATACTGCTGATTAGCCTGTATCAACTCATGACCCATGATGAAATGCTGCTGATTAGCCTGTATCAACTCATGACCCATGATGAAATGCTGCTGATCAGCCTGTATCAACTCATGACCCATGATGAAATACTGCTGATTAGCCTGTATCAACTCATGACCCATGATGAAATGCTGCTGATTAGCCTGTATCAACTCATGACCCATGATGAAATGCTGCTGATTAGCCTGTATCAACTCATGACCCATGATGAAATGCTGCTGATTAGCCTGTATCAACTCATGACCCATGATGAAATGCTGCTGATCAACCTGTATCAACTCATGACCCATGATGAAATACTGCTGATTAGCCTGTATCAACTCATGACCCATGATGAAATGCTGCTGATCAGCCTTATCAACTCATGACCCATGATGAAATGCTGCTGATTAGCCTGTATCAACTCTTGACCCATGATGAAATGCTGCTGATTAGCCTGTATCAACTCTTGACCCATGATGAAATGCTGCTGATCAGCCTTATCAAATCATGACCCATGATGAAATGCTGCTGATAAGCCTGTATGAACCAATGGCCTGTGATAAAATACTGCTGATTAGCCTGTATCAACTCATGACCCATGATAAAATGCTGCTGATCACTCCTGCTGGGACCTGTCTGATCAGGATGTTATCTTTTTGTTACATAGTCTTGAGCTATATGTTAAGTTAACACAGCATTGTAATTGTAAACAGATCAGTACAAATATGGGTAATTAAAACGTAGCTTGAAAAGGATGAAGAACATTCAGAACTAAATGTTTCACTGTACAATCTTGAATACCGCTGCCATGCATGCTTGGTTATAAGGCTTTAAATTTAGCTGGAAAAGGTGTGTGAGGATTATGCATGGTTTTAATCTTTATTATTATTTAATCTGCAGTCAGGACTAATCTTGTATTTTGAAATCAATATTGCAGCTTGAATAATAATGCTTTCTCATTCAGTGACATAGGTCAATCAAAGCTGGAAACTACCTGCATGTAGCAGTGAATAGAATGAGTTTGTTCACATGACCAACTGCTCTGAAGTCAAGGGAGCCTAGTTGTAGTTTTCAATTTTTTGTAAGGAACATATTTCTAATCAATATGTATAAAATAAAAGCAGTGTATTGATTTCATGCATACTTGCTTTCTTAATGTTTTATTTCAATTTTTACAGATTAATAAGGAATTAAAATAAGAAAGATTTCTTTTTCAATTACCAAACTAAGTTAATACTGAATTAACTTGAATATCAATGTTTATATGAATTCTGACATAGTAATTCTGTGATGCAATTTCTGAGAATCAGGATTGGCTTTTCTTTTTTTCCACCTTGCTAAAAAAGATGTATGCTCTGTCTATGTGTTTAAGTTTTAAAATATAAAAAAATATATTTAATGACATTTACTGCCATACTGATATTTACTAAATTGATCATACTTACCTGGTAATTACTTAAAATATGAGAGTCATGTTAATCTTACTTTTTTGCTGAATGTAACAGTATGGATATTGTCAGCCCCTTTTCATGCTATATTTTGTTCAAAGATCAAGCTAAATTCCTAGTTTATAGCTTGTATATTTAAACATAAAATGTATTGGTAAATATACCTTTTAATTAAAACAAAGTGGCAAATAGTGTTGATCCATGGAGCTGGCAGATCTGGAACAACACTATTTGCCTAAGCCTGATCAGCTTGTGCTTATAGCAAGCTATGAATTATGTCTCATCTACAGTTGAGCTAGGCTAAACAGTGCAATTCATAAGCCTGCAAAAACCACTTGATTTTCTTTAAGTATGCAATATTTCTATAAGTAGAGGAGTGTCTATTGGATAAAGAACACTTATGTGTAATGCATTTTACATGCTTATTGCCATATTTGGGCCATATTTCATTTAGGATTTTACTTAAGAGCAAGAAGTGCTACTTACAAGTGTCACAAAAGTTCTTGCAAATGTTTTTTTTGTCTTTCAATTTATTTTGATATATTGCCAGGATTATTGCACACAGTTTTAAGTGTTTGCTGTAGAACATAGGTTTGTTGTTTTATGGTTTTGTAGAACTGTCTCTGTACTGGAACAAATATGGGTTTATAGTTTAACTTGCCTCAGCTGGATTAAGGGGTTTAAAGTATACATCTCATTTAGTTATTTATACAGTCAATTACAATTTAATTAAGTTAAGATTTAAGGTTGTAAGGCAAACAATAGTATACATTTTGCTCCATTTTGCTCCATTAATATGTGACAGTCAATCTTATTAAGTTTTGAACATTATAGTTGCTGAAATGTGAAAATCAGAATATCATAATCAAATAAAAGTATTATAAAGATATTAAGATACATAATATATAAATACTAGTATATTTATTAAAATACATTAAAAAACCAACATAGTCAAAATCTCTTCAGCATTTGGTATTTTAAAGCCTCCC
Source organism: Sinonovacula constricta (assembly GCA_007844125.1). Classification (NCBI taxonomy): domain Eukaryota; kingdom Metazoa; phylum Mollusca; class Bivalvia; order Cardiida; family Solecurtidae; genus Sinonovacula; species Sinonovacula constricta. The sequence goes on from CM017555.1 coordinate 2,867,900, forward strand.
ATGTATTTAAAAACATGTTGTTTCATCCTTTGTCATTCACTGTAGTTTGGAAATAAAGTCACAAATTTTATTTATATAAGTGCATTTTGCTATCAAATATATTGAATATAAATGTAAAACTTGCATTTAAGAAGTTTTGTAGTTGATCAGTTCATAATTGTCATGAATGAGAGTCCAGAACTGTAACTTCTAGGTCACAGCAGCAATTGCAAGACATAGTCTCTGAATAACTATTGTTAGTTCATTATATTGGAATGCCTAGTTTATTTCCAGGAACCTCCATTCACCCCCATTAAATTATTTACATATAACAGCCTGACATAAATGTGTTTCTAGAATGATTAACCACCTTTGTCGAAGGCAATGTTGATGGAGTTACTTTTTCGTCTTTAATCAGTAATAACCAAGTTGTTTGAGACATAAATTAAAGCTAACCAGAACTACATAGTAACAGGACCATATATAATGCAACAGTTATAGCAATACAAGCTTCTTTAATTTGTGCAATGCAATTAACTGTTGGACAGGACCTTTAAGCCTACACATATAAAATAAATGTCTGTTCTTAACTGCATGTCAGTGAGCCCTTTAGTCTCCTGGCAGGTTTAAAGATTGAATAATCTTGCTGTGAGACAAGAAAATATGTGATAGCAAACTAATGACCTATTAACCTTCACTGTCATTATCTTCTCATTTTTAAGCAATGCATTTTTCGCCAAGTTGGAGGTAACCATTGGCATTAAAGCTGTAATACTTAGTGGTTGTGGAGGGGTTTTATATCTCATGGCAGTTGTACGCTAGTATCTGTGGTGGCTATGTGTCTTGTCTGGCTTCTTTAAGGTTATACTATAAGACATAATCTGCTAAAGATGGCAATAACCTATACACAATTCATGGAGTCTGTTTGTACCAAGTTAAGAGTTAATACTGTTAAGAAATAAAAGAAGGGATAAGAAACTTGTCACTGCTCACAGTCTAGATAGATGGCAATTCAAACAAATAAATGCAAAGTCTGCTATTTTGAATTTATAAAACAAAAATATTTTAAGTTATAATAAAACATGAGCATTTAAAGAATAGTATCATGTTGAACCTGAAAGCATTATTGGGAGTCTTTAGGTTTACTTTAAATAAATAATGATAACTTTGAGTATTTGGCTTTTTATTAATGGCATAATTTCTGCAAAATATCAGAAAAATAATCTCCCACATTTTTTTCAAACTCTATGTTCGCTTTTAAATTTGCATACAAAACTGTTTTTGCCATAATGCTTATGGTTGCATTAATGCTTCTTGTGATTAGCAGCATCGAATGCCTATCCATATATTTGTTCTCCCTCTCGACTTACTATGTCCTGGAGGGATCGAGGATTATGTTGGATTGTAACATAGGAAGCCACTTGCTAAAGTTTTACTTTTTCTGAAGTATGTTTGCTTAACTTGAAGTGAAAAGATAATAAATTGTCTTGTATCAGGGCAGATAGTTTTATTATGAGAAATTGCATGTTTTATCAGCCATGAGTTGCTCGGTGCTTCTGGGATCTCACCACTGCCCTGCTGTGCGGATTGGAGAGATAACTTGTGTATGACCAGCAGGGACACCATCTTGGCAATGAGCAAAAATTTGTCGATGCTCGTGGCATTATCAGCACTTTCAGCACTTTGATATAAATCAGTCCTCCTGATGCATACAAATGATAATTGAACTTTGTGGTTTGAGTGGGTTTTTTGTGATGTCAACTACTTAGGTCATTGCACAGATTTCTACTGAATTAAGGCAAGAAATACATCAAGTATTTTGCCCTGATGATCACATAGCTGTATCTGTTAATAATTTATACTTTGTATAGTAACCAAATTCGTATCTGTTTGCTGACACCTTCATGTAAAAGTGCCCAGAAGTTGCAATATTAATTGTAAAGATGAAGCTGATTAGAATCTATACTATTGGTGTAAACCTTTTCATTTTGGTGTTATGCAAACTAAAAGTTAAAGCACAGACTTATAAAATGAAATGTTCTAGCACCATTCAAAGCATTGAGTTTTCGCAATGGACAAACCATAATCAATATAAAAATATTATTGAGTGTTTTCAATGGAGGAAATGCTGTCTTGAAATAATAACAATGTGCTTTATGTCTAAAAACAAAACCTTTTATGGAAACATGCAACAATTGGTACTGTCAGTATGAAACGAATGAACACAACACAACAGAAATCAATACAACATGACGGTTACATTAACAATGAAAATGAATGATTTTATTGAGCTTAAGCTACATGGTATTTAAAATGATATTTGTTGAATATTTGATATCCATTACTTGTCATACATTTGTGTAATAATTGAAATGGATTACCAATTAGAATAATGAAACCAAAATGAGTATCACAATATCAGAACCATGGTCTGAATAATAAACAGCTAATTATTTGGACAGTTTTGAAAACATATGGTAAAAACAATTATTTAATAGAAAATCTGTCAAGTTTGACATCTTATCAATCAATGTGACAGCTGGGTTCTAAATATTAGTCTGTCCTTTCATATATCTTATAGGTATGATTCAGCTGTTCTGATACTAGTATGTTTTCTTACCCTATCAGTGCACCAGTCCAATACCTGTCTTTAATCTTCCTGTTAAACAGTTTTGTTTGTCATGATTGGGGACAGCACATTACCAGATTACCAATAAAGGGTCTAGATTTTTTAACTTTATTTTTATTTTAATTGTGGTTTTCCCCCGGTTGTTGTAACTCTTCAGACCCTCTGTGTGGGTTCAAGTCTTGGTTGAGACAAAATAGAATAAGGCCAGTCTTACAGCTGACATGTGTTGCCTATATCTTCCTCCAACAATACATTTTGTATAATAACCATAACTGTGTTGCTGTGATGTATTTAAATAAACATAAGAAAGAATTCTTTAGTTTGACAATCTATATTTTGCTGTTACTTGTTGGATGTGGCAAAATTTTGAGTACGTGTATCTACAATGCAAGAATTGTTTTAAGGATAAATTGCTTATTCTGGTAAGGTGTACTTCTCTCCTTTGGAGATTAGTCAGTTTTTGAAGTCTGCTCCACATTCAAATCTCCTCAAATTAGAACAGAAATTTTAAAATGTGTTTATGTCATAGTAGACAACACAAATAAGGAAACTTCTTTGTGTCATCCTATCATCATTTATAATCATTGTTGAAGCCTCAGTCCAGGATATGCAGGATAATATTGCATTCACACAAAGGTTGTTTTTCATTTATCTTTGCCCTTGGCATCTTCCTTATCAAGTGCCAAGAAAAACTGTGCAATTTGACACGTCATGATTAATTTTGCTGTGTCATTTTGTGGAAAAATAGTAAATTATCATTTTTCATTTTAGAGCCAGTATGAATATACAGGTGTGTGTCTCTTTTTGTAATCTGTCTATATCATCTCTGTTTCTGTTAAATTGTCTTTTGCCCATTTGTGTCCTGTATTCTTTAATTATGCATGTCCATTGTTTTTCTCTGCCACCATCTGTGGGTTCGAGTTGCAGGGCAGAATCATACATGTAGAAATGTCTTTTATCTGATCTACCTTGACATTTTTTCCTTAATCATATTTCAATAAAAACAGTTAGGTATATTCTAATAAATGGATGGTGACTTACATAAATTGTGTAAATGCAACATATGTCAAACCGAACTAGCAAAATCACCTCTATACAATGTGTATACATATTATCTTCAGTATGCTGAAAAACATTTTCATTTTTAATTTATAAAAAACTGCTCAGTGTGACACAATAGCCACAGTACTTTACTCCCAAACTTGACTTGTACCTTGCAGGGTAACTGTGTATCAGGAATCTATAAATAGTCTTATTTAGACTTTTTATACAAGGACCTTCTGAAGTCCTGGAATAAAGAAATGAAATCAAACAATGGTTGTTACAAGAATTTATTTTCTAACTCTCGCTCTTTGATCCAGCCCCTGCTCATGATCAAATTTTACAATGTAAATATGACATACAAATGTTGCTTTTATCCATAAATCAATCATGTTTCAATACAGGTAAACTTCGGACCATAGAGGGATCAAAAAGCCTGTATTTACATTTGGAATTTCAAACAGTTCATTGCAAGATGTAATGTACTAATGCTGTAGCAATGTAGCCTGGACTGATGTGACATATGTTATCCCTTATCAGGCTTCATTTGTGAATAACCAGCACTAAATATTAAGTTATTTGCTCACATCTTTAAGGTGTATTGATAAAGATTTTGTTAAAATAAATAGTTTAGTTTCTGATCAGACAGTCGAAGCTGGTAGATCTGGATCTGTTTTATTTGTCTATGCCTGATCAATTGGTGCTGAGCAGGCCAGGAGCAATTCAACACTTATTACTGTTGGTATTTTTATCTACTTTTATCTACATGGGTAATACAATCAACACATGTAAATATTTTGTACCTTGGAGTTTCCACGAGTGAACTTGGTTCTTGATCAAAAGATTAAATAACCGAGCTCATTGTTGCTAGTTCCACTCTAGTACCTCTATTGTCTTACCATACATATATATCTGTAGCTGTTATTATTTGACATATGAATAGAAGGAATTGATCAAAGACTGCACTTAAGACCCATATCATTAAACACAGCTGTATGCCTTAGCTACGTCATGGGAACAGGCCAGCATGTCTTATTGGTGAATTAGTAGTAGCCTTACATTATCATGTTAGGGCTGAAACTTCATTTAGTTGTTAAGGTGTCAGAATTGTTATAAAGTTATTGTTACCATACTAAAACAAATGCTGTTTGATTATAATTTGAAAACTTACTTTTTAAGGTAAAAATATTCAGCTGTTGTTTTTTTGGTAAATTGTTTTGGTGCTCAAAAACAATAACATATGGTATGGTGTTATGTTTTGAGGTTTAAAATTATATATACTGTTAAGTGTAAAGTTATTTTGTTTTCAATGTTTTGTGGCTCTAATATCATACTCACATTGTTATAATAACAGTTTTTAAACTTTTTTATATCCCTTGGTGTAATGGTAATGTGCTTGCTTATAAATTATTAAAGTAAATGACAAACTATGGCAGTGAAACAGAATCGGCATACATTTGAACAGATTTACTAACTTATCTGATTAGGATACTGGGTGTTCATCTTTACAACTGGTTCTGTGCCTTAGGTTATGTTGAGTTAGGGACTTTAGTTTCAAGGCCATTGAGGGATTTTGGTATTAAGAGCAAATCATTTTAATATTTATATTGAAGATCAAAATTTCCTGTGTGTATGATACATTTTGAGTCTTAATTAATCTTGTTCAAGTTTTGTTGTTAAAGTAGGTTTGATCTTAATGTCCTCTGTTATTTATCGAAAGCAAAATGTTGTAGAAAAATCTGTCGTGTTACAAAGAAAATAGGTGTGAAATTTTGAAATTAAAGTATTAAATGGGGGTCAAAGGTTATAAAATTGAGCTTGGAGTCACTCAGAGACCAATCTCAAGCATCTCATTGAGTTTAGCTTTGAACCATTATATGACCAATCAGATGCTTGGGGATGATATCAGACTCAAGCTCAAAATTGTATAACATTGGGCCCTGATTTACCCATACCTAGAGTTCTAGTTTCATGTTTTAAAATCCTTAAAGTGGGTATAATGACCATGAAATGGGAATTAGCCCTATGAAAAGTTTTACCCCATACAGATACTATAGTACATAACTGTATGTTATTTATTGTATTGGGCCTCTCTTGAAGCCACTTGTTATAATTGGCTTGCAATTATAGGTGCCTTGTTGACAATTAGCGCTAGTCTATAGTCCATTCTGGGAGTGAATAAACACTTTATGGTCAAGAGTTGAATGGTGCCATCTAGGCCATGGAACATTAGTGTTGGACCCCACCATTGATTGCAAGTGCAGCCATGAACATATGTCCTTGTTGGTCAGTCCTAGCTATTTACTTTTTAAATTGCCCCGAGGTGTGGGGTTTTATGGGACTCCGATGGTATTTGTGAGCTGACAAACAAGGAAATCAATGCTTTAAAACTGTTCAAGCAAATACATCTATAGGACTGGGTTGGTAAAATTGGAGGGAGAAGGACAGAGGTGGTCTGTTTAGCTGGTAATGTTGGAGGTAACAGTTAAACTACAGCAATGTTTGCAGAATCAAACTTTGTCACATTTTTATATTTAATTTTTTTGAAGTCCTATTGAGCTAACCTTCCATTTTTTCAATGTTTATAAATTTGTGTGGATCCTGTTTTTATGTAATATAAATATGCAAAAACCAATCCTTCCATAAGTAATGTATTTAGTCCTTTTATACATATATGATTTTGAAATAATTTTTAAATTTATATATATATCTTATGTTACATTTTGTTGTAATATAAATCTTAGTTAAAAGCAAATTGTTGTCTCAGGATGTTATGTTATACTTTTATTCTGTTTTCAATCATTTCATTCTACTTCGTTCATTTATGTCTGATAACAAAGTGTGTTATATCATACCGGTCCTAATGTTCAATAGTCAAGGTCATGCAAAGATGACTGCTACTTTTATGTTTTCAAATCATAATAACATTACACATCATTTTATTCAACTTGATAAATATGAGAATGGTTTGTGTTTACTGAATTTAGCGTTTTAGCACACAGAGAAATATGTGTATAAGGATTTTACTTCCATTTCAGCATAATGATGTAGGTGTTTAGTGCCAATGTTCTTAAGGTGACTTCCTGGCTACACCAGTTAGTACCTTAAAGAAGGGAACATTTTTAGAATGAGCCATGTCTTACCTTTTAGTTATCAACCTGGTAATTTTTTCTGACCTAAATGAAGAAATCTTCTTACTTAAATCTTGAAATATTTCCATCGATTTAAGATTTAATTTAATTTAAATAATAATAACCCAAAACCTTTCTTCAAGGATATCTTAAAGTTACCAAAGTAATTGTTGATATTTTTGTGTTGTAGGTAGTGCTGACTGTTGATACAGTTGCAACACATACTTCTCACAGATAAATTTTATATTTTCTTTATATTTTCTATGTGTCTTTTTTATGTATACAATCATATGCAAGTATAAAATAGTTCAACCTACGTATAATATACATTTGTCAATGATTGATTATTGACATAAGCTTCGTGATCACAATCTGCACTGTCTGCTGTTGAGTAAATCATATGAATTTTTGATATAAAATGTTGTTAACCTCAAACTAGGAATTTTATATGGTTTAGTAACAAACATTAACAAATATTGCAGGCTCATTGAAAAGATATACTGTTTTATAACCAGACAGATTGGCCAGCTATTTTTTTCATTCCTATATAAGCTCCAGTCTGAATGTAATTACAAGCCTACAATCTAAATGTAAACATTGCCCATGTATATTATATATTACCATAATTTAGGACTTTATGAGACTACATTGTATAATATATGGGAAGTTGGATGTACTTTAAAATGACAATGAACTGTAAAATTTCAAAGATTAATAAACCAGTATGATTAACAAAAGGTTCATGTACAACATCTATACATGTTAGATATATGATGGTTCAACTTTAAGACTGCAAGCTGAGGTATTGATAGTAGAATAGGCTCCTAGTGTAGTGGTCTAGGGTGCTATCAGATTGGGATCTACACTATTTGCTGATGATTCAAGTATAAAAATATTATGAAATATAATTTGATAAAAATAAATAAATACATTGTGACTTCTTTTAAAAATGTCTTTATTTGAACAAATCAAAACACATGAAATAAAATGATGCATTGTGCAATTCAAAGTTGTAATTTTTGGATTGCAAGTTAGACACTCTACAACTCCAGTCCATCATGTGAATGAATTCACTGTGTACTTTTAACTGTAAATTGAAGTAATACATTACAACACCTTGACAGGACATCAAACATTGATGTTGACCCCAAAGCTAATCAAACGTGTCAGATTTGTTTAACCCGTATCATGCTACATTTGGTAATAAGTTATCAGGTCTCAACTTGATGCTTAGGTAACAATATGTATCGCAATAAGCAGCAAATAATGCAGATCCTGATCAGACATTGCCCAGTAGCAAGCTGGCTGATCAGGATCTACACTATTTGGATAAATATTGTAAATATATCTATATGTTTTTTTTATAATTAATGAATTAATATAGAATTGACCTTGTTTTCAAAAACAAAAGCTAGTATACCGATTTAGACAGAGCGGTCAATGTTTGAGGTAATCTATTTGGCAGTCAGGGGTGTGTTTACATTTTGGGAAGTTATTGACAATCAAATCTCGTCTATGGCAAAATTGACCCCAGACCTAACCTATTCATCAAACTGAAATGTAGATTAGGGACATTTTCCTACTTAATCCTTTATTTTCCCTTTAAACAATAATTAGATAAGAATTGTCCCAGGGTTCTATCAATAAAAAAAATTCTGACTTTAACTAAGGAATTTCTTTAAATGCTTAAAAGTCTGTTAGATGTATACAAATATTTCTTATGTTTCATTCATAAAAACATTTTATCAGAAAATGTTTTTTGGTATTCTTCAAAATTTAAGAAAAAATTTTGTATTAAGTTAGAAAAAATAAATGTTTTATTATGGACATGACCCAAGCAGGTAATGGATACAAAAGAGCTCCTTTAATTCAAGGTATGGTTAGGATATATTATCCACCAAATCAGATACAATTTTTTAAATATTTAACACATTGTTGAAGTGCCGACTGACAGGTTTGAAAAAGCAAATGCCAAGATAGTCATTTGACAAGGACATTGATGTCAACAGAGACTTTGCACTGGCAATCATTCTCTTAAAGATGACAGTGTAATAGAGTTGTAACTTTTTTAAAGCAACAGCACAGAAGTGTATACATACATTCTGACAATGGTACTTATTAAATATAGCATCATTAAAATCAGTATAATTGATTTATAACAATTTTTAGGCTATTTTTAGAAACTTCACGTAGATACTAGTTATACTTATCAATAAGCCGTCCAGTCAGAACTTGTATTCCTATATACGTCTTTGTAATATTAACTCTTCTTCAGTAGAACCAGTACCAGAAATGCAGCTTACTTTTGTAATGTAAGTTTATGGCCATGTGCAAGAACAAAAATGTTTAAATAACTGGACCACACCCATTGCCCTTTTTTTCATAAATTAGTGTCTTGATTATATACCTGCCTGATTGCAGTCTAGAATATCACTGAAAGTCATAAACATTTTTATGGCTATATGGCATTGGTTCTTATCAAGTGAAATAATATTTACTAATTGGCCATTGGCTCTATATAACATATTTGATGTTTTATAAAATTGAGGCTAATTAACTCATCGCTTGCTGTGGATGAGTTGATTAGGTTTAGACAAATAGTATAGATCCAGATCAGCCAACTTCGTCTGGTCAGGATCTGAGCTATTGCTGCAGAATCTCTAAGAATACCCTATATCTTCTGTTACCTTAGCATGTAACCGGACCTGGTTTTGCAGTTAGTAGAGTGAGGTCCAGGTACGGGAGGCCCTGGGTTCGATCCTGGGTCGCGACATACCAAAATTGTTAAAAATGGTAGTGGTATAGCTCCCTTGCTAATGCTCAAGCAAATATCAGGGTAGTTCCATGACTGGTTGGCCCGGTGTTAGGATAATATGATGGGATGTGATATAATGCCAGGTGTTCACGTCATGCTGTACACAGTGAAGGCAGCACTATATCTGATTCTAGAGGACACCATCTCCAGATAACTGAAATACTGTTGTTGGGACAATAAACTTAATAAACAAACAAACCTTAGCATGTAAAATCATCAGAGTTAGCATTTTGTATTACTTATAAAGGTTTAACTTTTCACCTACTAAGCACAAATTGATCAAGCTTAAGCAAACAGTGCAGATCGAGATCAAGCAGCCCCCTGAACTGTCCACTCAAAATCTGTACTGTATGCTCAAACAGTATGTTTTGTTTCCATTGATTGTAGTGGTCACCAAATAACTAATATTTTGTTTTGAGTTAACTATTAAAAGTAATACAACAAGGATTAACACGGTCATTGTCAATTTCTGTTGACCACCAAGCCTTGAAGTTAGTCAACTTAATTGTACCTGATAAATTTAAATATTTGCCTATGTTTTGCATAATTTACTTGACATACTTTCACATTTTACCACGAGGGAAGTTTTTATTTCTGTTCCAAGTTTTTACAAAGTGTGGTGAGTTGACAAAATACCATTCATACATATCTTTTGTTAACTGCCAAGTTGTTTTCTTACTTAAGAAGTAATTGACTTCTCTCAAAATACAATGATAGGTACACGTGCAGCATAAATTTTAAAAGCCATCTATAATGGTAATGTTATAGATCTTGCTAATGATTAGGCAAATATAAGGGTAGTTCCAACTGATTGGTCCTGTGCTGGGATAGTGAGACTGGCTTTCATATTATCCCAGGTGTTCACAACATGCTTTACACTGAGAAGGCGGCACTACAACTGCTTCAGGAAGACACTGCCTTTGGGTAGCTTCAAGTTTGTGGAATGATAAACACAACAAAGTTTTTACATGCAGTTTCCTATCTTACATGTGGAATCCAACAGTTTGGACCAAAAAACTTTTTTCTCAAATAACTAAATAAGTCATTGTTACCTGAAAAGGTCTGGCAAAGTGCTGTTTATTTCCCTCACTATTTTGTAACTGGTGAAACTAGCACGAAACAGATTTACCTTTTTATTGGTTTACTTTTACCAACCCTACTTTAAACAAAATTTCAAAGTGACTAGGACACGATCTTATTTGGTTCTTGCTAATATCTTCATCATTGATAGAATGATTCTTTCTGGTATCAAACAAAATTAAAGTGACTGGGTCATAGTTTTAAACATAGAACAACTCTGTCCACCCTTTATATTGTTTATAACCTACAGTTCAGAGATATACTAAGTTGTTGATCTATAAACAGCAAAAGCTAACGGTAGTTGAAAAACATTGAAATGTATTGATACTCCCAACTTACAGATGGTACAAATTGTTTTGAAGCACACCATTTCATTTAGAATCTAGATATCATAGTTAATATTCTGATTTCCATTGTACTTTAACAAAGATAAGTTGTTTTCTTTTACCTATTTAATCAACAATGGCAAAGTTGCTTTAAAACTATTACAGTTAAGTCAGATCTTCACTATTTGCCTTTGTCTTATCAATACCTGATCATATAGCAGTCTGAGAGGTAACATAATATAATACCATCATACAATCATAGGTACCATCATATAAAACCAGTCATTAGCTCATTTAGTTTTTGTTTTTTCTAAGTGCTGAGATTATTCAATTTTACTTAATGTTTCAACTTATATCAAGTCCTTTTTATAATGTGATGTTAAGTATAGTCCCACATCATTGTGTACAGTATAACAGACTCATTGTTATCTCCGGACTGGCCAGGTTTCTAGAAGTTCTGTAGTTCCTAATTTTCAGTAAATCCCATCTGTTTGGAGAACAACTTACCTGTGTCAGACTGAAGTTAAACTGTTCAGTCAACAGTGGCCAGTAATCTGCATAGTTTAAAATACAAAGTATGTTTGAGATAAAGGAATGAATGGACTGGAAAAAATCTAGCCTGGAGTACTGACCTGTTAGTGACTCGGTCTGACAACAGGGTTAGAGGCCACTGGGCATGGAGGCTATCTAATATCATCCTGTGAATCTTTGAGTATGGAAGGGGATATCCACCATTATTCAATTTCTAATTTACAAATTGCAACACTGCATATGCTTAAATTTGTTTTTTCTATGCACAAACAAGTTTATTTTTACATGTATCTAATTCACATTTCTTGTATACAATTTGGAAATTACAAATCTCAAGTCACAATTATGAAGTCACAAATTTTATGTTCACTTACAATTTACAAGTTACAAATCTCAAAGTCACAATTCTCAAGTCACAAATTACTAATGTACAAGTTAAGAATTGACAACATTCAGACGCTAGGTGGCAGGGCCACATAAATATAGACATCTCTAAGCTAAAAATAGAATGGAATATCATAGGTTAAAAATAGAATGGAATCATAAATGATTCTTCAAAGGAGATAAAATAGAAAACGGCCAACATTGGAATTGAACTACATCAACAGGGGTATGTGATGTAGTGAGTATGCTTTCCCCAGAGTCAGGTGCCCATGTAGCTCAGTTGCTAGAGCGCTTACTTCAAGGCAGGAGGTTCGACCCTTGCCCTGGGATTTTTCCAGCTTTTTTTAAGTGGCATCAGAAGGGGTTCTTCAGAGAACCCTGTGAAGCAGGAACAGGCTAGGTACTGGTGGTTCTGTCCAGTTGATGACTGGCTAAAAATAAGGAAGGTTAAAAACAAAGGTATACCAGGTGGTAGAGCACCCGATAACGGAGGAGGTCGGGGGTTCAAACTCAATACTGTGTACCGGTAACGGAATTTTGCCAGCTCCTATCACTTTGGTTAAATCAGGATATATCAATTTAAATGAGAAATAAAAACATACAAACAGCATTTGAACCGATTCATACAGTTCATATATATATGTACGTAGTCATATCATGATCACCAGTTAAATACTGAATAATATCCCTTAATTTGTATAGCACAAATAAATAATGCATTTATCTGATTCTGTCGGTAAGAATCTCACAACTTGAAAGTACACACGAAAGCGGACCAGTTCAAGCAGTACGTTCTTTTTATTGGTGGACATTCCCGTGTTAGAAATGCCCCCTTGTGTCCTAATGTTAAACTGGTGTTCATTTTACATTACAGATTTGCACCTCTAGATTAGTAACTTGTAAATTAGATTCTAGAAATGTAAAATGTATTCACGCTTTGTAACTTGTAAATTGTATGGGTGGGAAATGTGAAATTGTTCAAATGTAATGTTGACATGTGAACCTTCTCATGTGATATATAAAAGTTGGGATATAATTAGATAGTGGTTTTTAGCATGCACGCTGTTGCAATTTAAAAATTGACCTTTAAAGTGACAAATCTGTGTATTGAAAGTTAGAAATAGTAATTAGAATATTGTCTGATACATCCCCTTCCATATTTGAGAGTTGTAAGTTTAATTCCCCTTTGGAATAAAGATACTGATTTGAGCTAAATTGTCAGATGAGATGAATCAGTGGTTCTACATAGGCAGTGCTGTGGTCTCTTGGCCAAATAATCATACATCTTTGTAGCTTGAAGTCAGAATTTGACTTATAGTGCTAAAATAAAAACAAGAAAAAACTAAACAGTATCATTTTATATTTCAGTGGAAAATAACAAATGAGCATAAAAAATAAAAGTATAGAAATAATATAAAAAATTTCCCCCAAAAATAATCATGATAAAATACAATATAGAAGGGAAAATTTCTATCATTGTAAGTTTTTGTATCCACACAGAAGCATGGCACTCTTTAAGGAATACATTCAAAAATTGTGAAAGGTCTTTGCTATAGTTTGATAGTAGAGACTTGATACCACTTCAGCATTGCACCACGTGTAAAACAAATTAATTCTGACAATGTCAAACATTTGTTAAGAAGGTTTTATTCCCACCTGTTAGGGTTCAAAGTTTTGTGTTCGTTCTATAGTCCTTAATGAATTTAAAAAAACACATGGATTTAATTATTCAATGAGTTGTTTACAACATTTAGACAGTTTGCAATATGGATGGCTCAGAATATCAAATTTTTGCAGGCAAATTGTATGAACATAGTCTCAGCTCACGAAGCATATAATATATATAAGTCGTATATAATATTGCTGACATATTGTTTTACCTCATTCAGAGCAGTTTTAAAGGGCTGTTTAGTGAAATAACACTAAAACTTGTATTCATTGATATAATTCAGAAGCTGTCAATATGAAAACGGAAGAAAGAGACAAAAATGTAAAAAAACTAAAAAGAAAATTGATTGGTTTTTGTAGGATTCAAATTTTTGATCTCTTTTATAGCAGTCTAGTGCTCAACTGACTGGAAATGTTTCACTGAGTCTTGGTACATATGCTTGTTCTATGAAGTCTTATTTTTCATTTCATCTGGCACATTGTTAACATTTCAGTCTTAACATAACCTATGTAATGATTTTGTCAGGTTTAATCCCATGCTCATCACCTCACTTGAAATAAAATTGGGCAAAATGCAATGTCTGTCTCGAATATTTTGGTCAGTAAATAATACTTCTTGTTTTATACTGTTTTGTATCATTTAGATTGGTTTTTTCTGAGATAAGCATTAAGTCATGAGGTTTTTAATTCTTTTGATGTCCATAATTATCATGCAAAAATGTATATAATTGTTTAAAACATAAATTGGACACCCTTTATTACTTTATCTCCATACTTGTGATGCCTTGCCTTACTTGAATGCAGATTGCCTTGTGTTGACCTGAATGTCCTCAATGTGCCCATGTCTCAACCAAGATAGCCCTTACTGATATGAGGCAGTTGTTTATTTGCTTTCTTACTCAGATCCTTCTTGTTGTTTGCTGTTCAACTCAGGATCTTTTGATGGTATTATTAATGTCTGTTGACATTGGATTGTGGTAAGGGTAGAAAATTAAAGGTTCGTGTAACAAACAGGAAATTAGAAAAAAAATCAAGATAATTTGTGTAAATCAGTGTATTTTGTAACATGTACTTTCTGCAAAACTTATTTTCAGTTTTTCAGAAATAATTGCACAAAATACAGAAACAGTACTTAGAAACTCTACTAGATTGGCAGTATAATTTGTAAAATCCTAGATTTTGTAAAATCATAACAAACATGATGGGCCTTGATTTTTCATTGCTGTAATATTGTTATCATATAAACTATCATTAATCAGATATTTACTGATTAAATGTTTATTTTCAATTGCTTTTATATTATGCTAAAGTTTTGAAATCAGATGTTAATCTGTTATCTAAATCTACTAGAATTACATATTTACCATAATTACTCTCTGTCAACTCAAACCCAAGCATTGGCAGTGCACGGTGCACACAAATTGTTTTTTGTTTATTTTTAACTTTTTGATAAAAGGTGATATTTGTATAACAAAGTTGTCCAATTGATAGTGCCAGCGTATAGGTCCCGACCTTGTAAGCTCAAATCGATCAGGCAGAGGAAAATAGTGTAGATCCCACAGGAAGTTGTCTGATCTGGATCAGCACCTGTTGCTGTTGGATCTCAACCATTAGTGCTGCATTGGTATCTAGGTAAAGTGTGTATTATCAAACAATTTTGTAGCTGCTCTACAGTCTAGATATTTTGATAACTTGTTATTAAGCAATATACCCAGAACAAGAATAGTAAGTCTTTCCCAATAATTTTAAAATTTCCCATTTTTGAAAAAATGCTACAAATATAAAATATCCTGCTTAAATGTGGCTTTAGAATTGAACAGGATAAAACAACTCGTTAAAACAAAAATGTCAAAATAGCTTATCCCTGGACTTTCTATTTACAATAGCTATGACAGAATATGGCAGGATATTTAAGAATGTAATCACAATTTTGACAGCTTAGATTTGAAATAGGTTTGTTTCCCACCTTGTCGGTGCATGATACTTAAGTTATAGAACATGTTCTGTATTATTAAGTGTACTTGGGATATAGGTCTGACCTCTGTTGAAATACAGAGGATTACCGTATTTTCTCAATTATCGTGTACTGTCATAACAGACTTGGTGATGTAGATCAAAGAAGTTGATGATGTCATGCCGCCACGCACGACAGCAAAGCAGTGCAGCTGAGACAAAATACATCCCACAATGTGTGAAAATTACAGTCACTGTTTACCAATCAACCCTTTTGTTGAGACAGCATGACAGGTCGACGCGCCTGTTCATTTTTTCACCTCATTTTTTAAGAGGTTTGAAGCAGAAACCAGCAATTTCACAGGTGAAGTAGGGGGAAAGTCTTAAATAGTCTTATCAGTGAGAAAGTATGGTACCATCAGTGCACTTGATCCCTTCATACAATACCATATATACCAATTATTGAAGTACTTCATTACAGTACTTAAATTACTTCATACAATAATAGATATACCAATAATTTAAGTACTTCATACCAGTACTTATAGTACTTCATAAATAATGGATATATCAAAACATAAAATACTTTATAATATATACTTTTTGGATATACCAAAACATAAAGTACTTCATACAATAATAGATGTACTAATAGTTTAACTACATGTGCAAAATTACCTGGTTGAAAGAAGCTTTACAGAATATGTTTCTTGTAGAATAAAATGATTATTATGGATATTGTGTATTTGTTAATCAGAAAATCAACAATAATGATATATTAAAGTGATTTTATTTTTGGTATCATATAAAAGTACATTATAGATAATTTGTGTAATTATTTAATTAATGGTATATTTTGAAACATTCTTTTGTTAAACATACTATGAGTAACAGTAAAAATTTTATGATTAAAGAATACTACTATATTATAAATTAATAAATACATAATAATTATATATGAGACATAAAAATGCCATAAGATGATTGATTACATAAGACATAGATATGAGAACAAAAATACAAAAAGTTATATACAAACATTTTGTTTTATTTGTAATACTTTGTACATTGTTGGTAAAGTGCTATTTTAATAGAGAATAAGTCAATGTTTCTATTAATATAATCATTTTTTTGCCTATTTAGTTATCCCTTGTCCATATTAACTCTACTTCTGATGTTTCTACATTTACAATAGAATAAAGAACATTTAACATTATAAAGGATTGTATAACCTATCATAGCTTTGGTTCGATATTATCCTAATGCTCTAATAGGCCCTTTGTTAATCATAATATGACAAATTACATGATTAACAATAACGTGTTTGTATTGATTTTAAAATAATAATTTTTTCTGTGATTTGTTTTGTATGTTTGGTTCTGTCTTGGGCTATTGTGGAATAGAGTTGCATAGAGACTTAGTCTTTAATCAAAGACGAGGTGTGTTTGCCCTTTTCATGCTTGCCATAATACATTCTTACTCTAAAGCTACTGACATCTTTATGCTTATGTTACCAGATATCCTGATGACAGAAGTGAATACTGCAGGTACTGATCTGACAGTTCTTGGCTAATCTGGATCTACACTGTTTATCTAAGGTTGATAAAAGAGTGTTCCACAGGTTAAGTGGTAATAATTAATGAGATGTGCTATAATGCACACAATGGGCTGTTTGTGTGGTAGCTATGGATGCAGTAGTTTTTATACACTTAATGAAAGTTAACTGTGCGTGGTATGTGACATAATATTATGTTTCTCTTTCAAAGGCAGCACACATATTGCATTATATGTTGCATATTTATGACATTTGGTATAAAGGCCTTGGAGCAATCAATAATATTAACTGATACTTCAGTTGTAAAAAAGTAGTGAAAAAGCTGCATGGCTTACACTTACCAATACATTGTTCCATGTCCTTAGTTACTGTTACTATCTCATAACCATCTGCCTGACAAAATACAAGTGCTTAATTGCTAACTACCCCTGCGAAAAATTCTTAGGAATTCCTAGGAATTCCTGGGAATTCCAACTTTTTTCCAAGTTCTGATGGAAGACGGAATCCAAGAAAATCCAACTTAAGTTGGATTCCCACAAACTCGGATTATCTTGGATCTTGCGGTATTTGGACGCTGGCTCATTCTAGGAAAAACTTAGATAAACTTGGAATCCAAGAAAGTCTAACAAAAATCCGACAATTCAAAATCTGAGGAAGTCTAACATAATCCAACATTTTAGCAAAACTCGGAAAAAACTTAGATTAACTAGGAATCAGACATTTTTCAAAAACTTACTTTAAAGGTAGGGATGGCTCGTTTGAAAACCTTAGATTCCTATGTCTGCCAATTATCTATCAAATATATTTGCACACTGAAATGATCACAGTGAGTTTTAAATGACATAATCTAACCGCCGACTCAGAATTTGAAATCACATTGCCATTAGCATTAGGATTAGCTTCTTTAGAGACCCTACCTTTAGAGCATAAAAAATTTGTAAATTTTGTTTCAGAACAGAAAAACAACTATTCAATCACTTTTGATATAGTTTTTTATTTAAATTTTTTCTACAATTCTAAAAAACATTCTAAAAAACACTTTTGGTACTGGCTCCACACTTGTTCTGAGCTTATTCGGTGTCATCATCAGCGTCTCCTGAAATTATAAGAGAATTAATTGCTGTAGACAATAGTAAAGTTAAAAATTAACCAGTAAAATACAACTTGAATGTTTAGGTTAAGAAAGCAAAATAACCCATGGACCACGTTCGAGTCCTGGTCAGGGCGAGAACTTTCATTTGGGGAGGTTTTCCTCCATAAATAATTACTTGGACGTCACCAATATGGCCATAAATGTGTCAGCGCAATGTAACTATAAACAAACAAAATCAAAACAACATGATTTCCCAACAATGACAACTTCATTTACCAACAGCTGTGCCATGCAATTAATGATTAACACTGTAAATGCTAAAAGGTAGCAAATACATTAATACAATAACTGGTACAAATGGTCAAAATGCTGCAGTTATCTTTGTACCTTTTGTCTGTCATCCATGCGTTGCTCTTCACTGACTTTCTTATTGACATCAGTCTGCAATGCCGATTCTTTTTTTGTTCACTTGCATCTGGCTGTTGTTACAGAAAATAAAATACTTTACATGAGTGGCAATACCATACAAGCAAAGACTGTTTATGATGTGCTCAACCATCATGTACAAGTTATCTTGGATATCTATTACTGGTGACCTAAATTTATTTTTTAACACTTGATATTACCGTTAATCGGGTCACTCTAAAATAAACAATATTACAAAAATGTCTTAAGTTTGAACTTGTTAGAACCATATCAACTTTAACTGAAGCATAAATTAAATATACAGTAGATAACAAATGTTTATGGAAAAGTCAACGGTTTCAGAAAACGTTTGTGATAAAAAAAAACAAAGGTGAAATGTCGGAACTGAAAAAAATGGCGAAAATATTTGAAAGTTAATTTTGCATTCTAAACCGTTGGGTACAGGAATAGTCGTACCATTGATAATTAACATTTGATTAGATAGCTGTCACTTCTCACTTGAAATTCATCAGAATATTTAATTTGTTATTTTTCTTCGTGAAAGATATATAAACGAATTGTAAATCACATCTGATTAGTTTAAACAAAATAAAAAACGAAAAAATACAGCATTGAATGAATAAATGATTACATTTATTGAGGTTTTTTTATATAATTTCATGGCAAAATCCTCATTAATGGATTAAATCTAATTGACTAAAACTCATCATAATTCACTAAGGGCTAATCGTCAGATACCAAAAACTGAGTGGACAGTAAAATCAAACAAATGGTCATCAAATTAAATATCATTTTTAATACTCACACACAAAAATATCACATGTTTACAATATTGAGTGTGTAAAATGAAAAAAAAATGAACAAAAAAATCAACAGCGTCGGTCTAAACAACTACAATATTACAAAAAAAGTATCACTTTCCATCAATACATGTTTAAAAAATTAAGTGCAGATAAAATCCTTTAAGTTGTTACATACAATCTCCATACTAAACATTTACGCATATATCTTATATGTGGTACGACTATTCCCAATTCGGTACGAAATTGTAACGGTACGAGATTGTAGTGGTACGAATATTCCCGGAGCCTAAACCGTTAATGTACTAAACTTACTACGTTCAGAAAACCTGATTTAAAATGTGGTGCTTCTTATACTTGTTTAAGTAGATCAATGTCTCACCTCTGCTTAGTAGTCCAGTGACGGAGAGTCAATTTTTTCATCTTTTTCATCACATGTTTTGAAAATTGTCGCGGCCGGAAGTGTAGACTGCGCATGTGCTATTGTAAATCGGGACCCCCGGCGATTTCTTCGGTTATTTTCCGAAAGTTACGATTGACTTTTACTGAAACACCGTAAAAGCGACTTTCAAACTTTTATTATTAAATGGTGTAATTCGCATTCCCAATAAAGTTAGAGTGGTTTTAACACGATACCCTACTGTTTGTTTTGTAATTTTGTTGTCATATTAGATATTAGACTGTAGATCTACTTGACCTGGTTTTTGAAAGACAACAACAAAAAAGTTATAAAAAAACCCTGACTTCTTTGGAATTGGATCATTTTTTTACTGAGCTATTATTACCAAATGTTTTGTAGCTGTCTTAAATGATAATATAGTTAAATATTGCTTTTGTGATCAGTCAGGTCAAGGTCACTGTAACTCAAAATAGCAGTTTGCTTTCCATGTCTAGTCAGGATTTAGATATTGATATCAGATGTAGATATTGATATCAAATTTGGTAGTTAGCTTGTTTATGGGATACCCAAGTTTGGAATTTTTTTTTGTTGTCCATTAGTTTGATGGACTGAGTCACTGTTACTTAATACATTTTATTTTGTTCCTGTTCATTATCTTCTTTTTTGAGGATTGATCAAGTTAAGTAGGTAACTAGCTATCTCATGGGAAGAATATGTTTAGAATTGTTTTAGGGATCAATTGTCGTCAAGACATGTTATAAAATATATTTTTGGATTTTCTATAAGGAACTCAAGACAGGAGTAAAGTATTGTTACCAAATTACTTTCTAGGGAGAGTAAGTCTGGGACTGTTTTGTATATGGTTGTACGTGTGATCTCTGTTTAATAATAAATAATGACAAAATAAAGTTAAAAAAAATTGACAATTAGTATTTGGAGCTATTTTATGTCACATTCAGGCGAGCTTTTCTCATAACCAACTGTCCATCTAGCTGCATCAACAATTTGCTCGTAAACACTTTAAAGGCTACCGTTTTGATCCAATCTTAACCTGGACGCTGGTCAGAATGTCTTTAAATGTTTGTCTGTATAAAATCTTGGATGAGACAACCTTAATTTCCAATCAAGCGAGCGTGCTCGCATCCGCAACCATAATATTTAAGAAATGCAATCTTATTAAGATTGCGGCAAGCTTGCACAAACTTGTCGCAAACTTGTGACGAGCTTGTCGCAAGCGAGCGTTTTGGTGTGGGATGAAATAAAGATTTTATTGCAAGTATGCATGGAAGACCATCTTGTCCATATCTATAACCTACGAGATCTCACCAGCTGTGGGTTTTCCTTAATAAGTAGAACCTTGTATTACTGTGCTAGTTATTTTTTTTTGGGGGGGTGGGGGGGGGGGGGGGGCGTGATTAATGACACAGACAAAATAAGATGGAAAAGTTCAGGTTTGCAAAATTCATTAGTCAATATTTTTGTTAAGCTTTGTTTCGACACTTTCTGCCTCTGTATTTTTGCATCAGATGAAAATATTTTCTGAGAATAAATTGCATTACTCAAACTTGAAGTCTTTTAGTGATTATTTCTGTGATGCTTTGTTTTTATTCTTTATCACCTTCAGGATTTTACATGCGGAATATGATGTAAAGTTTGCAGTTCAATCATGTTGTGAGTGGTTGTCCTTATTTTCAGACATCTAGCTCAGCTGTCACAGATATTAAAAAGTGAGATCCCTGACACTGATATGATAGACAAGATACTGATCACGGATAAATAAAGCCACATTTTGCCTGTGTTGAATCAGCACAGTGCAATTAATTGCATCTATCGAATAAGAGTTGGCTTGATTATTAGTGCAGAATAATTTAGATATCACTGTTGTGTTCGATATAATCGTCAATGTTTTCACGAAGTGGCAAATCACAAATATTCATATTTAAAGTGATCAAAGTAAAAAAAATACCTGCTTAATATGAATTGGGAATAAATTCATCTTATCATGTCCGGAACAAAACACATGGCAAAACAAAATAAACGGAAGGTCACGAGTCTGGAGCTCCTGTAAAAATATATGTTTAAAAAAAACAAACACTTAGGTGACAAATTAGCCCTAGGGTAAAGTCCAGGTTGTTCCCAGTATTTCCGAGTTGAGTGCCAAAAGTCTGAGTTTTTCAGAAGTTGGAATTTCTTGGACTTTAACAATATGAAAATCAATTTTCAGCTCAAGCCTAAAGTCTAAGATTTTCCCAATTTTTCCTAGTTTAGTTTTAAAAGTCCGAGTTTTTCTTAGTTTTTCCAAGTTAAAGTTTATGGAGCCAACCTAAAAGTCCGAGTAAATCCAACCTTTTCCAACTTCGACTAGAAGTCCGAGAAAATCCATGATATTCTGAATACTGGCTATCTCGGAATAACTTGGATTTATTTAGAATTTGATTCAATAGTTGAAGTCCGAGATATTCCAAGTTTGTCTAAGTAAGTAAACATGGATTAACTTGGAATCCATGATTTTACGAGCTTTTCCAACTTAACTCGGATTCTATTTCGCAGGGGTACACCTGTACACCACAGCCGGTCATAGTTTGTAATGTGTTTTTCTACTAAAATAAAAAATATTTTAGCCACTTTTTACAATGGTAATCTCCATTAATATATGGCCATATATTTTGGACTGACAAATACGGATATTGAAAACTGTCTTTTCAGGTTTCGACCTGTTCAGGGTCATGTTTGCTTTGCATGCTGGCAGTTGCATTTAAGATTTTCCTCATTTGCTTGCAGGGATTTTATAAGGGATAAATTAATAGCTGCTTTCTGATTGGTTAACATTCAGTTGGTATAGAACAATCCATTAGATGGAAGCTTAACTATTTTTCTTCTCCATGGTCCGAATAATGGGCCTGCATGGGCCTGGTAGTAAGTCAGGTGTTCATGGCATGCTATACATAGTGATGGCAACACAGATTGGTGATGGGATGTTAAACTCACCAAACATTAGACTTCCAGTCCTTGAACAGTTCATATAAGTTTATTTATGAGCATAGAAACCTAAATTTCAATTTATATCTTATTAAAAAGGAAGGCTTTTACATTGTCTGAAAATCCAACCTTTGACCTCCCCCACCTGGGTGATGAGGCTCTACCTCCTGCACAACGATAGGATGGTTTATGATTTGTAAGAAAATTTGATATTAGTGGGTCTGTGCGGTTAATGTTTCACTTGACTGACAATAAATCGGTGATGATAGGTCTAAAATTTTGATTAATGGCAAAAGTATTATAGAGGCATTTAAACTGTTCCCTTATATTGATGTATTCATGTACTAAATTTAGGGGTTTTCTTAATCCTTGACAGATAAGCTAATCCCCCACCCCCTAATTCTGCCTTTCTTATATATATTTTTAGAAAACATTTTTGCCTGTGGGAAGTTCTTCTCTAATTTTATGATGTAGGTCTTGCTTAGGAATAATTGTAAAAGTTTTTTTATAAAATTGATATGACTGCCATATATTTGTGAAAAAATTGTCACAGGAATAATAGATAGGGATATAATTATATATAAAAATCAAACTTAATCCTTTGTGGTGTTTGTTATTTGGTATATCTTGCTCTGGGCTGACTGATAAGCCTATTGTTAATATATGATGGTCCATGTAAAAAAGGAAAGCTGCTTTGCTCTGGGATAAATGATAAAGCCAAAGGTTTCAGGGGTTCTGTTGTGTTTTTATGCCATTGGTTTTTTTTTAAAGACCAATTGATATTTTGACATTTATTATTGCACTAGATCTCACTTTACAATGACATTTTGAAGGAATATTTATAAATGAACAAATCATTTTTGACATACACAATGGACTTGTAGGTATAGGATCAGGCCCTTGATTTTTTTTATAAAAGAGTATTTGTTATTTGTCTTTTTTCATGTCTTACTTTAAGATGATTTATGAAATTATAATGATTAATATGCTTATTATCAATTTACT
Organism: Sinonovacula constricta; assembly: GCA_007844125.1. NCBI lineage: Eukaryota > Metazoa > Mollusca > Bivalvia > Cardiida > Solecurtidae > Sinonovacula > Sinonovacula constricta. The sequence continues at coordinate 2,891,695 of CM017555.1, forward strand.
TTTAGCCACATAACTATGAAAACCTCTCATACTGCCAGCTGATTAATGTATTTTTGCACATATAACGTTCATGTGTCAAGTTACAGGTTAAAGGTTTTTGTCTCGTATATATATTTGTCATATAGTTTTTGCAGTAGGTCTTATCTAGGATGTCTGATGAAGGCAAATTTGATAAAAAATATAAATAAACCATTAATTATTTGCCTCATAATTTGTGATATATATCTCACTTAAACGACTGATTAATGTATATTGATCAATGAACTTAACTTCAAAACATTTTTTTCCAAAATTATATTTGTGAATAAGTCTATTTTTGGTATAAGTGATAAATGGTATTTTGGCTATACTGGTAACCCCCGGGTGTCCTGTTACAGCTGAACTATAATGCTATATATATGGTCTACCTGGCCTGTCACCCCAAAACACCCTGGTTATAATGACTGCTGACAAGCTCTCAATAGCATGATTAATATCTCCATTTACACCCCTAGACACTTAGATTTCTCCAAACGAACAGTTTAACCCTGATTATGCTCAACTTGTAAATAAACCGATACTAAATTTTTGTTGAAATGCTCAAACCTTCACGCATAGGTTACAAGATTAAGACTTTGCAGATCCTGATCAGACAAGTACTAGTAGTAGCTGGCTGATCTGGATCTACACAATTATCATAAATCTGATCAGTTCATTAATTCATTTCATAAATTGAAACCATATTATTTATATTGATAATGTATTTCTGATGATTATTATTATTGAAGATTGGGTGGGGGATGGGGGGGGATGATTATTATTATTGAAGATTGGGTGGGGGATGGGGGGGATAAGAAATGGGTTCAATTTTGAAGTTGTGTCATGATAAATGTGAAGAAAGAACTAGAAACTATATAACATTGTTGTTTAGATTGGTGCATCGTAATATCATTTATATGAATTAAGATATTGTAAGCTATTTAACCTAATGAGGAAAATTATATGATAAAAAATCAATAAGAGGACAACTTGGTTTTATAGTTTACAATACTTTATAGCTATTCCTTTATTATTATTGTGTAATAATGTCTGATAAGTTTTCTCTTTATTTTTAACTGCATTGCATATGTTATGAAATAAAACTAATTAAAGTACCATTATTTGTTTCATAGTTTGAAGTGGATGTAAGGCAGTTAAATAAAGTGGAAACTATTGTACTTTGTTTGAAGGGGCAATGGAGCAGAAGTTTGGTCCTAAATTGGCCTGTAAAGAATGAATGAAAGAAAAAATTCCAAAAGTACATGTACTGTACAAAAATATCACTTTATACTTTGAATAATCTGTCAGTGTTTCTGTAACTATATTTGTGCTGATTATTAATGTTCAATGTCTAATAGCTCTATAATGAGATCATTCATGACATTCGGGTAACTTTATTTAAACTTTTGAATGTCTGCAGTTCAATAGGCTAAAAGGAAATGTTGTGATTATTTTATATAGGTATTTCATGGCTAGTTTAACCTACAGTGACACTTCTCCAAGGTTCAATTGCCACTAACCTGATTATTAGGAATGTGTAAGGTTTAACCAAATAGTGCTGGAAAGTGTCTGATCAGTATCTACAATATTTGTCTACTAGCTGTACTAATCCTTGCATGTAATATTTATTGTAAATAAAGACAAGACTAAAACTCTGATTATGAGATTTGAACAAAATGAAAAATGGTAAGGGTCAGGTGAACCCTTTTGTTGAGACATTTCCTATCACTATTAAATTTATTATTTTTTTCAATGACCTTAAATTGCTTACCCAATAATGTGTCTTAAGTTTGCATGCACCTTGTCCTAGTTTGTTTAATGCATTAGCACTCTCCATTTATTTATTGTTCTAGGCAGTGCTATTTGCTTACAGTCCTACATGCAACTAAGATATATTGCAACAGACTCAGTAGCAAATAGAGCAGATCCTGCTTAGCTTCCTGTAAGAGGCAAGTATTTACCAAAACCTGATCACTTCATGCAGGGTAGGCTAAGGGTTAACCTGGGTTGTGATTGACGAAAATGGTTGACTATTTATGAATGACATTACTTTCATGTGTACTTTAAAGATTTTAAATTCTGACCTTAAAAATAATTCTTCTTGCACAACACTGCAGTTTCATGTGTTATGTAAAAGTGTTAAGGAGTGTAGGATGAAACACCCCCTGGCCAAAATACACCTTATCTATTTTTGTCTAAGGGGATGAAGCAACCCCCAAGTGTTGTTCTATGTAAATATAAAAACATTGTAGATAATTACATATAATAGAACTTTGCATTTGCCTGCATGTTTTCTGCTAAATATTATGATAAATGTATAGCTTTTATATAAAGCTTAGTATATAGTGCTGAATGGAATGATATTTATATGATTTTCACACCCAGCAATGTTTTGGTAGTAAGTTGTACATATTAAATATATTGAATTTTAATGTTTAAAATATTTAAAGCAACACAACAAAAATGCAGTTAATGATAGTAACCAAGAACCAGCCTTTTATACCTAGCCTGCTAACCACTTTTTTATTAGACTTAGGCAAAAAGTGAAGATTGATATCAGCCAGGTTTTGGCTTAAAAAGTAAAATATTCAAGCAAAATAACTAAGACTTTAGCATGAACCTTGAACAAAATGTAGCATGAAAAAAAGGTTAAGATGAAAATAATGACTTATCAGGTAGTTTCATGTAGTGTATATCTTGATCTCAAATATTTTTAGGTGCACATAGTTGCTTCTAAATAACTGACACTCATGAATATAATACAGTTAAGTAACAAGGGGGAAAACTCCTGACAATGTTATTTATGCTGTTGTTAATTACCTCCCTTAGATTATCTCTTCCTTTTTCCTTTTTTTATGGCATTTGTCTCACTGTCATAAAACCACCCGAGAAGTCATTCACCTTCATCTTGTAATTAGTTTCTTTTATGTTTGATATCTAATTGTCAGTTATGGTTAATATCTCACACATCATGACAGTTCAGGTATAGACCATACTTTTATTATAACAGACCAATAATTGATCTGCAAGTAGTGATGTCTTTTGTACTTGCTGACAATAATTATTGTCATCATACATTTTTAAGATCAATCGTTTATTCTGCAAGAGCTATAATAGTGTCTTTGTCCCCTAATTTAAAGGAAAGAGTAAACATTTAGGGTTCTTAGACACTTTTTGAAAAGAAAAACAAAGTTAACCCTTAAAATCAATATATGGAATATGCTTTGTATTTAAATACATGTATAATTAATTTTGTGTTCCATTTGATATATTTTTGTTTAAATTTATTTCATACAACTTCAGTGAACAAAGACAAGTACGAGGAGTTTAAATCAATTTCGATCATCACTTTAGATCTTCATTGATAACAAAGTGGATTCTAACCATGTTTTTTTTTTAAAAACTTAACCCCTGCCAAACTACACTTGCTGTAATTTTACAAAATCTAACTTATTGCAAAGATTACATTATATACTGCTAGAGATTCAGCAGCAAATACTTAACTTAGAGTAAGCTGATCTTGATATGCACTTTCGATCAAAACCTGATATCTTCAGGGCTTAGCAGGTTACAAGTGTGGCTGGTATCAAAAATGGGAAAGCGTGTTTTCTGTCGTGTCTATGTTCCTTGTTTTGCTTAATAAAACGAGTTGTTAACTCTTAGTCTGATTTGTAACACCACAGCCCCTCCCTGCATGGGTTCGAGTCCCGGTCAGGATGCGAACTTTCATGTGGGGAAATTTTCCAACTAACTTGCGGTATGTCTTGTTATCAGTACAAAAGCAAATAACAATAATAATGTTGTAAGCAAATAACTGAATATTTATTTTTTGTTTATTATTAAAGGTGTGTTAGTAAAGACATTAATTTTAGTAATAATTGCTTAACAGATTCTTTAAGGGATTTTTGGACTTTGTCTCAGAGTCTGAATAATGTTCCTGGAGGAGATAGACTGTTATCTACAGCATTAATGTTATTATAGTTAGAGCAACATTATTGCTCCAAAAAGACGTCATCAATGTATCATTGATTTGATTGAATCATGTATCCCATCTATTGTTTCCCTGCATTTATCCCATGAAACAATGACTTAACAAAAACATGACACTGGAAGTTGAGATTGTTGTTTGATGATATAACAGCACATGCCATGTTGGATGAGTGATATCTGGGAAATAAATTCCTATGTGTAAACTTTCCCACCCTGTAGCCTTAGCCAAAACATCTGTCACTGAGTATTAACAACTTCACTGATAATCTGCTGATTAAGAATGGGTAAGTCCTATCCAAACATTGTAGATCCAGATCAGCCAGCTTTAATTTGAATAGAAACCTTTGTGTTAATTTTTAGCAAATATCATTTTTAAAATTTCCCAGACTAAATCATTACAATAAAAGGTATAATGATGTGTACATTTAAGAATATCAAAGATTGATAAATGCTGTTTATTATGGTTTGACTGAGATTTAGCCCTATTATTGTAAGTGATGGCTGAGGTTTGTGTGTTCTGAAAGACACCTGATCCCTGTAAGGAGACTTACAACACAGTGCAGCTGGACTTATCTCCCCATAATACTCTTCCTATTATTTCAGTAGCTACATATAAGGGAACTAAATCTTCCAGTCTTAAAAGTCAATTGGTTATAGTTTTATGTAGGTACATAACACAAAGAACCACATAGTCCTCACACTATTATATATTTTTATAATTATATTTACTATTTGTATTAACTATTATAACGTTCACATGGGTTGATAGTCAGTATCATGTAATTAAGTACTTTGACTCCAATTTGTAAACTAAGTGTGCTTGTTATTATTAAAATTGGATTGGTTACAACTCTTTGAAAAATCTGTTGCAATTTAATTTAAAATAATGACTTAAGAATATTACATTATGTTAAAACCTTTCCTCTGATAACAATCAGCCAGTTGGGATGACCACCCTTCTATTGCCTCTATTAATAAAAGCATTAGGACTAATCATCCTTTTAAATTAATTTGATATAAAAAGCTCGTTCTTTGAGTCTGTTATATATATACATCTGTTTTATCAACAAATTTGGTTATATAACAAGTTCCAGCTTGCTACACTCAAAAATGACTATAAAAAATAATAGGTTCATCTAGCCACATGTACCCTTGTATAAAAGTGCCATTGCAAGCCCACTTATTAAGATCAATTAGTTTAATTAATTGCTGTTTAATGACATTGATTCCCACCCATAACCATTTCCCATTCATTGAATTTAGCAATTCAAACATGAATAAATAACTCCATCTACTTTCATCAACTATATAGAGATCTCCACTTAACACAACCATACCATTAACACCCAGGCAAAACGTAGAGATCTTGATCAGTCAGTTGTCACTGGGAGCTTTTAATCAGAGTCTGCATACTTTTTTACCAATAATCTTTAGTGATATAATTCAGCTCTAGATAACATTCATATCTTTTTGTAAACAAAAACCAACATCAGTATTGCTAGGAGTTAATAATCACAATAGCAGGTAAAGTGTTAAATATATTGGCTCTCCTTTCATTAGTTTATGATTGTAGTCATAATAGCCTGTAAATTTCCATACTGATAAAAATACATTATATGTCCCTCTCTCCCAACCCCTCTACAGGACTCCTCCCTAAATTCCCTCCCTATATTGCTACCTAAGTCAGAAATGGGTGGTATTCCATGAAATCTGCTGTTGTACATCACCCCATAATCATCAGAGTGTATTTAGCTAGCAATCCAATCCCAGTAACATTGAAAGGCAAAATGTTTGTTTTGGAGTCACCATAGTGTCATCTCCCAAATACATAGTACTGGCACAAAAAATGCACCATGAAAGGATACCTGAAATAACTTGTTTAAAAATTACCAATGGGCTGTGAATTATTTGTGGTGTGGCACTGTGGTTGTTAGGTCTCTATATCTTGTAGTTAATACAGTACATGTATTATGATTTAATCCCATAGTTATTGCATGTATTTAGATATCCTTGCTGTTGTCATTTATAATTTATAGACACTGATATTTATAAACTGAAAATTGATTGCATCACACCACTATTAATGGATTTTTATTTGTCTTTCCTGAACAAATGTTGGATTTTGCTTTAAATTTAGTTTAAATTTGAACTTAAGCAGGAAGTTATCAATAATATGAGGTAGGAACTGAGTATATACAGTAAAATCTTGCTTGAGCGAGATTTGAAAGAATGAGAGGATGGTGTAATGCAAGGACGTGCGCAGGTCTCATCAGAATTTGTTCTTTATTTTGTAAAAAATATTCATTTGATTGAAGAAGGATATAACAAGAGATTCAGTATATCAGTCAACTTCGACCGTCCCTAGACCCAATTAAGGGTTGATTGGTGATCGTAATAGCAAGCAATGACTACATTTCACATCTTCAGGAGTGACACGCGTCGCACATGTATGGTGGCCATTGTTATGCATAATTAGTCAATCAACGCCTTTACCTTCATTGCCGTGCCCAAGCATGTTTGTTTGTAGCAGGGATATCCTTTGAGCGATTAAATGTCATATGTAGCCATCAGTATATCGGTTTGGACAGAGTTGCTGATCGCCATGGGTGTTTTATCAGCTGAACATTACATACGACCTACACTAATTTATTCTGCTTCAAGTTCGGGTGTAAAGTATTCTGAGCAATTAAATGAATACATATTTGCATGTTTGTTTCATATATTACATGAAAAACAAAACAACACCATTATTTGCCCTTGTTGTGTATCTTTTTGAAAAGGTTACTCACCTGCACATATAAGGTGATTTTTTTAGTGTTACAACAGTGCCGATTTATGGTAATTGAGACTCACATACAACACTGAACAATCATATACAGTAAAACCTCTCGAAGCGGCACCTCTAAGCAGCGGCTACCTCTAAGCAGCGGCAGTTAAATTTTCCCCCAGTAGTTTTCAACGCATTTTAACCTCTAAGCAGCAACTCCTCCGCGAAGCGGTAAGCGGACAAATCTCTTCCCTGGGGCTAGTTTAACCTCTGCGTAGCAACACCAGTGCAGCTATTTTTAGAACAGTCTGTCGCCTACACCAGAAATGTCACGCGGTCGGCTGATAACTGCTTGTACCCTGTTGAGAAGGTGTTAATTGGAATCAAGTTGCAGTTGGGCGGGAAACCAGCTGCATGCTTCAAACATGCTGTTGTAGATATAGGGTATTGCCGGAACGTGTGAAAGAAGTGTCAACTTGATGATGTTAACGAGTTGGTTTGTTTTCTTTAATTGATCGAAAGATTAAAAGATATCACTGTATTGATTGCTTACTTAAAAAGATGTTTACGTTAAGTGCTAAATGCAAACTGTCATTGTTTTAGGATGTCCAACTATAAATTCGATTTTTTTATGGTAAATCAGTCTTTGCATGACTCAATACTGGAATACTGGTCATTTTGTCTTGAAATGTCTTATAAAAATGATTACCTTACATTAGAGCAGAGTGTTACTGCAATTAAGTTGTTAGAAGAAGGAAGGTCAGCACAGTCTATTGCTACTGAGTTGGGCTGCGGCAGAACTCAGATACAGGTCCGTTACTGACGATATTGTTTTTGTAATAGACAAGCAAATGCTGATTGCCTAAAGTACACATTTTTCTCGTCTCATTGAAACCTCTGAGCAGCAACACCTCTCAGCAGCAACACTTTTTCGTGCCTCCGCCAGATGTTGCTGTGGAGAGGTTTTACTGTAGTTATAACAAGGTTTTTTGGTGGTCCCTTGCCATCTCACTCAAAAGAAACTGGACCGTAAAACATTATTTCTATCTCAATCACCGATAAGACTATTATTAGGTAGAATGAAACTTAGGTCTCAGAATAAAAGCTCACAATACTGGAAATATTTAAAATGTGTTAGTTGACGTGAACAATCTCGGGTTTACAACATGTGCTATTACCCTCCATGGAATGTGATATTTGTAAAAGGTTTGGCCATCCAGATGTTTCAAATTTTGTCAGATGCTTGAGATATTATTTTTAATGTCTAAGATCTCTCTGAAAGTTTTTTAAGTCCATGATTCCATATCTCTTAACCTGCTAATCATGAATTAATCAAGCTTAGGCAATAGTGTAAATCCTGATCAGCCAGCTGTCTATGGAAGCTGTTTGATAAGAATCTTGACTTTTTGCTACAATGTTGCCAGTACTATATCTTGTTACTTATGCATGAAGTTGTGAGTACAACTTAGACATTAGAGTGGGTTAATGACAAAATGTAGCATAAAAAAGATAAAGTTTAACCTGGCACTGCCAGGTAGAGTGTCAATGGATCTGAGGTGCCTTATCAATGTCTAGCCATGTCCAACCAATGTCCAACCTCCACCTAGTGGTTGTCAAGGGTGAGAGTGGGGACAAGTTCGGACATGTAGATTAACTTATTATATTACAGTGGTCAGTTACAGGCAACTGAAGCCTTGTGTCCACATAAGGATGATGTAACAAGTCAGGACTAAGATAGCCTGGTAATACCTAGGCAAATAAAACCCTGTGTTGGTCAAAGAAAAGTAATAAGAGTGCTCTTGAAGGTTAGGTCTAGATACCCCAATGATCATGACTATACTGTTACTAAGAACCATGATATATTGGTCTTAAAGGTGCTATCTGACTGTTTGGACCCCAAAAATTGTCATTAAACAACATAATGAGCCATTTTTTCCTGAACACATCTAGCAAAATGCTGTTTATTAATGTCTTTCACCTGTCTAAAAAATGAACCATAACGCAACAATCAACATTTCAAACATGTATTTCCTATCTGAGGCATGCAACACAGTTCGCTAAGACAACCATTTGACCACTTGTTTTTGCTCATCCACGTCATCCGCTGTGATGTCAATGTCTATTTTTATCAGAAATCCCAATCGTTCTTATTTATAGATTTGAAAAGAATGCACATTTAAGTGTTGATTAATGAGTTAAACAGCCCTAAAATTGAGATGCTGTTGAAGTTTGTCAAAGCTGAGACTAAGGTATGATTTTTTCTGCAGAAATTACATACTGACAACCCAAACAGAGGTCAGATATTGTTACATATATAAGATATAGGCAAACTTTCAGAAACCACCTTTAAAAACTGATATGGATTGGTTCATTTCATCTACAGTAGGGTCTCTATTATGAATAAAGCATCAACAGTAGGGTCTCTTTTATGAATAAAGCACTGGATAAAGTTTTTTTAAATATATTTATTGGTATGTATTTAAACAAAATAATAGTATAATAAAAATGAAATGAAAAGGTCTGGAAATGTGGGTGTAACTTTCATTCAAGTCTAAAAAGAACAAAATATTTTAACTGAACAAATATTAAATCATTAAATTGGTCTTTAGTAAAAGTGAGGTGTAATTGTATGATTAGTGATTGTAATATGTTAGAATATGTCTTTTCAGAAAAACAAATACAATAAGGGATACTTTAACACAGTTCTAGTATGTTCATTTAGCCTGGGTATTTGTTCGTGTACATTTCATTTTTTTTTTGTTTTTGTTTACTTAATATAATAAATCTTCATACTTTTATTCTCAATAGTTGCTACTGTGTCTACAAGTCAGTTTTAACATCCATTTCTGTAACATTTTATTATCATGCATACTATAACTGATAACCCTGTACCACCAATCAGTCAGCTCAGAACTTGGGGCAAGATGCAACAACACTGCTTTGACATTCATTTGAGAATTGTTGACCTCTTTTGTTCGAAACTTGTTTGATCCTCACGACAGGAATCGGATTCTTGCTGCCACTATCTGCCTGGTAACTAGCCTGTTTTTGTGCTCAATTCGATCATAGATAGTTACTGTTTGCTTATTTGTAATTTAATCTCAACTGGGTAAACAGACAGCCTAATAAATAGCTACAGTATTGCTTCTAGGGTTTCAGTCAAAGCATAGGTTGCCTTTTCTTAGAGTCAGATAGAGGGTTTACTACTCTGGGCTTATTTACAGAAATCAACTTTAGAAGAATGGTTGAAATGAAGAATATTTTGTGCTACCTTGTGATGTGTAGATGGTTCTGTCTTGCCATGTGCATGAGGTCTTCCTCCACAAATAATCACAGGAAGTCGACAAAGGACTTAATTGTTGATGCAACTTTAACTCTCCTAATATGCAAACACCTATTTCTCAAAAGCTAAAGTTCAAATCCTTGTATTATGGTAATGCATTATGTTCAGGGGAATTTTTAGATGAAGTTGCGGAAAAATATATACAAAAATATATACTCTTTCATAAGGGGAATGGGGCCGCCGAAATTCTGCCCCCAAAATAGCATAAAAAAGGCCTGACAACCCATAATAATTGTTGACTATTTGCTTATAGCTAAATGCAAAGGTACATGGCAGCAATCACTTTGCTAGAGACATTGCTGCAAAAAGTACAAATCCAGATAAGCCAGCTCCCACTAGAAATTGTGCAGATCAAGATCAGCCAACTCCCACTAGAAATTGTGCAGATCAAGTTCAGCCAACTCCCACTAGAAATTGTGCAGATCCAGATCAGCCAGCTCCCACTAGAAATTGTGCAGATCCAGATCAGCCAACTCCCACTAGAAATTGCGCAGATCCAGATCAGCCAACTCCCACTAGAAATTGTGCAGATCAAGATCAGCCAACTCCTACTAGAAATTGTGTAGATCCAGATCAGCCAGCTCCCACAAGAAATTGTGCAGATCAAGATCAGCCAACTCCCACTAGAAATTGTGCAGATCCAGATTAGCCAGCTCCCACTAGAAATTGTGCAGATCAAATTCAGCCAACTCCCACTAGAAATTGTGCAGATCCAGATCAACCAACTCCCACTAGAAATTGTGCAGATCCAGATCAGCCAGCTCCCACAAGAAATTGTGCAGATCCAGATCAGCCAACTCCCACAAGAAATTGTGCAGATCAAATTCAGCCAACTCCCACTAGAAATTGTGCAGATCCAGATCAGCCAACTCCCACTAGAAATTGTGCCGATCCAGATCAACCAACTCCCACTAGAAATTGTGCAGAACCAGATCAGCCAGCTCCCACAAGAAATTGTGCAGATCCAGATCAGCCAGCTCCCACAAGAAATTGTGCAGATCAAATTCAGCCAACTCCCACTAGAAATTGTGCAGATCCAGATCAGCCAGCTCCCACAAGAAATTGTGCAGATCAAATTCAGCCAACTCCCACTAGAAATTGTGCAGATCCAGATCAACCAACTCCCACTAGAAATTGTGCAGATCCAGATCAGCCAGCTCCCACAAGAAATTGTGCAGATCCAGATCAGCCAGCTCCCACAAGAAATTGTGCAGATCAAGATCAGCCAACTCCCACTAGAAATTGTGCAGATCCAGATCAGCCAGCTCCCACTAGAAATTGTGCAGATCCAGATCAGCCAGCTCCCACTAGAAATTGTGCAGATCCAGATCAGCCAACTCCCACTAGAAATTGTGCAGATCCAAATCAGCCAGCTCCCACTAGAAATTGTGCAGATCAATATCAGCCAACTCCCACTAGAAATTGTGCAGATCCAGATCAACCAACTCCCACTAGAAATTGTGCAGATCCAGATCAGCCAACTCCCACTAGAAATTGTGCAGATCCAAATCAGCCAGCTCCCACTAGAAATTGTGCAGATCAATATCAGCCAACTCCCACTAGAAATTGTGCAGATCAAGATCAGCCAACTCCCACTAGAAATTGTGCAGATCCAGATCAGCCAACTCCCACTAGAAATTGTGCAAATCCAGATCAGCCCGCTCCCAATAGAAATTGTGCAGATCCAGATCAGCCGGCTCCCAATAGAAAATTGTGCAGATCCAGAGCAGCCAGCTCCCACTAGAAATTATGCAGATCAGCCAGCTCCCACTAAAAAATTGTGCAGATCAGCCAGCTCCCACCAGAAATTGTGCAGATCCAGATCATTTGGCTTCCACTAGAAATTGTGCAGATCCAGATCAGCCAGCTCCCACTAGAAATTGTGCAGATCCAGATCAGCCGCTCCTAAAAGAAATAGTTAAGATCCAGATCAGCCAGCTGAATCTATGCTGTTTGCCTAAGTTTTATCCATCCGGATATCAATCAGGACTGGTCATGTTTATGACAGTTAACCTTGGATGGTATTACAAAGGGCATCTGTATGGTGTAAATTTAATCATCTCGCACCATCGGAAGCAGAACCATCTCTGCCATTCAGGTTTGTCATTTCAGACAGTAAAAATCACCATCCGTACAAAAAAGATTGTTGAGGTATACTTGAATGAATTTCAGCAATTTTACCTCTCATGTGCATACATGTCCTCTAGTACAGTCATCATCACTATGGTTTCTAAACTTGATACAACATGTTTGTTTGAGGCTTTGAACAAATTGAAATAAGTATTTTTTGTTTTTAAAAATTAGTTCTGGAAAGAAAAGAAGAATTTTGTTGAAGGGTTATTTTTTACCAATATTTATTTGTAGCAATATTACTCATGTGCATATCAGTACAAATAGTCCAGTCAAGTCACCATCACTAAGGTACTGTTTCATATAGGGATGGCAAAGTTTATGAAATTGGTAACAGTTAATCCATTAAAAAATATGACATTATAACCTGTGTATGTGTAGGAGATCTCTTTAATTAACTCTCTTTAACCAACACTGGGTTTTATGTATAACAGTCTGTATCCTCAGTGTATTAATACTCAGAATGTGGCCATCTACTTATGTTATCATTATACTGTACTTCCCACTGACTTTTGCCAATGTTGATCATATTGTCACAAAGCTTTATATAAAATATTAACAAATAAACAGATTATTGTGGCACACAAAAAAACAGGTTATTGTGACACAAATAAGCAAGTTATTGTGGTAGCAAAATATCAGTATATTATTGTTGGACACAATAAATTACATCATGCAAATGATTAAGCTTTTTGTTGGTTTAAAATTATTGGTCTTCCTTAATAAATGATAATCATGAGCACATCTGTCACTAATATGTAAACAAAGGGGTACACTAGAACAAAGCCACCAATAAATGTATATGCTGCATTAAGATGCTGAGGTAAAGAGGAAGTCGAGCCTACGACATGCTTTTGCTACAATGAGATATTTTGGCACAGTTTATACACCTTGATGTCACACCCTGACACAATATGCTGTCAATTACTCCATTATTATGGATTACTGGGCAGGGTTGTAGACATAATTTTATCTTGTGATTTTGATAGATATACATTATGCTTTCACAATGATGTGGGAACATCGGACAGATTCTGTGTATAAATGTTATGGGTGGTTTAATCTGTTACAGAATTCATTACCAATTAACCAGCATTTGAAGAGGTTAACTGTTACCATCCCTTGTACTACATCATGTTTTATAGGTTTTCAATCTTGTATTGCGCCATGGTAGTTTGAAGATTAAATACAATAAGTCTAAGTACATTTTTTTAATGTTATTTAAAAGTAACATTCAGACAAATACAATATTTTAATGTAGGATTTTGAACAAGTTTTTATTCATAATTTGCATATTTTAATCTTATTACTATCACGAAGGTTTACAAACTCTACAGTTAAAATACTATAAACACCATGTTTGTTTTGGAGTGTTTGAAAAATTCAAAAAGATTATTTGCTTTCCTGTTGTATATACTCTGATAAGACATCTCTTTACCTTTGGTGGTCATGAGATATGGTCCATGACGGAGCCAACTTGGCCAAGGAAATTGGGTGGGGTCAGCTTTAACTTCTCGCTTCAATTTTGTCACTAAGTCTGGGAGGCCACTGATACAAAATCAATGTGAAGTGATCTTGATCACAGGGGGGCTTATGTAGCAGTTAGACAGGTCTGTTGACCATACATGATGGGAGAGCTATGATTTGTGCTGGGTCACACTTGGCTCTCAGCTTTCCTCTCTGCTCTAGGATCACAATGGTTCATATAGATCACCCAGTGGATGGGATAGGGGATATTTAGTCTGCTCACTGGACATTCATAAAAGATGGTGCCCAATATGTAAATATACCTACCTACCTCACTGTGACAGCGAACAACAAAAGGGAGATAGTAGTAATACCAAATAGCTAATTGGATCAGTTTTCACGTTGGGCTTGAGTTAGCTTGGTTTAAGCTGATTTAAAGTTGGCTTTCCCAGCAGCAGTGATATGTATTGGATTTTTTCATTTTCAAAGTAGATGCTTACTGGAAAGTGTAGAAAGTGTAACACTAACATAAATGCGCGGAGTGTGACCAATAGTAACTTACAGGGCTTTTGACACAGGTAGAGGAGGATTGGGGATTGTTATAGTCATAGACTTGTAGTGTGAACAGTGAATATAGTTCCCTTGTGGATGTTTACTGTTGACCCAGGAGACTACAGTGCTTTTCCTAAAAGTGGAAACTAAAGTGAAATGATTTTTTGAGGGGCTTTGAAAAAAATGTTTGATTAGCAGCAAGAGGAAGGATATTTTGTGTAAATTGTTAGCATTGGCAGACATGAATAAATCTACAGGATTTATTACATTATAATGTTTTTTTAAACCTTAATGTTCGATTTGTAAACTTAAAATTACTTTTAAAAATATTGTGCTATAAACTTAAGACATAAAGTCTTTTCGATAAAAACTGAAATAACAAAATTTTAATTATTTTTCTTCTGTAAACATTAGAAAAATAGTAACTTGGGGATATTTTTATAAATATGACTGTATATTAGTATATATAAAGCTGTTAAATATTTCTTATGACAGTTTTCTATTGGGCACATCCATTGACTCACAAAGTTACCTCAGCAGGTAAATTTCTCTCATGACTGTTTTCTGATGGGCACAGAAGTGGCCTCCAGGCCCCCACTTCACCCGGGCCTGACCCTGGGGCCCACCAATCAGGGCCTGGGCCACCGAAGGCCCAACCGAGATCGCAGCAGGCCCTCCAGTAGGCCCTCCAGTAGGCCCTCTAGTAGGCCAAGTAGCTCTGGCAGCCAGGGTTCAGGTCGGCCCATATACGCCCGAGATTATCATTTACGCATTCAGGGACATAAATATAGTCTTTCCTCTGCTTTTGTTTGTACTGGTGCTAAAATTCATCATCGCTACGGCAACAATGCCACTCCTACTGCCAGTGGGCCTGTTGACAGGTACCAAGAGGAGCAGACCCATCGCTATAGCAACCCTCAGATGCTCAGCTTGCCAGATTGTATCAGGGCTCACCAGATGCTGTCTCAAAAAGATGGGGTTCATGGCCGAGGCTTCGACTCCCCTACTTTTGACGGTGGTGGATCAAGGTCACGCTACAGTCATGACAACCGGCTACATCGTCGTGTTCGGAAAATTTCTTGCCATTCATCAGACAGTTCTCCTTACCATACCCCACCCATATCAGAAACTGGTAGTGGTCCAGCTCAAGTGGACACCAAGGACTCCAAAGACAGCCATACATCGTGCCATAGTCAGCAAAAAGTGCCTCCTATTTCACAGTCTCCCTCAGATTGTCCCCAGATCCAACTAGATACCTCATATGTTACTAGTCCCACCAGCCTAGGTCAGGATTGTGACCTTGCTGGAAACATTTATGAAGCAAATATTGTTGAGCTCAATTCTCAAGTCTCAGGATGCAGTAACTCTGCTCACACGACGATCGAGAGGCTGAATCTAGACTCTCACCATCAAAGTCTACGGAGTCAGTCCCTTGAGAATATCCCAGGTTACTATGGTAACAGACACATAAATAAACCTTCTAGTGCCTCTACAATGACAACAATAATGTTGGACACACTGTCGCGCCATAATTCCAGCATCGGTGAAACTGAAGTAGACACATTTAAATATGTTTATAATTCCTCCATGATTCCATTGTCTACATTAGAAATCAGGTAAGTTGGCCAGTGAAGACCAGTTGTATCATTACCGGTAATTGATTTAATCTGTGAAAGTATGAATAATTTGCCCTGTCACAAGTAAAACGAAATACTTAAATGTAAGCCACCTCAGATGTGCAAGCAAGAACAACAAACTTTAATCAGACAATGCAATCTTGTGCTCATAATATATTTCATGTCAAAATAATTAATAAAAATTGGACAGAAATGACAATTTTACATTTATATGAGTTAAAAATCTCATTTGAAGAAGCCTAAGAGTTATTATAAGAATATTAATAGGTTTTACAACAACGTTTCTATCCACATAGCATTTTTACTTCTAATAGACAATTTCTTTTAAATATCTCTACCTGCAAATTGAAAACAGTAAGACCATTTTAATTTTGAAAAATAAAAGTCCCCTTCTTCCTCTTTGATCTCTATTTTGCCTATTTAATTTTTTGGTATTCAGTATTTTAAATGTAATCTATTATGGCTGGAGCAGAATTATTCATCATTTTTTGTAATAAAATCCAACCAATTGAAATGAAATGAAATCAAATTGTGTTAACCTGTTAATGGCACATCATTTTAAAGGTAAACAATGCCTTCACTACATCTTGAAGAAATGTTTTTGTGGCCCAAGTTCGAGTATTTTGACCCAAGAGGACAATTTTTGACTGTCAATACAATTAGTATAGTGTGGATCGATGGGGTTTTGTGTATAACTTGATATCTCGTAGTTGTAAAGCTATGTGGATTCCACAAATTTTTGTAGGGACTTCAGACATTGGAAAAGTCTCATCCAATATCATGGCTAAATGTTCATTTAACTGTTCATCATAGGTTAAGTTTCAGATAAGAGTTAAATTTATGTTTGTGTTTATTTCATTGATTTATTTCAATGATGAATTTGATTGTAGTATCAATTAGGGATTGATTTTTTTGGTTTCATTATTTGGGGATTGATTTTATTTGTGGATGAGTCTTACAATTAATGGTAATATGTCATTTTTTAGCTGAGGTATAGTTTTAAAATTATGAGGTCTTGGCTTTGTTAATTTTACATGAACCGTCTCCAGATAACTGAAATACTGTTGGTGGGATGTTAAACCCAATAAACAAACAATTCTACATGGATTGTACGGAAATTTAAGGTTTTGTGCTTTATTCTTTTTATTTTTCCCTTTCGTCAATAGGTAAATTCTTTTCTGAGTTTTAAATTTAACTGCCTACAAATTTAGATTTTTTAACATACTAGGGTTGTCATTTTTAGTTCAACATTCCTTTCTACATGAGGTTATATTTTTTATTTTATTCGAAATTGTTGGTTTTATTTAAATATACAAGTATGTGCTCATGATTCGATTCATTAAGCATGGAAATGATACTCATAATAATTTTTACCTTAACAAATGGAGTTTTCTTTTTCTTTTATGTTGTAACAACATGCTGCTTGTGTGTCACTTTTTGCCCACTCATATAATTATCTCAACCCATATTGTCAGTCCAAATCATATGGCAGACATTATTGTCAGTGTTGTAGCATATGTATTTCAGATTCACCTAATTGCAGAAATGGGTTGCTCCTTCTACTGAGAAACATTTCCTAACTGCTGAGCATGAACTGTTCAGGATGTTGTAGTTATTGTTGATCTTAAACAGATGTCTCACCCTTGGTTCTCTTGTCTGATCGCAATCTGCAATTTTTGTCCAGTGGCTTTTAATATGTTGAGTAGATTTGTGTGTTTATAAAGTGGTTGACAATGAAGTATATATTGTTGTTTGGAACAATTGCACAAGTAGAGGGTTAAGGTATGAAGAATGTATGTTTAACTAGTAGAAATAATGGTAATAATTAGACCAGAAACTCATTGTTTCCTTTGTTATAAAGTCAATGTATTGAAAGTGTTATTTGGTCTTAACTCAGTTGGTCCCCAGTATACTTGTTACATGATTGACCATGGTTATTCTCTGGCGATAGTCAAACCATTGTCTCCAGTGCTGTTTGAAAATCATGACTGTACAATGAATGCAATCATTGTTAACTTGTTAAGCATTCAGAGATTTGAGGGGTCTTTCTCATGCTGTTTTTTTTTCACCTCAAAACACTAAGATATATCCCAGGTATATAATGAAATTGACTAAAGGTAAAGAATTGAAAGATTAAAATGACTACTAAAGGGTCTGGTTGTGATGCAGGCTTCATTATAACCATTATTTTTCCTGTCATCACTATCACTGTCAGCACCATCATCATTACCACCCACCATCATCATCATCACCATTACAACAACATAGTTATCTCCCCATGTTTTCAGACATCAAACAAAAATAATTGACAGAAGAGACAGACAATTTGAACCCTACCTTATGTGATGTATGATGTCTGATGATATAATCAAAAAGTGTTGACAGGACGTCAATGTAGCCATTGTGATAGGGTGTGAACTAACATGTGTTGTGTGACAGCAGATAACATCACATTCACACCTTGATAGTTAACACTGGATTGTCATTACCTCCTACCCTGTCAAGCATCAATTGATCCCTCTTGGTGTAGGGCCATCAGTGATTAGGAGCAACACTATATGTTAGCCACCTGATCAGAATCTACGCTTTTTACTGCTACATCTTTTATGATCTGTTATCATATCTTTTAATTGTTATTAAGTACTTATGAATAATATGTTCTGTTCAAATTACAAATAAGTTATGTCTTTGTGATTACTGGCAGGATGTAATAGATTTGAATCTAGGACAGTTGCCCCCCCGGACGTTTGCCCCCCGGACGTTTGCCCCCCTATTTGTGAAGGGCGGACGTTTGCCCCCCAGCTGAAATTACAAGGCGGACGTTTGCCCCCCAGCTGAAATTACAAGGCGGACGTTTGCCCCCCAGCTGAAATTACAAGGCGGACGTTTGCCCCCTCTACTAAAATGTCAAGGCGGAAATTGCCCTCCCTTTCTTCTCAAACTCTGTATCCCGCCTGTAAATGTCTTCCCGCCATATTAGAAACATACACAAACGGTACTACATGGTGCTACAGTACATGAAATGTGTTAGGTGTAACAAAATTTTCTATAATTTTTTTCATAGGACTGGAATTAAGTAAAAGTTACAATCTAGTTTGCCTTCATATCTTTACATCGCATCAGGTTCCGAGACAATTTACCCGTTCTAAAACTCTCGCCGTCGAACCCGCAAGACTTCGGCTTTAACAGGTTGTTTGCTACACATTTCCCGCGATCGCTTGCCACTCATGCGTAGAGTGTCACAAACAGGTTAACTGTCAATCAACTGGTAGGCCTAGACCCATTTAAAACACTTTGATTAATCAAAATTAGTTTGCAAAATTCACGTATTGTAGGCATAATTTCGTCAGAAAAACTATATAGATCCGTTTAATGTTTTTCTTCTGTTTTGTCAAGTATTATATATTTTATGTTTTTAGTAACTTTATAAAATGCACCTCATTTTTATATCTCATAGGGATGACATGTAAAACGAGACAAAATAAATTCAAGTTTTATTACAGGCTTAATTACAACAGTTTCAATAATAAGCGTATAACTGAACGCATTACAGCTAATTGTTTATAATTAAGTACAAGGATGTTAATCGCCGTTTTTTACATTCTTTGTAAAATTAATGAAATTGACAGATTGATTTTTTTGAAAGTCCGCCCTTACGTTATGGGGGGGGGGGGCAAAAGTCCGCCCTCAAGTTTTGTTGAGGGGGCAAACGTCCGGCTTTGAAAATCGGCAGGGGGGCAAACGTCCGGCTTTGAAAATCGGCAGGGGGGCAAAAGTCCGGCTCTGAAAAACGACAGGGGGGGCAAACGTCCGGCCTGCATTTAAAAGAGGGCAAACGTCCGGGGGGCAAATGTCCGGGGGGGCAAATGTCCGTACACCAATAGATTTTGTATGGGAGGAATCTTGTAAAGTTTTGTGCCAAGGGTTTCTGAACTTTCATCTTGGTCTAAATAAAATGTTCTTTGAGGGTCAACCATTACTATGCAGTAAATCACCCACTTAGAATTCTTCAGCTCCTTACTCTAGGGTTTGAAAACATGTCCTGGTGGGAATTTCAATAGGTAAATAAGAAAAGGTCCTATCAAAATTTCCACAGATATTTAAATTTTATCTACCAGTAGACAAAGGCAAACAAGGTAAATGCAAATGTGACAAAAACACAGAGACGAGACATAACACACATAAAGAAAAACCATCAGTTACTGCCTTGGAACGGTCAATCGGCAAATGGGCCGACTGGGGTGCTTATACCTGGTTTGTGGAGCGCTCCAACCTCGCACTTCCTAAAGGTTTTTCTAGCAAACAAACATTGTAAATAACAACATCCCGTCAAAGTGAAACAACTAACAGTAAGCACCTGCATTGGGAGTTCAGATACAATGAACTTACATACATACATAATAACTAGTAATAAAATAAACTATAAACATATGTACAGTATGTACAGTAGATTAAAGCCAGTGATTCTGCTCAGACATCGGTCTGTGTCAGTCTGATAGATAAACATCCAAAACTAAGATCATTCTGACTCTGACCTTGTTGTTAGTTTATTCTCAAATTCAGATCTTTGTTGACATAGCCTTAACTTTTCTTTTTTTTTTTTTAAAAAAATACAATTATTGATTGGAAGAATCCCCATGTTCAATAAGATCGACAGTGGTAATCCAGTATGTACAAAGATTCCATCAGAAAAAGTTGGTTGTGTTTAAATCAAGTGATGCATTGAATCACTATAATGCTGTTGTTGTTTTTTTGTTATTTTTTTTTTAATTCTGCTTTTGATAGTTACTCTAGCCTGTCTCGACTATACACATTCAATAAGCTAGAGATTTAATCATTCAGCTTTGAATATACTGGCACTTAGCTTATGGTACCAATTGGCCACATGATGTTCAGGTACCATGGTCTGACATATTGTCTATAGAAACACCAGTATAATCCGTGCAACCAATCATGCTTCTCATCCTGATGGTACAATTGATTTTATAGATTTTCCCCTGCTGCAGCTTTTCTTTATTATCACACTTTTTAATTGTGTTTTATTGTGCACTGTGCAGTTTTGATCATGAATTCATTAAGTTTTATTCCCATTGCATTGATCAATAACTGGTGACATGCTTTTCCAAGCACATGGAACAAGAGGCAATCATTGAAACAATGGAATATAGAACAGGCTGTTACTGTCAACAGAACCAGAGGCAATAACCATTAAAAAGTTAATTCATATTTAATTGCTTTATGATTTCAGTTTCTAATTAAAAAGAATTATTGAAATTTGGTTTGATGTCCACTTGAATTTTTGTCTTCAAATTCAAGAAGTTACTATGGATAAAGAGTGTGAAGTGAAAGACTAATAAAAATATATATTTTTGTTAAACAGATACATATATTTAAATCACAAGGAAGTTTATATAGAACTTTGTTTTTTCTGTGTGTATGTTGTTTAAATATAATTTTAAAAAGTAGTGCATATGTTTTAAATAAGTGTTGTTTAACATTGGTTCTTTATATTATATTATATTTACTTAAATCTATGAGACAGAGTTTTCTAACTTTAAGCTGAATTGAATATTTTTTATTTGCTATGGTTAACGTCTCAATTCTTTCATTAAAATGTAATTGAATACATACTGGCACTCAAGCTAATTCATTTTAGCCATATTGGTGATCATTTTATCGTGACCTAGATTTTTATAGTTATGCTTTCTTTTAAACTTGGTTTTAACAATGGGTTGTTGTTCTGTTAGTTTTTAAGGACAAAATGAGCTCATTTATTTTAAATGTCTTAATACATTTCTTAACAGTAATGGTCATGCCAATATTTGAACAATAGCCAGATAAGTTAGGGGTGACAGTTTATATCAATCATGTGTCCAGATCGTAGCCATATCAATAAATCCTAAAATAAATTCTTAAATAAATACAATTAAGGAGAATGCTGGTGTTGAGGTTTTAATAGATTAATTTATTTAAATTTCATGTAAAAATTCTTCTTTTTTTCAGATTTATTCC
Source organism: Sinonovacula constricta (assembly GCA_007844125.1). Taxonomy (NCBI): domain Eukaryota; kingdom Metazoa; phylum Mollusca; class Bivalvia; order Cardiida; family Solecurtidae; genus Sinonovacula; species Sinonovacula constricta. The sequence goes on from CM017555.1 coordinate 2,913,611, forward strand.
TTGCATGGCTTTGTAATAAGGAGTTTTTCTGTATTGAAATTTCCTTAACTGTTTGCTGGAAACACCAATAACAGCATTAACATAAAAAAGACCCCACCCAAGTGGTGTTTCCAGTATGTGAAGGGATAACATTTAGAAGTCATTATACTTAGCACTTTAAAAGCTTAACTTCTGTAACTTATTTAATTTCCATTAGTGGAGTACACATTATATTTATTTATTTTTATTTATTTCAGTATTAAAGTGTTTTACTTGGCAGCCTCTGATGAAAGCATGACATACAGAGTTGCTATTGTGTGCAAAAAGCTCTGCTTTTTTATATTTATTTAATATGTTTTTGCAGTATGATCGATTTTGGTTTCAATTTGCATTGGGAGGACATTTTTTGTATTTAAATTTAATAGTGTCAAAGGTACAATGTGTGTTTTTCTTTCAATGTAAAAGAATAGGGAGTAAGTTTTTTAGTAATATATATATTGTATATTGTATAACAATGAAACATTAGATACTTTTTTGTCTAGTTCTTTAACCTACAATTTTTTATTTTCTTTTTATTTCTGTAAACATTTGACATTTCATTAAGAGCAATGGTAGCCATAACTTTTTACTTTTATCATTCTATATTTGTTACTATGATAATCACAATCTTTGGAGTAATCTGCTTACAACTTTATGCTAAGATCACAAAATATATTGCTGAAGCTTTGGCCACAGAAAGTGTTCATCTAGGTCAGCCGTTGCTAAGGAATGTCTGATCAGAAATTGCACAAATTGTCTAAGCCTTATCAGTTCATGCTTAGCAGGCTGTGATTAAAAATAAATAAACATGTGAAACAGTATATCTCTTTTAATAGTTAACTCCCTAATTCTAAATGCAATCTATGAATTAGCAATCTGAGTGCATGTTCTGGGTATTTTCAATAGGTGTATAAACAAAGGTTGCTTCCTTAGTCAAACTATTATTCCAGCCAATAGAGCATGCATTACCATCCATAGTTCAATACAAGGACTGAGCAAACCTTTTCTTATAGCAAAAAATCCTCCCATTGTTGTGATCCAACCTTGAGGATGATTAAATGAACAAAAATAAAAGTTTCTTGTTTTGTGACTGTTGTGTAGAAGGTAGGGGTTCTAACAGTTGATTAGATTCAGCACAACTTTGAGTTGCCTGTTTACTGAGCTAACCCAATTGTTGCGCTCAGAGAACAATGGACCAGGGCCTGACGCCAGTCCATGTTAGAGAGGCACTATACACAGTTAATGTACCATGCCTTTAGCTCTAGAGAGTCCTTTGTCAGTAGAACAAATGCCTTGCATGCTGTCTGTAGTGGTTGTTTTGCTCCCTTGTGTCTACTCATGTGAACTGAGCTTTATTGTACAGTTACAGGCATTGTCCATGACATGTCGCATGATTGTCATGTTGGATGTCACTGATCATTCATGTGTCGATGGTCTTGTTGGTTACCTTTGGTCTTGTTGGTTACCATTGGTCATGTTGGTCATGTTGGTTGATACTGGTCATGTTGGATGGCACTGGTCATGTGATGATGGTCATGTGATGATGGTCATATGACATTGGTTGTGTAAGTTGACACCGGTCATGTGATGATGATCATGTGATGATGGTCATGTGATGATGGTCATATGACATTGGTCGTGTAAGTCGACACCGGTCATGTGATGATGATCATGTGATGATGGTCATGTGATGATAGTCATGGGATGATGGTCATATGACATTGGTCGTGTAAGTTGACACCAGTCATATGTGATGATGATCATGTGATGATGGTCATGTAATGATGGTCATGTGATGATGGTCATATGACATTGGTCCTGTAAGTTGACAACGGTCATGTGATGATGATCATGTGATGATGGTTGTGTGACATTGGTCATGTGATGATGGTCATGTGATAATGGTCATCTTGGTTGGCACTGGTCATGTGACGGTGGCTTTGTTGGCTGGCATTGGTCATGGTGCTTGGCACTGGTCATGTGATATTGGTCATGTTGGTTGGAAATTGGTTATGTTGGATTGCACTGGTCATGTGATGATGGTCATGTGACGAAGGCCATTTTGGTTAGCACTGGTTGTGTGATAAGGGGCATGTGACATGTGATGATAGTCATGTCACAGTGATTATATCACATTCTTGAGTTATGCGATAGTAGTCATTTGAAAATAGGACAGTGGCAAAATGTGGAAACTGAGGTAATGACAGAGATGCCATTTCATCACAAATGTAGTGAGGCAACAGTAGTCATTTAGCCATGTGACAGTTGTCTTGTGGTAGAGGGGGTTAATGTGACAATTGTCTTTTGACTATGTTAGGTGACTGTAATCGCTTGTAAATGTGACACCTGTCACATGGTAGGTTTGTTATGGTATTATGATTATTGTCATCGGACATGACTTAGGTGACTGTAATATTTTATAAATTACCATATTTAATTAATTATCATGTGATAGATGGGTAATTATAAATTTTGTCAGTGGACAAGAGTTTGATGATTGTAATCAGTTATAAATGTAATTCTTACGTGACAAGAGTTATATGATAGAAGTCATTTGAAGACATTTGTGTGACAATTTCCATGTAGTAGGTAGATTAATGTGATAATTCTCAACTGACTAGTTGTGTGACAATTGTCATTTGCTAGGAGGGGTAAATGTGAAAATTGTTCTTTGAAAATAGTTATGTGATGGTTATTATTAGATAGATGGTCATGTGGCATTTGTTGTAATATTTTCATTAAAAGGGATTCAAAGCCATGATATTTGATAATGTGATGTTCTTAAATATTGTTTGTTTGTTTATTGGGTTTATTGTCCCACCAACAGTATTTCAGTTATCTGGATACGGTGTCCACTTGAAGCAGATATAGTGCTGCCTTCACTGTGTATAGCATGCCGTGAACACCTGGCATGATACCACACCCAGTCACATTATCCTGACACCGGGCCAACCAGTCGTGGAACTACCCTTATATTTGCTTGAGCGTTAGCAAGGGAGCTATACCACTACCATTTTTAACGACTTTGGTATGTCGCGGCCCAGGATTGAACCAGGGGCCTCCCGTCTTAAATATTGTTCAAGTCTGTAGTGTATATCTAGATCAGCCAACTTTTGCTGGGAGTCTGATCAGGGCCTCCATTGTGTTCTGTAAAGTCTCAAGCAATATGTTTTGATATGTATGCATGTAGCCCATAACAAAGATGGGTAATAACAAATGTAAAGGGCAAAAGTCTAACCCACTTCTATCAAATATATATGTCTCTGTCTGATAATGAAGCTCTGACCAGCCTGCAGATATTCCAGTCTTACAGATTGAAAGTGTTGCTGATGAGTGCTATCGGCTTCTTACAATTGTTCTCCCTCAAGGCTGCAGTCATTGTGTCTGTCTTCCTTTAAATTCATGCCTGTTGTGATCAAACACAGGCAGAGTTTCCTTCGTGGTTATTTTCATTGTGTAATTAATGAAATATTGATGCCCACAAAAACAACATAGCAACGCAGCTTTGGCTATGGTCCACTTGGTTAAGACAAACGTGACTTATACCTGTAGTTCAAACAGGTGCTATATTTGTAGCACTCACTTATTGATAAAGGCTTTCGATTGATCAGATAACCCAAAAATTTGCTTTTATGTAATCAGGGAGCAATTAATTGGTGCCATAAAAATAATAAAAAGTGGAGTTGTAGTGCGTGCAAAGAGAGATAGTTGGTCGGGAGGTGGGACAAGTCTTGACTTGAAAATATATTGTCAGAAGGTTGAGATTTTTTAACTCTTATCATGTGACATCTATTTATAAGCAATGCAAAATCAATTAACAATTTCATGCAGTGGTAACATTATAAACTGTTCAAGATTCAGTAGCAGATAATGTAGGTTCTGATCAGACAGCTTCCTGTGGTAAACCTTACATTAATTTTGACAGAATGATGCCCCTTTTCATACTTGTGTAGATCTACAGACATTTCTTGTTTTGAAGTTTATTGTTTTGAATTTCAGCCTTGTGCAGTGAGAATATTCAGAGATAGTGTTACAGTCTGTAGAGTCTTGGCCTCATGTGCCAAGGGTCACCTGTTTGATCCCACTACTGGCATGCACAAGCTTGACGATAAATTGTACCATGTTAAGCTTTCCTTGCTCTCTTCTTCAGCTGGCCTCTTACTGATTGGCCTGTGCCAGAACTAGTTTAGACTTTTGTACAGTTCATCAGATATATAAAAAAGGTGTTTTAAAAACAGCTGGACAGAAAATGAGTATTGTTACACGTAATTGTTTTAGTTTTATTGTTATAACACGTGCAACAGATACTAACATGAAAATAGGTTGACAAAGAAGATATTTTAAAGGATTGTTTATTTATTTATTTACAGACGGGGCCTAAAGCGGATGACAGAGCACCAGCATCCAACTGGTGGCCTGGAGATTGTTGAGCAACCCAGTACCACTCTCCCCCAGGAGTTCTCCCATCAGCTCACAGAGGCAATCAACAGGTAATTGTCCCATCGAAATATATGCAAGAAATATATATAATAAATAACACTCTAAAAACATTCATTCAGCACTGCTTACAGGTGAGAATAAAACCTGCTTAAACCATGTGGTTTGAAGTTGCCAAAATCAGTACATTTTATAAGTGGTAAGAAGTTAAAGTGGTACAAATCTGAAATACCTAATTACCACTCGCAACACCTTGGCCATTTCTACTAAAAAGACTTGTCCGGATACTGCAGAGGAATTACAAAAGACACAATAATTACACAAACAGCCCATTCCCAATTTTCTAACACATTCCATGAGGGATGGGGAGCATCAGTGTGGAAGCCAAAAACAGACCTAGCAGTTAGAATAACTGACTAACATAACTCTTCACCTCCTTACTTGGGGAAAGATGGGGCCAATCCTTGTCTAATCAGGAACTTTTATGTGCGTACATCTTAAAGCTGACCTGCATTAAGTTGTCATTAGTTCCTACCAGCCGTTTGTCTGGGGTGTTTCACCACCAATAATAGCTGGATGTTGCTGATATGACCATTGTGTTATGATGTGTATGAAAACCATACCCAACCCACTGTTAAACACATTGACAGGGACACTGTTGTCATACATCAAGGACCTCTTTATTTTAAGCTCCTAGCTTGCTAAGCATGAATTGATCAGGCTTTGGCTAATGGTTCAAATTAACATGTTTGTTTCAAGGTAGTAATAATACCAAATACCAGGACATCTTCCTTGTCAGAAGTAGCTTCTTCATTTCATACTTGTACAACTGTGTTCCTGGAGTTTAAAGTTTGGCATTACCTTAAGGAAAAACACTTATTTTGATCATATTTCTCATATTGATCACTTTCAATTGATCATATAAACAACCTACATACCATTGATGTGATGTTTTCGATTTAAATTTTACACTTGTAAGTTGCTAATGTTAACAAAAAAATAGTTAAGTGCAATTGGCAAATTATTTTTTTTATAGTTTTCTCACTATAAATTTCATACTTGAAAAACTGTTTAAATTTTATTTTAAAAAAAATAATAATGCAAAGTTCAGGCACCAATGAATAGGCTTTCTGCTAACATAATATCATATTCAAACCTGATGCAAAACTTGTGTTAAATACTTAAGACACTTCTTATCTCAACAACCCTATAAATTGTGCAGGTGTGCTTATGGCAAAACACTACTTGAGAATGGGAAATTGACTAAGTTTTAAAACCAAACTTTAATTGCCCATAAACCACTGTTCAGATAGGGGACCGAACTTAACAAGTAAGGAGTTAAAATTGATAATTTACAAGCCAGCTTAATTCCAGGCCCATAAATAAGCAACATGCTAGAATGGCTGTTTAACTGTGCCTGCTGAATACTCATTGATCAGTTTATGCCAAATCATGTAGGTCCAGATCTGCCAGCACTTACTGGGATAGGTCTGATTATAATCTACACCTTTGGCTGCTGAGCCTCTAACCAATATGTGTTGTCATCAATTTCTAATATTGTAAGTGAACACATAATAATTTTTGATGGGATTTAACAAATGTTGCTGGTTATAGGGCAGAGTTTTATTTGCCAATATAGCAATGCCAGAATGGGCCACTTGAGGTGGTGAAGTAGAGCTGTGTAGTCAGACTTGGGACCTCTTGTTTGAGTGTTGCAGGGCTCTTACCTGCCCTCTTACAGCCGTCAGTTAATATACCTGCCCTTCCTAATTGCTCACTTGAGATCAATTAAAGGTGCCACACTTGGTAGCAACTGCTGCTACAGTAAGGTTACTATGTGATAATAAAACAATACAAACATATTTCTGAATTACGTTTGTCAAGGGAGACACTTCAACATAGGTCAACAAACATCACATATTAATCGCTTCTTTAGTGAAATAAACTAATGATTATTTTACATCTATTTTTCAACAGCAACCTGTTTCTCTTATCAATACAAGCTTTCTGCTTAAAGTGAATACTACCGTATTTGTACTTGTAGGGATTGTCTGAATAAGACCATTTAAATAACTACAGTGTCATGGCTTTGAATAGGTTTCACTTTTTAGGCTTCTTTTGCATTTTTGTCTGATACGTGAATTGCAAATCTACTATGAAAAAAAACTATATTTGACATAGCAAGATTTACAATATATATATATTGGGCTTTTTTTCTCTCAAATTGATGGTAAGCAGAGCAAGTTATCCAAATAGATTAAAAAGTCATTGATTTTTAAAAAAAAGAAACAAGATTTTTGTATGTAAAGTTTGCAAAGTTTAATTGACTCATTGAAGTTGTTACTTTGATAATCTAGCACTTTGTATTTATATGATCACACTTCTTTTGTTTTCTACAGAAAAGCAATTAAAGATTTATGTCCTGTGCCACTGTCTATATCTGTTGCACGTTAACACAGTATGAGAGCAACAACTTCTGATGGAGTACATTTAATAAAACATGTTAATGGGACCTTACCTCTTAACCTGCTAACCACAACTTTGTCAAGATTTATGCAAACTTGGTGAATACAGATCAGCCAGCTTTCTGCTGGGAGTGTCTGATCGGGATCTGCAATATTTTCTCTTTAGTCATTATTCCTACATCTTGTTACCAATGCAAAAAGCTTTGAGCAGAAGAAGTGAACCTGACCATGCTTGGTTGTCATAACAGACTATTTACAAAATCTAATTGAATATAAGACATTTTATTGTTTGTATAAATATTTTTAAAAAGTGTTAGTGGATACCATAGGCGGTTTTAATTTTGTTGTCATTGTTATTGTAAATTATTATAGAAAACACTGACATGAAACTGCATTTGAAGAGATTGCTGCATTTTATAAAGCTATTTGGCGTGATTGTTTACATGTTGCTAGAAACATTTGGTTTGTTAATATGGCTCTTTTAAACAAAACGTTTATTTATGGTTCATATCTAAATTTTGAAAACCTTTTTATGGCTAATGAATTCACACCTTTCAAATTAGAATAACTTGAAATAAGATTTATAATGTGGGTTGTATTTGTTTATTGTTGTGCAAATAGTTCTTTTAATGATTGAAACAAATGTGTAAAACTTGCATCAGCTTGCTTGTATCAACTACTTCTGACAAGTTTACCAGAAATAATGAAATCTACACTTATATGTTATAATTCATTTTCTTTATTGACTGTATTTATGAATACTTGGATTTCTTTTGGTTGTGTAAGATTTACATTCTGTTACATTGTAGTTTGAACTAAAACTAGCTACATGTGTATTTAATGTAAATGGTGTCAGTTTTACAGAAAAATATAGATTTAACCTTTGCAGATAACTTTTTATCATAAACATTATCTTATTAATAATCAACTCTGGTTATCTAGTATTTACATCAAACATAGATTGAAATAAAACAAAACCATTATATTTTCACCAGCCAAAAAAAACTAACTCAAATAAGAGTTTCTCTTTGACAATGAAAAAAGTTTTATCCTTTGGTCATTAGATATGTAGTTTTGACAATTTTGATATTAGCCAAATGTCTGCTGTTGAGTATCCTATATTCAGTATTATGGTTGGATTATTCCTGGCATCTGACCAGTATTACTATTATGCCTGTTCATTAGATTGTGGCCATTCCGCATGAGCTTTCCTCTCCTAGTCAAATCAGCAGTATGATAAAGGTGTTTTATAAGCTCCTTTTTGGTCAATTTTTGGAAGTATCCTTAATATATATGGTATAATCCAGTCTATCTAACATTTGGTATCCTTAAAGATTCCTTTTCACAGTTGGATGATGACCATGCTGTTATATTAGACAAGCTGTTGATTGTGCTATACTTCTTAATGCATTTAGCAAGAAATGGAACTACTGCCACATTATAGTATATTCAGTGGTCGATGTGCCAATATAGACTAGTCACATCATTATTGTAAACCTTTCCTATCAGGCCAATTTATGAGTCTGACACAACACAGTTTTACAAGATCTGTCTGAAGCATCCAGCTTGCATAGGCTGTCTGGAACCCCTACTTGAAGTGACATGATTTGCATCAAACACCAACAGTACTTCTTAGAGAGGTCTGTCCTAGTAATAACTGGGTTAGTATGGCACTGGAACATTGCAATCTAAGTGTGGTACTCATTATGTTGTGTAAATTCAAGGGTGCTGAAATCCATGTTTTGGCTTAGGTAATTTGACTGACGGACAAGTGACTTTTTCTGGTTTACTTGTCCACGGTCAAGTAGATTTGTGTAATGCAATTTTTTCCTATTAGATCAATTACAACTTGAACCCCGTAAACATTGAAGATTACCAAAAATTAACTAACATGAAAAAAAGCATGATCACTTAAGTTGTGAAAACAGTCCATCTAATTAGCTTATTGATCAAACAGAGCACTCCCTCTGCTAGAGTAGTGTAGTTTGTGGCATATATGTAACAACATTTTTTAGGACAGTAGATATGTACTTAAAACTGTAGGTCATCTTGCCTACATTTAAAAAGCTATCCTTGTGTGTACTTGCCAGGTAAAAATTATACCCTGCCTGCTGAAAAATTGTCAGCTTTATTCATTTATATTTTAATTTCATTAAGATATCTGGACAAGAAGATTTGTCTCATAGACAAGTGGATTTTTTTAGTTTACTTGTCCTTGGACAAGTGAAAAAAATGAGGTTTCCTCACCCCTGAAATTGCAGTGTGATTTTCTAAAATTTAAAATCCCAAAAGTTTGCAAGTATGTTCTTATCAGCAAAGTTCTTAGCTCATTACATTTTGTACAACCTGTTCTAAGTCTTAGTAAATTTGACCTTGCCACTGTGTATCAGCAGCAATTAGTGTAGATCATAAGTAGACCGATGCTAGCTGAAACTAGCTGATCTAGATCCAAGTTGGATCAATTTTGGCTAAGTAGGCTATGAGATAACTAAGATGATATTACAAAGATAGAAATGATACTGAACAAGTGTTAATTTGCCACAGAAAATCATGCTTTGCTGTACTATTGAGCAGACTGAAGAATTCCATCCATCACTTGTCGAGAAGGACAAGCTGTAAGTAGAAAATAGCAATTTATAAGCTTTTGAATTGGTATTATGTGAAGGAAATTGTTGAGATTTTTTATTACATTATTTGTCCATTCATTTATAGATGCTGGCAAGCTGAAATTTATTATTGCTTTGGTATTCTTTGAACAAAAACAGGAATTCTTTAACCATGACTTTCTCTTGCCTTAATCAGGTACCAGGAGACTCCAGCCAGCAGTAATCGTTCCTCACCGACCATTACAGAAGAGATAGCTAGCTCGAACCAGTCCATTGTTCAAGGCGACCTCTGGGGTGGCAACACTACTGAACGGTCCAGTGTTGACTCTTGGGATGTAAGTATTGCCATTGAACAGGATTGTACCCTTGTATCCATAAACTGACCAATAACTTTCAGTAAAATACCACTTTCTATAAAGATTGTCCACTTTCTTTGTAAACTTACCTGATAGCTCTAGCCATGCCAACCTTTTAGTCTCCAAATTTTCTTTTTCTAACAAGAAAGTCTGTCATGGTGGATGTTATAAATAAGCATAAAGTATTTGTATCTTAAGTCTCTACATGTGAAATATCTGAATCTATAATATTTACATGTGACTTTGCATGACACACTATCTGTAATGTCTTGTCATGTGACTTTGCATGACAAACTGTCTGCCTCTAATATCTCAACATGTGATTTTGCTTGGCACTTTATCTGCCTCTAAAATGTCAACATGTGACTGCTTGGCACACTAAGTTCACCTGAAAGAAGACACCTTGATGACAGAACTTCGGTGTGACAAAACACCTGATGATGAAGATAATTTATTGATCTTAATAAAGTAGTATCTGATGCCTTGATTACTTAATTAGATTGATTTATTATTAATAATTCAAAGATCAGGTTTTTGTTGGTATTTGGATTGGTTAGTCTAATTATAATGACATGATCAATGCTAGTGGTACCAATTTAGACAAAATGTTAGCTGCTGATTTCTATCCTTATAGGAAAATATCAAGATTTTTTTTGCTTGCAATAAGGTTTTGAAGGGGAACATTAAAAACTATGATAATAAATGTTCTGAGTAACATTGATCCAAATGTTATTGTTTTTGTTGGTGGGAGGACAAAAACAAAACAACAACAATTTAAGGACTGTGATTTCCAGACATTTAGTGAACAGATTTCCTATTTTTATGAAGGATTGAGCAGGCTTAATGTTTGCAGTAGTACTTAACCTGTAAAGCATAAATTGGTCAGACCTTGGCAAAAAGTGAAGATTACAATTTTATATCTTTGCTTAGAGCTGCCTTACAACCTACAGATATGTGCAGATACTTCACATGGATTTAAATGTTAGTTACTAAGAATTGTAAAGTGCTATTAACCAATGTAGCAGGATCTAAGGGTGAACTCAATGCCAATGACAAGCAATTAAACAATTCACTTTGTCAGGTACATTATAACCTACAAATAAACAATATATACAATCAAATCCCTAATGGATATTGATCAACTTATTCATTAAAAGCTATGATGGGATGATGTAAATCTAATTTGATATTCATTTAATATTCATTTAAACTCATTAGGTGTCAGAACACACAAAACATTGTGTAGATATACAGCATCCTGTGTTTAATTAAGCATGCTAGGTCGTAGCTTGCTTTAAGCAGATTGATAAGGTCATGGCAAATAGTGTATATCAAGATAAGCTCATCTTAGGAGCTGTCTGATCAAGATTTACACTATTTCCTTCGAAGTTTCCATCACTATGTTGAATAACTTTTGCATGTAGTTGTTAGCAAAATCCTGAAGAACAATTTGAAATTTTACCAAATGAGGAAGGAAAGGGAATAACAGTGTAGATTATTTATTAAACCTGTTTTCAATACGCATTCTAATTACAATCATAATTAAGCTCTTGCTTCGTTACAGCTGACAGGTGTTCTCTTCATTATGAAAGAGGATAGTATAAAATGGAAATTTAAGTATAACAGAAATAAATAATGTCAATAAATAAATGGAAAATTTTGTTTGTCAAGTTGTTTTAACAGTTAAAACAAATACACCATAAATCAGGAAAAGTCTACAAGGTTGGAAAGTTTTATTTTAAATTTATCGAAACTGTTTGTCAATCAACACCATCCATTGAGTAGTCATCCCATAAAACTTCATTTAAAATTAAAACCTAATTTTCCAATTTAAGGTTGGAGGTATGTGTGAAGAGCAACAACCCTGTGTTGTTTTGGTTGTTGCTACAACACAATTAGCTGTCATCTGAAGCTTTTACGTTGAGTTTCTGCTAGTGGGATAGAATGTACCTTAAAGCATCTCCCTTCCAGCCCTGTCTCAGACACCACCTAACTAACTAACAATAACCCTTTACACAAATCAAGTCTGTCTAATGTACAAATTCAAAATCTCTGCTTCCTATCATATTTGTTATACACCACAAAAGCAACTCCACATCCCAATCTACAAGATGGAAAACATGTTTTCTTCATTGTGTCAGGCCTGCCTCTGAGGCAGCAACCACAACTTCACAACCAGCAACCTACATGCTTCATTTTTCAATAATGTCTGACATGACCTATAGTTTAGATTCTCAAAACCAACAACACCTATTCAAGTCTTGCACTCTATTGTACCTCTTCAATGCCTGATGCTTATGGTGACTTGTCACACTACCAAATATTTACAAGAAAGAGCTCAGATGTGAGGCATCCAAGGCATGCAAGAGTGTATGCACTTTAAACAGAAAGATGAATATACTGGGAACTGAACACTTTGTTACACTGTTGGTTTATTACATTAATATGTGAGAGTAATGAATCCTAACTCTGATGGGAACTATAGACTATCTGCTACTCTGCTTTCTTCCTTGTTGTCTGCTACATCTTTTTGTAATCACAGGATGCATTGATAACATTTGTTTGTTAAACAACATCTTGCAAAATAGCTGCTAATTCCTATTAAACCTAGACTCTTTTTATAATTGCAAGTTACACTTTTAAACATTGCATCTTAAATCCTTTTTTTCAGTGGTAGCTGCAATTTTCTGTTATTGCCTGATATGCTTCTGTATTCTTAAAAAGCACTACTTAAGAGACACAGCTTTTCTGATCAGTGCCAATAATATATTCAACAGTACCAAATCAACATTGAACATTCATGTCTGTGACATGATTTAAAACTTCAACATTCAATTTTAATTTCTTTGGAGCATAAAAGTATACAAGCCAACCAGAAACCTAGCAATTCCAAATTAACAACTTTAAACCAACATCTTAAAATCAAACAAACACAGAGCCAACTTCCTTAAAAACAAAAAATAAATTATATAAATAAATTATTTCTGTAGCAGGCTTATTGTTGGTTCATCAAACCACCATTACACCCATAGCTTGTATTTGGTATCGGTATGAAGGAACATTCATGCTAACATACAATCCTTATGTAGCACACTGTCATTGTGTTCCAAGACCTATCACACAACTTATATTTTGTCTGGTTATTGGTGCCTGTTAAGGACATATAAATCAGACATTTAGAGTTATTCCAGATCTGCCAGCTGGAACATGTCTGATCACAATCTACAATGTTTGCTGTTTAGTCTGTGTCAGGAGGTTTTGTTACCTTTGCACAAAGCTGAATATTTATAAATGTAGCCTGACACGAGCTTTCATTGAATTATCATGCATGAAGCCTTCACTGACAGATCTTGATGAGCCCTACACGTAGATGCTTGGCTTGTGTTTCTTGTTGCTACAAAAACATTGGATGTCATCTGATGGTGTAACGGCTAGCTCAGGTGTGATCTGTGATATGAGGCTTTATTTATTCATGGGTGATGATTGCAACTCTCCATCAGCATTGAACTCGCATGTTGTTTCCTTATGTGTCTGAACTAATTTTTTCGCATCAGGCGTCTAATCAATAGGGTAAGAGTCAGAATACAAATTGTCATGGTGACATGAAAGTAGAATACTTAATACTTAATGATTTGTCTCTAAAAAAAGTAGAATCCTTAATACTTAATGATTTGTCTCTTAAAATAGTAACACGTTTATAACTAATGATAATTTGTATGGAAGGCATTGGTTTTTTTTAACCAGGCTTTTAAAGGAAAACTCTTGTTTCAGATTCATGGAATTATTGGCAGGCAGGTTGTTTGGTGTCAAACCTTTTCTTCCCAGAAAGCCTTTCCTTGATTTATCGACTGAATTTGACAAAGTTTTTTTCAAGATGTAAATCGTCAGGTGCTCGAGAGCATATTGTCTGGATATTATAATACGGTGTAATCACTTGCTAAAAATAGATTTTTGTTTCCATTTAAAGATAGATTTCTTAATATCATATAGGAACTTAACTTTTTTTTGAAGAAGAAGATTAGCATTGATTTTCAGAACAACAGGGTCAAAAGGTGTTACTAAAACTAGTTTAATATGAATAATTGTAAATAAAAGAAACATCTGATTTAAATATAAAGCAAAACATTTTTCAATTATTGTCATTGATAAATGATTTGATTTTATTTACATTTAAATGACAAATGTTGTACATAAATGGCTGTCAAGGATTTAAATTTAAATCATGATTTTAGGTGTGTTTGAAGAGCCTTTTGCTAACCTACTTTTATGACAAATTTCAATATAATGTATTATGAATCAGTGGAAACAACTGAACCAACTGGTTGACAGTGGTGGCTTAAATACTTTATTCATGAAGCTAGTGTTAGAATTCTAGAATTGCTTGGAGTTTTAGGTTCACTCAGGTATAAAATTGTCATTGATGGATGATTTGATATTATACATGTGTTCCTGGAAATGTTTATGGATTATTACTTTAAAATATTTTCCAGTTCATTTAAACATTTGACACTAAAGCTTTATTTGGAAATAGGTCGAGGTTAGGGAAAAATGATTTTCCACAACATTGGACTGTTTTAGATGACTGAAAGTAAATGAACCCTATGAATGATAGTTATGGTTCTTGAAATGTTACATTTTTTATGAAGCTGAAGTCACAAATAAATTATGACTTGCATTTTTATGTTCGCTCGAGTATAAAATTGTCACTGACAGATGAAGCAGAGAAGATGTGTGGTCCAGTAGCACATGACCTGTGGTGGTCAATTCAGATCTCTCATCAACCACTAAATGAAGGTCTTCTCAAAACAGCTAAGCAAGAAGAGTCACTAGCTTATTACTCCCAATAATAGAAGAAACTTCTCCCACTCACTTGCAGTATGTCAATGGTTATATTCGTAAAGGCTCTTAAGACCTTTCTTCATATTTCTTTTTGGCATACCTTGCTAAGTCCTGGTCACATTTTCCATTTTATTAATGACGGGAGATTCATGATCTATTCTCAACCATTTCATCATATTCAACAAGACACTTTTATCCAGATACTTGGAATATTGATTGCATTGGCAATAATCATATATTGCCACAAAATGCATTGTATAAAACAAGAACATAATATAAGTACAAATAAAGGTTGAAAAAAAAAAGAGCATATTTCAATGAAAATTGTTTTATGCTATTTCAGGAGTTTGATCGACAAGCAGCAAAGACAGTTCAGAACCTGTTTGATGATATAGACGCTGTATTGTTTGAGCGGCGACCAAACCAAGCAGAGTATATCTACAATGAGTGCCAGGAATGGGGTTCTCAGTTCCCACACTTACGGTAAGGCAATCACATAGTCACCAGTGGTAACATATCAGTTCCCAACTTACGGTAAGGACAATCACGCAGTCACCAGAGCTAACGCTTCAGTTTACAAACTAACAGTAAGGACAGTCTCATAGTGATCAGAGCTGACATACCAGTTCCCAGACTTACAGTTAGGACAGTCTCATAGTGACCAGGGCTGACATGCCAGTTCCAGACTTACAGTTAGGACAGTCTCATGCTGACCAGAGCTGACATACTAGTTCCCAGACTTAGAGTAAGGACAGTCTTATAGTGATCAGAGCTGACATACCATTTCCAAGACTTAGAGTAAGGACAGTCTCATAGTGATCAGAGCTGACATACCACTTCCCAGACTTAGAGTAAGGTCAGTCTTATAGTGACCAGAGCTGACATACCAGTTCCCAGACTTACAGTAAGGACAGTCTCATAGTGACCAGAGCTTACATACCAGTTCCCAGACTTACAGTAAGGACAGTCTCATAGTGATCAGAGCTGACATACCAGTTCCCAGACTTACAGTAAGAGTAAGGACAGTCTCATAGTGATCAGAGCTGACATACCAGTTCCCAGACTTACAGTAAGGACAGTCTTATAGTGACCAGAGCTTACATACCAGTTCCCAGACTTAGAGTAAGGACAGTCTTATAGTGATCAGAGCTGACATACCAGTTCCCAGACTTACAGTAAGGACAGTCTCATAGTGACCAGAGCTTACATACCAGTTCCCAGACTTACAGTAAGGACAGTCTCATAGTGACCAGAGCTTACATACCAGTTCCCAGACTTACAGTAAGAGTAAGGACAGTCTCATAGTGATCAGAGCTGACATACCAGTTCCCAGACTTACAGTAAGGACAGTCTCATAGTGACCAGAGCTTACATACCAGTTCCCAGACTTACAGTAAGGACAGTCTCATAGTGATCAGAGCTGACATACCAGTTCCCAGACTTACAGTAAGGACAGTCTTCAGTGACCAAAACTGACATACCAGTTCCCAGACTTACGGTAAGGACAGTCTTTAGTGACCAGAGCTTACATACCAGTTCCCAGACTTACAGTAAGGACAGTCTCATAGTGATCAGAGCTGACATACCAGTTTCCAGACTTAGAGTTAGGACAGTCTTATAGTGACCAAAGCTGACATACCAGTTCCCAGACTTAGAGTAAGGACAGTCTCATAGTGACCAGAGCTGACATACCAGTTCCGAGACTTACAGTAAGGACAGTCTCATAGTGATCAGAGCTGACATACCAGTTCCCAGACTTAAAGTAAGGACAGTCTCATAGTGATCAGAGCTGACATACATCTTCCCAGACTTAGAGTAAGGACAGTCTCATAGTGACCAGAGCTGACATACCAGTTCCCAGACTTAGAGTTAGGACAGTCTCATAGTGATCAGAGCTGACATACCACTTGCCAGACTTAGAGTAAGGACAGTCTCATAGTGATCAGAGCTGACATACCAGTTCCCAGACTTAGAGTAAGGACAGTCTCATAGTGATCAGAGCTGACATACCACTTCCCAGACTTATAGGACAGTCTCATAGTGATCAGAGCTGACATACCAGTTCCCAGACTTACAGTAAGGACAGTCTCATAGTGATCAGAGCTGACATACCAGTTCCCAGACTTACAGTAAGGACAGTCTCATAGTGATCAGAGCTGACATACCACATCCCAGACTTATAGGACAGTCTCATAGTGATCAGAGCTGACATACCACTTGCCAGACTTAGAGTAAGGACAGTCTCATAGTGATCAGAGCTGACATACCAGTTCCCAGACTTAGAGTAAGGACAGTCTCATAGTGATCAGAGCTGACATACCACTTCCCAGACTTAGAGTAAGGACAGTCTCATAGTGATCAGAGCTGACATACCAGTTCCCAGACTTAGAGTAAGGACAGTCTCATAGTGATCAGAGCTGACATACCACTTCCCAGACTTAGAGTAAGGACAGTCTCATAGTGATCAGAGCTGACATACCAGTTCCCAGACTTACAGTTAGAAGTCTCATAGTGACCAGAGCTGACATACCAGTTCCCAGACTTACAGTTAGGACAGTCTCATAGTGACCAGAGCTGACATACCAGTTCCCACACACAATCACATAACAACCCAGTATAAGATACCTAAAGTATAATTCAATGTTTAAACTTTTCAGTTTCACAAACAATATATTTTTTGAAAGCTTTACCTGGAGCTTTCGTCCAACAAATTTTGGACTTCATCACCAGACTGGTTGTGATGAGCAGACTGATCTGGATTGAGACGTTATCATCGGTCATGCCCTCAAGCTGTGATGACCAGTGGTGAAAAAATAACCGGTCTGCTGATGATTTCAAAGTAGTTAGTCGAAAGCTCCAGGTAAATCTTTCAACAACAAAAATATTATGTGTGAAATTGAAAAGTTTATATAGCGAATTATAATGAATATTACCACACAGATAAGCTTTCATCAGAATACACCAAAAGCATGTTAACTATTTGCTGCTAAACATGTTTTTATATTTGACTTGGGCAAAAAATAAAGATCCAGATCAGTCAGCTGGGAGCTTTTAGATTGGGATGTTCACTTTTTTTTTGCTGAGTCTTTAACAATATGTCATTGCAGGTATGTAAGATTACTAGCATTATTAACAACTTAACATGATATAGGTTGAGAGGAGTAAGCGTATTGAGATGTAAAAATTGATATAAGATTCCTGGAAATTTAAAGATTGCTTAAAGTGTTGAACCAACATTCTTTGATGTTGTTAGCATAAAAATGAGTTGATAGTTCTTAAAACAAACATATGTGATTGTTTCGTCTCCAGAGACATATTTACTTTGCATTTAACCACCACTTATTGATTTTTAATTATCAATTGACATGTTATAGGATCCTGGGTCGCCAGGTGTTACCGGTCCTGGAGTCTGGGTTCGAGATGATCGAGCGGGACCTGTCCAGACCCAACACCACAGGCAGCATGGGTCTACAGGATATCACAGATCATGATTTATCAGGGACATCTATAGATTCTCAGGGGTAAGTTACAACCTTCAGATTCCCCGTCAAGATTAAAGGCTTTTAATACTTCCTGGATAAGACACAACAATGCTGATTATGAGGTAAAAATGGATTCCACTACAGTGCTGTTGATATATTTTCTCAAACCCCATGCACCCATATAATTAAAAGTCTAAGAAAACAAAAAGTAAAAAGTTTGGCTGTGGGCAGATTATCAAGGATCAGATACAATCTTCAGCTTGAAGGATATTCCTTCTACTAACACCTTTACATAATTTCTTAAACATAGGCTGTAACAAACAATTGTCTGGCAAATCTGTGTATTCTTTCAATGAAAAAGCACTTCACAGGGTGCAGTAGAGAAATGATAAATATACTGCCATTCATGCACCTAATCAACACTGTTCTGCATCTGTACCTCATCTAAAGAACAGTGTAAATGCACCTTATTTGTTTCAATGCATGCCTTAACATGATAAAATCACTGAGCAATGATCAAATGTTATTTAAAGGTCCAATCCCTTTCATCTTAAAGTGACTTAACTTGTAAAGGCTTAGTTGTCTTCTATAATTGCTTGTAACCCAACAACTTGCAAGTATATTTATTATGATACAGCAAGTAATAGGCTTGTAAGGAGGAAGTATAGATGGTATAAACAATAAACATGGCTGATTTTATCTTCTCATGTGATTGTTTCTGTTAATGGAAGTTAAAGTTTCCTAAATAGTAACAGTTTACATCATGCATTCTTCATATGGCACAATATTGAAGATCCTTATCATCATTTAGTTTCACTGCTTATTGATTTAGTATCAATGCTCGATGAGCAAAATCTTCTCAGAAAAGTTCTTTCAGAAACAAATGTATATATATTTAACAATTACATATATATTGAACAATCATTGTACAATTAGAATAACTGATGGTTGGCAGCAGTAAACCTGATGTTGTGTCCAATATATAATAATAATGATAATAGTATTAATTATGACAGTGATAATAATGATGATGATAACAGTTAATATAATAGTGTTAATGATAATTATAATAATAATAATAAAATACTTGGGATTATATTGATAATAATGATGATGATGATGATAATGATGAGGATGATAGTAATCATGATAATAATTAAGATAATGATAAAAATAATGATAATAATAATTATTTTTTGTTATTTTTAAGTAATAATAATAATAAAAATAATGATGATAAAACATAATTTTAACTGTACTGTGTATTTTGCGATCTCACTTGTAGCTGCTACTTTAGGTCAGATAACATTCATAAACAAATGATGCCTGATGCATTCCATTGTTTGAATGGTTTGATAAATAACTAGGTTCAAGTAGGATTACAAATGATATCCTGATTTATCATTGTTCAGTACTGGCATATGTTAACTCAAGTTCTCATACCTGACCACCCTTATCATGCTACATAAATAAGTTATAACCATACTAATTCTGAGTTATCTGCTAACATTGACTTACCATGGTTAGCAAACTAATTACAAGACACTTAGCACCAGAAGGTGCAGGTTCTGATCAGGTTGCTCCAATCAGGAACAGGTTGATTGGAGTTAATTGACTTCAAACCTGATCAATTTGTGCTTTAAGTGTGCCAAGAGCTAAGCACAGATGTTGTCAGACTTAGACAAATAATGCAGATCCAGATCAGTAATACTCCACTTGGAGCTGGCATGTCAATACTTGCACCATTTGTTTCCAAGTCTGTCAATAGTAACTGTTGTATATAGTTGTTAGCAAATAACTTTGGATAAGGACTGAGTAGGGGTTATAAACACATATAGTGGTTTAAGGAATATGGAAAAGAATAGATCTATTGTCTTTACAAACTCAATGGTTTCTTTAAAACAAACTAACACCTGTCAAGGGATTGAGTTGGCAGATTTATATGGATCAAATTTGTAATACCAACTAGACTTGGGTGAGAAATAACAGAATTTGATATTGATGTTTTGCGGGGTTGAAGTTTTGTTCAAAGTGGGGCTCATACTAGCAGTTGTTACCATCACCTAATATCTTTGAAGACAAGTTGTTTGGAAAATTTGGGTGCTTTATTACAGATGATAAATAAGTACATCCTTTGATGATGGTTCTTTTGAAGTATTCCTATATATTATATACACATTCAATACATGAGTGGGACACACCTACTGTATAAGGCTCTTCTACCTGCCATTGGGGGGGAAATATTAATTTTAAATTGGTAAATTTATAACAAGGCAAACATAAAGTACCCAAAAGCGCATCTGTGTATTGATGATTGGGGACGTTTCTCAAACATTAGTTAAGTTGATTGAATGAGGTTTTTATTATAATGTTTGTACAAATATGGCCACACTTGACCCAATTCATGCAGCCAAGATTTGATTTATGATATTTCCACTCTTAATGCACTGATGTTTGTGTCAAAGATTTATTGTTTTTAAATCTTCATCCAAATCCAGATTTTCTTAATATATTGTGTTTTAATCTTCATTGGAACTTATAGATTGCTCACAGAGACAGTTGTTTGGGCACTTGAGAAGTTTGGCTTGGTGTTTTAAATGTGATTCTGAATTGGGGTTGAAATCTTTTATTATAAATGCTTTTGATAAATCGTTAATCATTTTTAAGGATATGCGGGGTGCTTATTTGTACATTTATGTAGTGACTGCTATGGTGTTGTTTCAAACATTATGTAACTGTGATAGCATAAGATGAATGTAATATAAAGCATACACTTTAAAGGTCCTTTGGTCTGATTTTTAACAGAAATCATTCATTATTTATTATTTGGTAACTATTTCAATGCTATTGCATCAGCATAATTTAACATACAACCTTTTTTTTTTTTGTTAACATTTTTTCAACCCCAAAACAACAGACCTAGATAGAAACATCAAGTACGCTATACTTTTGAAAGGAATAATTCACTATTTGTGTAGATAAATATCGACATGTAGCAAGATTTCTTGTGTTTAAAATTGTGCATCCCATTGTTACATTTATCTGTAGTCAATACATGAATACTTGTGTAATAATTGTTACACTAATTAGATACTAATTGATCTGCTTTGAATTTTTTCTGTGAGATGATGACCTGCATCTTGCTGGTTTGAGTTTCTTTGACAGGTGCTAATTAGGTTGGTGAGGCAGTGGGGAACTTCAATCAATGATATTTAATTAGAACACATAATTCTCTCCGATGGGAAATTGATCGCTCAGTGCACCTGGTGTGATGCGTATAATCTAAATTCTAAATCTTTTGAGATAATTGTGTGCCAATAATAGAACAGCAATGTCTATTTTGGGAGCAGAACTTTAACTCCTAGTCTGGTACATTCAGTGATAACCCATAGTAAATACTTCCTTAATAACAAATAATGGCACTGTATGACCTATCAAATGACGGTGTGCCATAAAACCCCAAAAATACATTTATAGTTAACAAAAACATAAACAGAAATAAAGCATATTCCTATTTGAGGCTCTGTGGAAGTTTGTTACAATTACTTTTAATTCATACATTTGTAATTAGAGTCCTCAATAAATGGCTTGGTTTAGATAATAATGGGATATGTTGCTAACACAACATCATCTACCATACTTATTTTAATTGGAGATATGTGGAAATCCATATTGGTACCTATATCAGTTTTAAGACAATTTAAATGAGTACTAACACATGTACAATATTGGATATGTAGTTATACTAAAGAAAATGAGTCTTATAAAATTTAAGATCTATTGCTTTACCCAGAATGAGGTGCAATATTGGATATAAATACACAGAATCTTGGTTCTGCCTTTATTTGGATAACAACATTATTTTCACAACATTAAAGTCTCTTGGTCTTGAATGATGTGTTTCTGATATCCTCTACTCACCTGTCAATACTTTGCCCCAGTACCCACCCCCAGAGATCCTGTGATGACCTGTGACACTGGAAAAGTCTCCAATTCCAATTTCTAGTTGGGAAATCAATGCCTGATGGCATCGCTTCCATCTATCACACAGTAAATTGGTCCACTAGTCATCATGACAGTCAGCAATAATTGCCCCGATCAGGATCCAAATGGATGCCAACATGCAAAGTCACTGTCTCTCTACCTTTGTAACCATGCTGTGAAGAAGTCAGTAATGGCCACATTATTTCCTTTTCTATCTGAAGAGATATGTGTGTTAACATTGTCTGTTTGATGTGCTGTGTATGGTAAATGATCTAATTATAGAGAAAAAAAGTGGACACAATTCTTACAGGGGAAAAAAAGCATTGTCAACAGATTGACATTATAAATATTTTTTATCATAACCTGATCACACAAACTTTTAAGGGTATGTAAGATTGCTGGCTACCATTTTTGCAGCTGTATATTCTTGTTTCAAGTTATTGCATCAACAACTCTGGTTCATCCATGCTTCCATTTGTTTCTTTTAAGAAACTGCCTTTTAATGTAATAAAAATTAATTTATAAGTACAAAAGCAGTAAAGTCAAACCTGCATTTAAAGTCTACTCAAAAGACAAGGTTAATATGAATAATAAAACAGGTGTCTTAATGCATCATGGCTGCAGGTGGAGAGAAACCCTATGAGAATCAGCAAATTTTGTAATGAGTGGTGGTTGTGGAAGGGATGATGGTGATTTTGTTTTAATGTAAATTAAATAAAATCTCCTTGTTGATTTTCAATTGTTTTATTTTTTTAGCCTGTTTACCTTATAACACTGCATATCTCCCAAACTTAGCATTAGGTTAAGTAGTCAGGTATATACATCTGTTATACATTATGCTAACTGGTACAGTAGTGATGAAATAATTTAAGTACATGTGAGATGTGGCTCCTGCTGTAGTCTACCCTATATTCTGTCAAGGTTTTGATTTTGTCAGACATTAAGGGTTGTTTGAGACATTTTTAAGAAGATTTTAGTTTTAACAATCTCTTTTAAGCTGAACAGATAGTTCCTGGACTTGTCGGCCCAGTGTCAGGATATTGTTACTGGGCGTAGTATCATGCCAGGTCTTTGCAAGATGCTAACACAGTGAAATCAGCACTATATTCAAGTGGACAGTGTCTCCAAATAACGGAAATAATGTTGGTGGGACAATAAACCCACTAAACAATAAAAATGTAAGTCTGTTTGGCCGTATTTCATCTGCTGCCTTTGATTGACAGCGAGGCTCCAGCAGTTGTCCTTCCCCATTGCAGCATAGCTCAGGAGAGTTGCCAGGCATCATATTGGAAGGTGCAAGGCACAGAGAGGGAAAGGCTGAGAAAGAGGAAATCACCCTAGCAAATACTTAAGTCGACATGATTGTCTTCATCTTGGAATTAGACCTTAGTTCTCCCATTATTGTTCACATATGCTGCAATGGCACTGGCAAGAAAATATTGTCAAAATTAAATACCATTTAGGGTAGTGAATCAAGCTTATAGCTAATCTGTACTGCAGATTGCATTTATTATTCATGAGTAAACCATATGCTAAGTACATTGATGTAACTGGCACTGAGGTTCAAATGCTACTATGTATAAAGTAATATATAGCATAACACAAATATTGGTTTGTGCTTAGGGATTTAATTTTCAGCCATGTTCTGATAAAGTGCCATTTTGTCCCATGTGAAATATACTAAGCCACTTGTTGTGATGAATGTACTGTTAACAAGGGTGAAAGGTGAAAGAGATAATTTTGTTTATACAGTTCAATGAGGATCAATACATTGATACGGGCTCAATTTTCTGCTTTGTTAATTCTGTTAGGACACTGCCTCCAAGGTCACCAAAACTAACCCTTAGCTAGCAACATTTGTTTGTAACTCATAGTAAGTTCCTTGTTAAATTTTTTGGTTGAGTTTTCTTCTAAATGCATCACATGAACACTCTAAGGGTCATAGCTCTACTTGATAGGTCAGCTGGAATTTCTTCACGCAGAACAGGACTTGAACCCAGACAATGAGTGGTCGAGCAGTTAGAGGAATCAGCGACTGTAGCAGTCACAGGCACCATCAAGATTTAATTTTCAAGCTCACATCTACATGCAGATGTTACAAATCATATTTCTAATGACCCATTAGCACATAGTTTCTGAGCAGCTATCGCCTGGTGGGAGCTGGCTTGAATGGCTCTACAATATTTGTCTATGCCTTACCAATTCATGCTTTGCAGGTTAAGAATTAACACTACACTTTTCTCAACTAAATTTTATATACTTCAAAATGGCTGGCACTTAACTGTACCAAATTTGTACATTTTAACTCAAATGATTGTGTTAATTTTCTGTTAAAATCATAAAGTTAAAGTTGGCAGCTTACTGTAACCAAAGTCACTTAATTTGTTGTATTATTTAAATAATAACAAAATGTGTTAACACATATTCATTTTATTGGAAGATTAATTTAACTGACATATACCTTTTCCAACTATAAGCCATTGTTGTTGAACCAGCACCAATAGCCTAAGTGGTAGAGCATCTGCTTGCAGATCGGGAGGTCGCGGGTTCAAACCCTGGCCTGGTCTAATCAAAGACTTTAAAGTTGATAGTAGTGGTTTCCCCCCTAAGGCTCAGGGCTAACAGCACAGCATTACGCCTGACTCGTTGGTGTCAGTATAATGGACCGGCCAGGTTCAGTCCCTGGGCACCTCATAAGTGCCCCTGTGCTATAATGATAGAAATGTTGTTGTACAGTATTGGCAAGAATGCCTGCAAATCCCATCCCATTGTTGTTGTTGTTTTCTGCTGTTGATTCTGAATAATCAAAATCCTCAGTGGAACTTTATATTATACTGCCTTAAATTGAAATTCTATTAGATTCATTCTTTGGAAGTAATGTGCTCTTTATCCTTTGTCGTAAAATTTACCCAACTAAAGTTAATGTCCTGCAGTTTTCATGGTTACATCAAGTTTCATTAGCCTGTATTAAGCTACCAGTCAAATACCTCACTTCACACTGTAGAAATGACTTTGTTTATACAATTATAATCCAATCAGAACTACTCTGGAATAAAAAACATAATTGCCTCAAATTTGATGCCAAGTATTTAAAATTTTAGAGAGTATTCAACAGGGCTATTGCTGTCATTTTATAGGATGTTGCTTTTATTTTTTATTAGTTTTTACTGAACATGCCGGGTTTCTATTTCAACATTTAAACATTTTAGATTAGTTTCATTTCTGTGTTTGCAAAATTAATCATTTCAATAGAGGTGTTTCAGTGAATATTAATTTCACAAAATGATAGATCACATCATGTTTTCCTGTAATGACGGGTCATAATGAAAGTGTGAAATAGCCAGTCATAGTTTATCGTCTGAAATTCGACCTTTTTAATGGATAAACCTGTTCAGTCAGATGGATGAAACTTCCCAAAGTAAATATGTTTGCTGAAAATACTGTCTGGGTATTAAGTAAAAATATGTAAAGGTTATAAATATTCATCAGAACAACAGAACAATACTATTTAAAGAGCACAATATTGAATCAACAAAAAAAACATAAACCAATGTACAAATAATAGTTTAGAGAGTTGTACTATAAATATTTTTTATTTGTTAGTTGTTCTTGGTTCAACATTCTTTCATTAAAATTATACAGGGGCCATGTCCTGTACAAGCTGGCACAGTACTGCCTTCACTGTGATAGCCTGTCAGGAAGGCTTCAAGTGATGTTTACATTGCTGGCCACTGCTACAATAGTGGGTTCTCATTTAGTTAGTTCATATTTTCATAATTCTCCCTACTTGGAAACATAACTTCCTTCTTTGGTTATATGAAAATAACAAATCTCCCACTTTGCAAGTGAAAATCTCCCTTTTTGGCCTCAGAGAAAATTCACATGTACGTGAGAAATTCTGCATGGCCTATTTCTCTTAAAGTGTTAAAAGACATATTTATTTATTCTTGGCAAACAGTGTAGATCCATATAAGCCAGCTTCCAACAATCAATATTTATTTAGGAATCGCAACTAAACAGGTTCTGCATACTGGAAAGCTTGGTTTTTATATATGCAAAAAAATGGATGAAAGTGATAATTATGCCTTCTAGGAGAGCAAAGCATGGTTGAAATTTTAATCTAGAAATTTGCATTAAAGATAACCACATTACCAGCATCATACCAGGTCTTGCTTTCAGCAGGTCACTGATAATCAAATCAACTTATTTGCTGCATGATTTCACTTTAATGGACCTGATTAATTTCTAATAAAATTGATGGATTGGCCTGACTGTCTCATTGTTTAGTAGGGTTTTGCATATCTTTTTTCATTTTTGCAAAATTGGTATATAAATGCCTACAGTCGTTTTGCCGGATTAGTCTTTTGAAGGGATGTGGTTTGAAGCATAAAAGGTGTAGTAATTCACTGACAACTGATGGGGGGTGTTTTACTTTTACTTTGATTTCTAGTTATTTAGGTACACATAATGGCTGTTTGAATATGTTATTTTGTTAAGATTGATTTTTACATTAAAAAGAAATTAGGAAGGCAGTTTACCTGCTTCATCTGAGAACATGCTAATGAAAGTGTCTTCACCTAATTAAACACAGCGTTCAGACCATTTTGATCTGCATAGCTTTAACTTTTGCTCTTACATTTATGGCGCCTATGATATGGTGACAGGCTTGTAGGAAGGCATTGCATTCATGCTCCTTGATAAAGGCAACATGATTTATTTCAGAGCTTACTCATTAAGGGACATTCTGTTAAAAAATGACATTACTTTGGGTTTTTATTACACCAGATTCTGTTCATTTACTTCTACAGTAAACATCGTTGAGAAGTGTCATATGCTGATTAGTTTGAGATTTTAAAATCTCAGGTGTTCACTTGAAACCTTTCATCTGAGATAGCCTGTGGATTTCAACTACCTTGCAGTTGTTAAAAGTATTTTCACAAGAAACAGTTTCCATAACTACATTACTGTTATATAAATTAGTCTCATTAACCTGCATTTAACATAAATGCCTGTAGGTGTATAGGGGTATTCAAGGCTAAGTGGCTATAGTTGCTCACCTGTAACACCTCAGCCCTGCATGTGTTTGAGTCTTGGTTGGGGCATCAATTTTCTTGTGGGGAGATCTTTCAACTGCCCTGTGGTTTGAAATTTGTCTGGGCTCTTCCTCCACCAAAAATAGCTGGACTTTACAAATGTGACCTTACTTGTGTCAGTGCTATGTATGGAAAAGAAAAACCTGACCAGACCAAAGTTAGTGTGTTGGAGCCCTGGTACAAAAGGTCTGTGGTTATATCCCCAGCACAGACATTGTGATAGCTCTTACACTTGTATCTAACATAAAAGGATCATTCTCAGTTTGACTTTTCATGTCAAGACTGACTTTTATCCTGACTTGCATGATGTGTATCAGTTGTTGATTTCAAGGATATTTCCAATTTCCAATTTTGCAGCTAGCTACAAAGAAACATAATTATAAGTCTCCTTCCTCAGCCAGCTCACTGCCACAGCTAATAATGTTCATGTTTTCTCAATCCCAGACATGTAATGTCTTCTCCATAGAAAAGCTGATTTGTCTGCATCTGCTAAATGTCCTTGTCCTTGATAAGATCTTGTTTGTTTGGTTGTCATGGTAACCAATTTTCTAGGAAGCTTTTAACAAAATGAGCTTTCAGGTTTCATTGATTTGTCAGGTTGGTGATGATTCACCAGATAACAGTCTCAGTTTATGGGAATAAAACAGTCAAAGGATTATTAAAAAAATTTTTTACCTTGATAAAAGTATTTCTAAACATGTTCCGCTAACAATAAAGAATCCCAGTTTGTGGTATTCCTGTTTGAGAAAATTAAATTTTCCAGAAATGACAGTGTAATTCATAAGATCAAGGTTATTTAAACAAACAAAAACAATACAAGTAACTGAGATGGTCATATGTCCAGTTCAAAAGTATAACAAGTCATTTACAATTAAAACTGGCATGTATTTTACAAAATCACAGATATTTTATATTGCATTTGTTCATTACAGAATATTGAATTCATTAACAGGTTATCAGTGAGCGGTCGGCGGGTGACGGCAATAATTCCGCCAGTGGAGGCCCGATCCCGCAACTCTACGACGCCGTCAACTCACCTGTCAGAATATTCTCACCTTGAAGAGGAGGTGTTTGATTCTGAGGGTGACTATGAGGAGATTATAGCCGTGGATTATAAAGATATGTAAGTAGAAGGTCCTTGAAAGGTACTTTTGTGGCTTAAGAATATAAACATATAATCAGTATTTATTATATTAATATATTATGCATGTGAAGATTAAGAGGAGATAATTGCCATAGAGTAATAAGATATGTAAGTGTATGTATTATTTCTTTACAAAATAATAATAATAAGATTTTTGCCTTTTGATATTTAACTGCACATCATTTATACCAGCTTCAAATCCATAATGGTTCATAATTGTTAAACTTCTCCTTTTGAAACAAAGACTTTGTTATACATCATAATCAATTGTTAAGTAATATCATATAAGATATTGATTTAATCAAATTGTTGTAGATTTGAGGACATGTCTGATGGTAAGAAGGTAATCACGCCACGCCGCAGACAGCCAGGCTACCCTCCCATCACACCCAATGCCTGCCTTAAGGATGGGGTGGCCAGTTCTATGTTTGACTGCATGTGGCAAGAGGTATGTTCTATGATATAACAAATATTGTGTTTGCATGAGGGTTACTTAGCAAAATGGTGACCTGTGACCCAATAGTGAGTCAACATACTTTCCAGCACCCTAGCCTCTTGTCATGCATGTTTGCTTTTTGTTTTGTTTTTGAAATACATCACAGTGACACAGCTATGGTCATTATAACAATTTAACAACAGCTATTTTGGTGGAGGAAGACCCCAGACAGTGTACTGCGTTCAGTTGTAGGACCTTCCCACCTTGCCCCAACAGGTACTCGAACCTATGCATTGAAAGTCTAAGCAGTTATCGAAGTTAGTGACTTGTAGTCAGTGGCCACATTGACTCCTCTTGTATGTTTAAATACTAGATGTGGCACAAATTTTCATGTGAAATCTTTCTCCAGATCAGCATTTGTCTGTTTTACTCACTTCCAGCTCCTTCCATAAAAAAATCTTTCTGTCTCCATTTTGACCATTATTATATATTGGAAGTATATTACACAGACACATGTTATCCATTTTTGATTTACTTGTATTTCAGGTTATCTCATGGATCAGGCCTTTGTTGAGAAGATATTCCAATATTGTCTTAGGTAGGAGATATTTGTTCTCTCAAAATCTGAAGAGGTCTCTCAGTAACTTACCTATAAACTGTTTCCTTCTATAATTCTAAATGTCATTATTTAAATTTAAAAATGCTAATGAGAAATATGCCAAAATGATTCAAAAAGGCCTGGTGAATTTTGGTAGTGATGCTGTGCTGTTATTATGAACCAAGGGAAATAACTAGGATTCATACTTCTGAGACAACTTGTGAAGAAATTATTGATGATTCCTTTTGTCATAGAAATTTTAACAATTTATAATATTCAGATCACACAGTGCAGATAAAGTGTTCATACAGATTGAGAATAAAAATCCAAATACCCTGTATATAATACATGACATATGCTATGATATTATACCAAAAGTCTTTAAAATACATTGCATTATATCATACCTTTTGGTGCAAATGGTGCATCTTTTAGTACATGTGAAACAGAATTATAAAACAAGATGCATTTTGCATGTGTATTTATTAACACCATATACTAACATGTGGAATATTTTTATATTTTTTTCAGCTGGCAGCAAACCATTCAACCAGTCACTTCAGAACATCATTCGACATGAGTCCACTCCAGGGCTACCTTCCAGGGAAAATTCAAATATCAGGGTAAATAATAAAAAACATATCATAACCTATATTTTTTATTTATTTTATCTTTCATAAGTTGATTTTTCTGTAAAGTGAATAAACTTAAAAACAGTTATTTTTAGCCAAGCAAACTCATCTACATTTTTTCTACGACTAACCACTAGTAAATATTCTGCATAAGTTAAGTCATTTCTAAATCTGCTTGAATTGTGCTCTGGCTACTGGTTTATAAAACGATACATGAAAAAACATGTCCTAACAATAATGGACCATGTCAGCTTGAGTTTTGGTGGAATTAAAAGCTTCCATGTGACTTTGTCTTTCAATTGACACTGGTTCTACCTAGATAATTTTCTTCCTCAACTATTTTGAGAAGCAGGATAGTCCAGTGTTAGGTTGCATGACTCCTGATCACGGCGTCTGTGGTTCAAAACCTGGTTAGGACACCACTAATTTCCTTCAGCAAGAAATTTACCTTGAATTGTTCCATTTTACCCAGGTGAATAAGTAGGTACCTGCAAGCAATTGTTACTTTGGTTAAACATGTGACTTTGCAGTGCCCAGTTTTGACTGCCATAGTAAAAAGGCAGCCTGTAAAGTCTGAACATGCATTATCAAAAAGTAGGCTGTAATTTGGCATTACTTGTTACCATGTGATAGCTAGAAATCACTGTAATGGTTAGAGCTATATGGGTGTCTGGTATTTTTTGTGAAATATTGAAGTGTTTTTTTCCTCATCTTTAGATTCACCTGGGTCCACGTGGTCACACAGTAGTAGGACTGGGTCAAGATAACCGGGTAGAGTCTCCAAAACTGGATGGAGTCTTACAAATTGTACGCAAAATCCCTCAACAGCGGGAGGCATCAATTGTTGGGTAAGGGTTTTTCAATTCTTGTTATTTTTAATTAATGTTAATTCAATTAATATAGTTAAGCTATTTTAGATATATTAACCCACCATTATGCCTTTCTTGTAACAGAATAAGAGTCCAATGGCTGAATTAGTACATGTATTGCTGTATATGCCATTGTAGATCTAAGAGAAATAAATAAAGTGATATAACAAGATTTTTTTTTGTTAAAAAGTCATTTATACGTTTATATTTCTATTCTTTGCAATTATCAGTTTTCACTTTGATAAATTGGCCTATTTTCAATTAGCGTTAAATACAGCTATATACCACTTACTCCAAATTCCTTATCATTACCTTTACTTTAGTGAATTCAACTTCTTTTCAACTTCATTGTCAATCTTATTATTAACATCATTCACCATCCTTGCTATACTCAAGGGAGTCATCTGATGCCCACATGACAGTGGCACCTGCTCGCCCAGTTTCCAGCATACCTATGATGCGGCGACCAAACAGTAACTACCCAGGGGGACCTAAGAAACCACCGCGGTTGGCACCCATACAGCTAAATGATCGGTCAAAAACTCCAAGTGTGGTTAGTACTATAGATTTGCCATGGTTCCTAGATTTTTATTTTTCCAAACTTAATGAACTTGAAATAGGACAAACAAGCATGGAATGTAATATTATTTGTTATGCTTAACATAACCAAGCTCTGAACAAGAATAAACTTGTTATATGGATGAGATTTGTATCTCAAACTGTCTGTTATGTATATTGTTTTAGGTTCCTAAGTTACCATGTTGATTCTGGTCTTCTAACTCCATATATACTTTTAGTACAAAATTCAAGACTTTATAATTCTGAGAAAAAAATAAAGTTCAGTTAGTTCAAATGGAAACATTAATTGTAAGAAGATTGTGGCACCCTTAATGTATATTAAATTAAACAATAAAGACAAAAAATACCAATTTAACTGATGCTCTCTTAAGGATGAAGAGCGTATCCCTCCTAACCCTGCCCCTGGTGCATTACTCGTCAAGAAGATTGTGCCTCCTGGGTTAGGCCGCCTCTCCTCTCCACCATACAATGCTCGCAACAGTGCCCTTCCTCCCATAGGAACACCCATGGACTCTGAAATCATCTCACGGTATCAGGTAGGTCAAATGTGACAGGTCATGGACAGTGACAAGGTGTAGGTCATGAGGCCAAGCAAACAGGGTCATTCAGTACAAGTCTTTCATTTAGTGACAGGAAATTTTGGGTTGACTAGGATAAATAAAAATAAAATTGTACAGTATTTATGATTGTTAGAACTAACTTTACATGGGTTTTGTTCTACTTTGAGGTCATTTAAATGTCTGATAAACAGGGATCCAGATATGGAGAGTGAACAAATGATTTGGTGTGACCATAAATCTAATAGTTGACAGTCAAAATGTCATTGGTAGTCATTCCCATTGTTTACAGATTTAAAGGTACCAACAGTATTAGTAAACAACCTTAAAGAATCCCCTTAATGTAACTTTGTCATAGTTGATTAAATTTACAATTCTTGACATTTTTTCTTTTAAAAACACACATCATCTGTATATGTCATAAATACTGTGCTAATTGGCTCGAAAGTGACAAAATAATTTAACTTACTTATAAAGTGCTGATTTTGTGGTTCCATGTTTTTAATGTACCTTAACAAAACTGTGGCCATGTTACTTTAACCTATAGGCTGTGATATGTTTCAATAACACATACTAAGATATCTGCTGATAATTTTATTCAAATTACTGAACATATTGTGATAGACTATGTAGCAAATAGTATAGATCTTTATCAGACAGCTTCCAGTAAGAGCTGACTTACCAGGGTCGACCCAATTTGCATAATCCTTGTTAAATTGTGCTCAGTAAGATATGCGGTAATGTGTTTAATACATCACTGAAGCCGAAAAAAAATTTGTGTACATTTGTAATTTTGTTCCTAGGACCCTGTTTCATGGCCTTTCTGATATTTTTGGTGGTTTGTAAGCTCCTTATAAAGTGCTGTATTTTTGTGTGCTAAATTGTTTACTTTGTTGTCCAAAACCTGTATTGCCAGAACTCATTTTTAAATTATATGTATGTGATATCTGTTTTACATGATAATAGAGTAAATGATATCCAATTTACATGATACCAGATTTACATAACATTTTTACATGATAACATTTTTACATGATAATGGATTTACTCTCTTTGTTTGGAGCTCTACATCTAAGTTTGTGTGTATGACAAAGTCATCTTTGCAGAGAAAACTGGATCTGGGGGGTGCAAGGGGTGTGGGTGTGGGGTCATTTCTTTTTATTCAGAGAGAATATTTTCTTGTCAAAAACATATGACTGAATTTTTATGAAAATATGTTCCAGTTTTCTGTGTCTGTGGATGTATAAATGTAATTTTCTTAATTGATGTTGTTGATCTTGTTTGTGGCAATACTTAATCTTCTTCTCTATGCCTTTATTCATTGATGTAATACATTTAAATATGTGTATATAATTATTGTGGCATAAAGGCAGTATATATAGCAATAAATAGATTCTGTGTATACAATGTCTGTATAAATAATACAGTCATGAATGTATGAGATCCTGTCATGTCCGTTAGTTGCATTCTCTGGTAGCAAAAAAGCACATGATTAAAATAAATCAAACCTTAAAAAGTAAAGAATGTGCAAGTATCAGTTTGTTTTGTATGAGATGCTAATATTATAGGCAGTATTTATGTTCTAGAGTCTTTAAGCAGCTGCACTCACTGTAGAATCATACGCTTTCTAACTGACGATCAAAGTAGGCAAGAGTAACCAAGCTTGATAGTACCATTGTTAATATTAAATCAATAGTTACTCTATTCCAGTTATTATATTAAGCTTTTTACTGAATACAGATTCTAACAAATCAAAATAGTATGATTGGTCAATAACAATTTGAATTCTGACCAATCAAGGTATTTGGTTATTAAACAAGTGATGTATAATTATCTTCATTAAACACAGACTTTGGTTTGTGATAAAATCTCATGTTTTGATTGGTTCATTATGTAAACATTGACCAATAAGATGGCTAAGATTTAAGTGAGTTTGCTCTCAGGAATTGCTAACCATCAAAATTCTGATTAGCTAGTTATTTAGCATTTGAATACATCAAGTAAAATATCACAGAAATATCTAATATGAAGCTAAATCTGTTCTCATATTACCTTTGGATCATAAGATTCTATGTATGTTTAATTCACCATTTTGAGATAAAAACAAAGAAATGCTAGTCGTACAAATAGATCACTTTAGAAAGTTGTCAATATGTTTATTTGAATATTTATGCATTATGAATAAATAAATTCAAGCCATTGCTGTCTCTAAACTGCATTATCTTAACATAAGTAAGAAAGTATAAAAAAAGAAAATGTCCTTTTTGCATTTATAATTTGTCATATCACAACATCATATTGGGTATTAGAAGTTCAATGCCCTGTACTGTGCTGGTAATAACGGTATCAATGGTAAAAGGTGTACCCAACAGACAAACTATACTGTAAATTGTTTCTCCATAAGTTAATAAGTTTATCTTTTGGATCAAATTATTATTTTTAAAAATAACTCAATAAACAAAACCTAACCTGGCATTTTAATGATAATGATGTCAACTGTATGAAAGATTTGATTTTTTGAGTTAGAATATGTAGCACCCACAAAACATGCCTGTTAAACTCTTAGCCTGTTAGGCACAGATGGCTTGGACTTAGGCAAAATGTGTAGTTCCAGATGAGCCAGATCTGGTTGGGTCCTGTCTGATCAGGATCCAGACAATTTTATACAAAGTCTGTAGCAATATTATGTGATAATTTACACATTTGTAAGGCAAGGATTATTGTTGGAGAGGCAACAGGTTGATAACTACCAGCACCATTACCATTACTGTATAGAGTCTTTAGATTACCCTGTAGCCAAGACTGTGGTAGAGTCTGCCATTTTAGTTACCCTGTAGGAACTATCAGCTTCAGCTCTATAAAAAGACCTTATTTTGCCTTAAACAAACAGTGGAGTACTGTTGCTGTTCACTTTCTTGAATTCCAGGACTTCAAAAAAGAATACTTTTCATGCTTATTTTTTTTTCTTTTTTTAAAACTTGCATTGCCATAAGTTATTATTCTTGCAATCTGACGATTCAAATGAGTGCTTTTCTGTAGGCTTGGTTGGCACAATGGCGGCTGTAAATCTGAATTACTGTCTGTCTCTGCTGCTTAGGGCATTATTATTTCCTAAGTCAAATCAAAAATAACTGGTGAATCATAAAGCATTTAGCTGCCTTGTAACAACTATAACATTTAGCTGCCTTGTAACACCTATAACATTCTCACCAAAGGAACAGAAATAATCTAAGACTCTTAAGAACTTAAAAATTAAGTCCATATATAATTAGGATCAAAGATAATAAGCACTACACAGTTAAGTGGCTATGTCAAGCGGGATCATGCCATATTGACTCAAGCTTCTCCTATAAATTCTTATAATAACTTAGTCCCTTATTTTTCAATGTCAGTTTTAAATTATTTACAAGCATCCATTTCACTGACACAAAACCTTTCTGGAGGATCAGAGAGCGATTCATTGAAATAGATAACTTTAACTCCAGATCATTTTTACCCATTTATGTTTTGAATGTCCTGAAGCGATTGTGTTTACTAATTTTTAGTTTGACTGAATCCTTTGCTAAATGCATTACTGTTAACATTGTTCTTTTTGAGATGTAGTGCTACCCCAAATGTGATGTTAAAACTTATTTCCTTGACATTCAAATCCTGCTAACAACCATTTAGACAACCCTTGATTTTCTGTTTATGTTAGGAATTGTGGTTTTAAGCCCTTTCCTTTAAACTGCTTGAGTCTGTGCTGCATATCTTTTTTTCTTTTTTTTTATTGTAATAATGCAAAAGAACCTTTTTACAAATTCTGATTCAAGGAAAATGTTTTATGAAAAAGAAAAAAAGGATTATGGATTTTCAGGAACATTATTCATATACAATTTATCATATATCATATCATTTCAGTTTATAAACTAATAAGGCTTAGTGTACTAATCTCAATTTTGCTTTGTAAAATAATTTGCCTATTATTTGACCTTGATGACCTTTTGCAGAAGAAGGCCTTCTCCCGAGCGAGCAGTGCGGTAGATAAAGATTTAAGGGTGGCCTTAAAAGAGCGCTTTAACGTTCAGGACCCACGACCTAGTACAACTCATGCTTTTAGGGTATATACAGTAATAACATTCTCCACGCTTCTCTGTGGCATGGATGTGGGCACATCAAGCTTCTCACTTGACACAGATGTGATCACATGGTGTAATCTGTCCTTTCACAATGCTTGTCTCACCCCACCAACCCCAATTCTGCTGGGGTCACTGTCATCTTCATGTATCAGTTTAGAGCTAGTTTTCCTGCCATCTTCCTGACATTTCCAGAGTTGGAATTTTAGAATGATTGCAATTACCAAGGACTTTTAAAATGTATGACAACATGACCTTAACAGAAGAATATATCTTTGTATGGGACAAGAGACTTGGGGAAAGGGTAGCTTGCCACCTTTCTGCCATTTATGCTTGGTGGCTTGGATTGCAAAAATTCTTCCATTTGCTCTTGTACATATGGTTGAAATGCTGCTGTTCTTTTAGGTTCCAGAATTAGTTGGCTGCATTATTGTTAAGACCTTTTCAGCCTGGAAATGTAATGAAGATTACTATCTCCAGCATTTGTTCCATTCTATATCAAAATGGCCATCCTTCTAAAAAGTTTTTAAGTATTTCCCAATGTAAAATATGGAGTTTCTCTCAGTTGCCTTTTTTCCAATTACAAAAGAAAGTCTCCAGCAATATTTTATCATTGCCAACCTGGAACTTTTTTTAGGACATTACAAATGCTTACTGGCCATTCTAGTTCAAATTGAAAGTGACTGTTGAAAATACACCTAGTGTTCTGCTTATATTAGAGGAAGTGACAGGTGTTGCAGGAAGGTGGCAGGTTGTAGATATATAGACAGTAACTTTAGATGGGTGCTGGGACATCACCATAGAACAAAAAAACAAAAAAACAACTTAACGTGTACATTTGTTGCTATTGAGGCTTGTAACGAACATGTAGTTTAAAAACATAATATCTTATTTTTGCTAAAATTTAATTTTAGATATGTTACAAAGTGGCTTTTTTAAAAAAGGTTTCTTATCTTTTCTAAAAAAGATAATTTGTTGAAACTATTTTCTCTCAATGTGGTAAAACTAATTGTGTTAAGTATAAAAAATATGCATTCAGAATCTATAAGCAATTCAAAATATTTTAATCATTCTAGATGGTGTGAATTTTTTGTAATATTTCTTTAAAAGTATTTAATTCTTTGAATTAAATTATCATTTCATGGCCATCCTTAAAGAAAAACAAAGAAATTGTTTCCAGTTATGCAATGTTTTTCCTGTTTGTATTATTGCCTACGTTGTAGATATATGCATGCTTTTATTTTTATTTAAATGTCAACAAAATTTACCAAATTTTCCATATTTTATTTCTTAACAAAACTTAAGATGAACATTGTTACTATTAAATGTTACTAACTCATTTCTTTGTATAGGGGTTCATATCTTGAAGTTGGTGCTTAATATTTCTGTTGTTATAACATTTACTTTAAAGAATAAGTAAACTCTGTTGAAGCAAAATCTTGGTCTTAAGGAAATTTCCAAAGACACAAACACGTACAAGAACCAACATTAATAACTTTGTATATCTAATGCATGTTTGTCAGTTTTTTGTTTTAAATATTAAGGTTAAAAAAAATGAACAAAAATGTATTTTCACCTGTGTTTTTGGGCCCATGTAGTCTTGTGTGTATGTTGCCCACACTTTTCACCCCTGCTGAAGAAGGGCTTTTTGAGATCAATTATATATACAGCTTGTCATTTAATGCTACCTTATCAAGGTGTGGAAGCTGCACTTGTGTTGTTTATAAAGTAATTATGGTTTGTGGTTTTTTGTTATGTCTATATATGGTTTATGGTTTTTCCCCCTACATTACCTCATATCCTTTCCTTTTCCTCCCCTGTATAAACTCCAGTCACAGCAACCTCATTGTAGATCAGACATGGTATACAAAAAAAAAATTTCTTACATTTTCTCATATAAACTAATAGAAGTTTTACTTATATTACCTATAAAACAGTGTTTCTTAAGTCCCATTTATAAAAATTCCAATAGGGGCGCCTGTGGTATAATGGTAGAGTTACTTATAACTCCTCTGACAGCTTAGCCTTCCACTGTGTGGGTTCGAGTCCCAGTCACTATAATGATCATAATTGATTTCTGCGATGGATTTAAAAAAAAAAAATCACAAGCCTGTTTTGGGGGGAAAAAAGTTCTTTATGGATACCACCCAAAATCATTGCAGAGATAAAGGTATTTTTATATTAAATTTTGGGATCAAAATCAAAACTCTTTTCATAAATTAAGTTCTAAACTACATTTATCATCCATAGGACTGGTTTGTTTTCATAAAACTATTTATCCAACAAGTGTAGGTGTAAAGCATATAGTGTGTAGGTGTAAAGCATATAGTGAACAGTTTATATTCAGAAAGCATGTGCTTTGTTGTCCCTAAGCTTTGCATTCTTCCAGTTTTAACAGTGGATTTTCAGCAGAACATTTAATCTTTTCTGTTGTGAAAGGTCACAAGTTCATCAGTGATATTGCTCTAACACCAGAGACTTGTAATTTGAAGTCTGTGGGTGGGTGCCTTGATTCCCATGGAGCACTTTTATGTGCCTTTTATGTCCAAAGGTTGTTAACTTTTTTGCCATTGGGTATACATGAGGTAATGTAGACTTGAAGCCTTTTTCTTCTCTTTCCAACAAAGTGTCAGTGTCTAACAAAGCTCTTCTAAGTTAACCTAATAGAGTCACAAAGCAAAACTTATCAGAAATATCAAGAAATATTGATGAATCTGTCAGTGTCTATATCAGAGGGATGCTTAAATAAGGACAAGGTAAGGAAGAACATGTATTAAAGATTTTTTTTATTCTTTTTACAAAAATGTTTTTGAAAAAACTAAAATGACCAAAGTGTTTCGCACTTCCTATTTACTATGTAAAAGATGCTATTACATACAATGATGAAGTTGTAACACTGATGTTGATAATAATTGACTAAGCACCCTTCTGATTTAAGTGACTATTGTCAGTGATTTCATGAGCTATTTGTTTGACACTGACTCTTAAACAGTTTGTTGTACTCTGTTTTCTTGTATTCAGTATTATTGTACTGTTGTGTTTTAAGTAGTGAATCAATCCTTTGAAATGTATTATCCTATTTTAAGGTTTGTCTATATATGTTACATGTCATGTAAATAGCAAATTTATAACTGTTGACAGGATATTCTTTACATATTCTTATTATACTTTACTATGTGCTGGACACACTATTTGCTTACTGGATATTAAATTAGATTTGCTTTTATAAACTGAATGAATTGAAAAGATATGATATCAGGCTTGTGTATGCTTCATAACAGATTACTGTTTTTCTAATATTTAGTTTATTGTTCCTCTTAGTACATATCTAAGGTTTGTGAAGGGTAATATTTCCTAGATATATCTTTGACTATAAAATATTTTGAGTACAGAATCAGACTCACATGCAAATTGAAGAGTTTTTGTAATAAATGACCAATAAAATAGCAAGGTTTTTATTAGCTATTGATAATTGACCAACCAGATGATTAGATTTTATATTTTGATAATGATTGTGGATTGTATGTTACCATGTGATGGCTTATTTAGGCAGTTGTTCAAGACTCCTTTTAACTCAAATTGTTGTCAAGTTTTTCTGTATAACTTCCTTCTTGTAATCACTTTTTATACTTAAATGTATATAATACTAGTCGGTAAAGTTGAGGGTATAAACAAATTTCAAATTTATCTGAAGATTTGAATCTGTATGAAGAATCTGTTCAAGTCCTGGCATTTGAGGGACTTGTTTAATTTTTATACAGTATTTCTACCATGTTTAAATATTGATTTGTGTCTGTTTCAGACTGAGACTCCGCAGGCCAGACGGTCATCAACACCTTTCAACAATATTGCATTTAACTCTTCCACCATATCTCGGAATGCTCCGTTTGGTGAGTTCCTGCTGCTGTCACTGTCATCTGCATCCTGATGTATAGATTATTAATAAATTTTAACTGTTAAAATACCCAGAAAACTAACAATGTTACATGTTAAACATCCTGGTATAGTCATGAAAATATTTAACCTTTGATAATGTCTGCAGAAGAACAATTTGGATAGGGATGCCCACCTGGTAGGTATCCTGTTACAGGTCCAATTCCTGTGTGCTACTCTCCAAGCTCATGTAAAATTAACTTTATGTTTATTTTAAGACTCTGTGTCTCTTACGGGGAATGTAACACAATGAATGATAGATGTTTTATAGGTTGCTAGCCTGTCTGAGTAAAAGCACATAAAATTTAATAGTATAGTATGTATACAAATAATAGAGCATGTGGAAGGGTCGTAATATTTGTATGTTGCTGAAAGTACAATGATCATGTGTTGGCAGACTTTTCAGAATTTTTATTTATGCATTTAAAAAAAGCCTGGTTGGCTGAGTGAATAAAATGACTCACATACAAAGTGCAATAAGTATGCCATATTGAATCTGGATTATGACTAAGCATCAACTTGAAGTTTGTAGTTGACAGAAAATAACTTATTGAACATAAAGCATGCTGCTCATTATTAACTGACACTGTTCGTCTCTTTGCACAGGTACGCCAGGTATGAGTCTAGACATCCGAGGGAGTGGTCTTCAGCCATCACATGACCAATTGGCCAACATCCCGCAGCAGATCCTTGAAGATCAGGAGAGCTTCGAGGAACATATACATCCCAATCAGTGGAGTAAGTTTAGAAGGCTTATCAGTAAACTATTGATCTAGAAATTAATCGTTGTTGTGAGTGGATTCAGTATAACATACATGGGGCTTTGTAGTTTAGATTAGCAGTTTTATTTTTCACCATTATCAATCTCAGTAATAAGGTACTTATGTCATTTATTTTCACATCTTATAATTCAAATAATTTACAAAGCTTACAGCATCGTTCCAAACAATATTCATTGTTTTAGTGGGAGAAAACTTGTGTACTTTAAAAATACAGACTGAACTAGGACTTTATGTAGCTAGATAATTTCACAAGGCCTAATGCCTACACTCCACATCCTATAATGCTATAAACCTCAGAAATACTGAACTTTATTGAGGTATATAAATTGGCATAATTACATTTTAACTTGTGTACTTTAAAAATGCATGTTTTTTTTCTCATCTCTATCTTCAAATCACCTATTCATTATTTACATTTAAATGTTTTATCTAACCAAGATTTAAAATAAAATTCACTTTTCTACAGTTTACTTGAATAGATTTCCTATTGTTGTTTTGGACCCAAGTAATGATAATTTAGAAAACTATTGTTATCTCATTGCTCTGTACATGTTTCCACTGCTGGTACAATCATTAATGTGTATATAATTCTAATATAAGGCCTCCAGCCCATCATATGTTTATACATATGGTACTAACAAAAGTACTAAATGTTGTAATGTATATAGTATTATACTTTAGAATAACAACATAAAGTCCTACAACAATATGCTAATAATATTACTGTAATACATGTTACACAGATTTAGAGTTATGTGTTACAATCAAATGGTCCTGAGTAGCTAGCTTAAAGTTTTCACTTTAATAGATTATTCCTAATAAAGTTAAGAACTTACATTTCCAGATCACCTGTAGAATATTGTCACAATATGTTTAACTCTTAACCTGCTATGTTTGTTAATAATAGTCTGTAATAAATCCTTAGTTATTGGCTAAAAACTTTAGGACAGAGTCAAAAGCCTTATTGCTGGAGACTCAGCAGCAAAAAGTGCAGATCCAGAAGATGGCTAGGTTATCTGGAGCAACCATGTTTGTATAAGCTGAATAAAAACATGGTTAATGGGCTTATCATTAAGGTTCTTTGTCCACAACTTACAGCTGTAGGCTACCTTATGTCCCTGATTGTTTTGTGGGGTGAATTATATCTGTGTTTCAAACTAAGTTACATCATTCTTGTGCTAGCTCCTGTCCATCTTCTCAAAACACCATATAGCTGTGGGCACCTGTATTGTAGTGGTTGAGTTACCAGCTGTAACACCTCAGACTGCTTAGCCTCTCACTGCCTAGGTTCGAGTCCTGGTCACGTCAAAGGACTTAATATGAAAAGGTCTTCTAGCTGACATGTGGTGCACAGGTGGTTCTACTTAGACATTTGTCTAGAGTCAACCTCCACCAAAATAACTGGGAGTCACTTTTATGACCCTGATTGGTTGCTGCAATTATGAAATGTATTTTCTTTTATTTGGAGCTCTGAAAATTTAAATAAAACTAAATACATAAATGCACGTCGTATTATTGTAGCCCTTTTTTCAGCTGCTGTTATGTTGTTAAGTAGCATTTTAAAGGCTTTTCTGTTTTGTTTTGTGAGTCATCTGTTTTATCATCTGTTCACATACACACAATATTCCTCTACAGAGAAAGACTGTAAAGATTCACTAGCTAGGGCCACAGATTCACTAGCTAGAGCCACCAGTGCTAAGTAACTCAGTGTGTTGCTTTCACCACATAAGTAACTCAGTTAGTTGTTTTGCTTCCACAACATTTATTTCTTCTTTTGTAAATTCTGACATTACATTTGAGCAAATGCTTTTACTGTCAGACTTAAATCAGATTTTATTCATTTGAATAGTTATTGCATTGTTTATTGGCTAAATTATAGAGTTGGGATTATTTCAGCACAGTAAGTCTTTGGAAAACTGTTGCAAATGCTGTTAAGCTAAGTTTCAATCATAATTTCATTAGTGACAAGATCAAGCAATGCAATTAACTTAAGAAAACTGTGGAATTCACCAG
Source organism: Sinonovacula constricta (assembly GCA_007844125.1). Taxonomy (NCBI): domain Eukaryota; kingdom Metazoa; phylum Mollusca; class Bivalvia; order Cardiida; family Solecurtidae; genus Sinonovacula; species Sinonovacula constricta. The sequence continues at coordinate 2,956,549 of CM017555.1, forward strand.
TTTGTTCCATTTCAAAATTTTCCATTCAGTAAATTTTGTTTAAATTACAATTATTCGTTTAAGAAGGTTTTTAGTTATTGTTTCTTTTTTATATTTTTGGACAAATTTTATGCATGACATTATATAGCGGGTCCATTTTCCCTTTTTTTTAAATTGTGCATGACATTATACAGAGGGTGCTTATTTTCCAGTGTTTCCTGTTAGATACACAAGTGCTCCTATAATGTACTATAAACAAAGGTAACAGTTATCCCCCTTCCCTTGTTGCTTGCATTTTTGACAAGTTATCTCCCCTTAATTGCTAATTCAACTTTAAGTGATTAAATTGATCATTCACAGTTCATAATTTACAAATCTATGCTAAAGAAGGTTTGTCAGGCTACATATCTGTTGATAGATGAATTATTTTTCCAACAAAAATGTTATGAATTTGTTAATGACACATTGTATAAAGAAAAAACATTTATGCTGCAACATGGTTAAGTTTCATTTCTTCTGATTAATTGATGCATTATTTGATCTAAAATTGTGTCAGTATGCCATAAATTGCAAGAAATACATATATAAAAAACTCTAAGTTAAGAAAATGCCTTTTAAGTTAAAATCATTTTGTTTATTTGTTCCTATGATTCTGATGTATTGCCTGCTTACTGACTCTCTTTTATTGGTATAATTCTATACTTACCAGTTAAAAATGATAACATTAAATATGCATACATTTAAATGCCTGCTGTTCACAATATCACCTATTTTCTTTCCAGTCTCACCATTCATGTTAACAATCTTGGCAAACTAATAAATCATTCATATGTACCATATCAAAAGTTAAAGATTTTGATACAAAAGACTAACATTTTCAAACAAAAATGTTTGCCAAGATTTTCTGAACCAAAAGAAGTCTTCCAAACAAATAATAATACCCCCCATACCTTGAAACACCAACCCTGTCTGGATGCTTTAAAGAATTGGTATTTGTAAACACTTGTTTGTGTTTTTGTGTTGCTCATATGTTTCACTGTTTGTTACCTATTTTCATTCCAGCTTGCACCTTGTGTATCTTATTGCAGCTTGTTTTGAAGTATCTTAATTGTTTTACAGGAAGTGTAGAGTAACAAAATGTATATAGACCACTAATTAAGTTAAAATTACAATTATTTGAATTTATAGCATGATTAAGAAATTCTGTATTTGATTTTGGTCATTGTATTGGCCCATTATTGGATGTATATAAATGTATTGTATTCACTAATGTTAGCAGAAACTTTTATACATTCACAAATTAAATTAAAAACCAGATACTTTTTGCACAGATTTCAGATTTCTAAGTGCATAATATTCATTTAAGATCAAATCAAGCATATCTCCATAATAAAAACACCAACTGGTATAATCATGTTAAAATGTTTTGTTTTGTTTCTGTTTCAGCTCCTTCGACCACTAGTCATAATAATCCATACTACAGACGAAGTCATAAGTTGAGTTCCCTTGTCAAGTCATGAAGTGTACAGGGATAAAGACAAAATGGTGCCAGGATAACTATCACAGATCTTGTGTTAGTGCAGACAATGTTTTAATGTGTATGGGTGGGGTAAGTGGGAGGAGCTATGTTTCAAGGGACATAACTCTCAAGACTTCAGTTGCCAATGGTCTGGATTCAGTGACAGAAATTGAAGGAGTCGCTCTTATAACCAGTTCTGGGTTGACCAGTCATGTTCAGTTTTAAAGGAATCTGATGTGTGCCAAATTGCCAAAAATTGAAATAAAAACAAGACATGTGAAATGATCAGGTCACTTGAGGGATTTTTTGTGCCAGTGGATTATGAAAGGAAATACAAAACTGGTAGATTTGTATTTGTATCTACCACTTACAAAGATGCCAATTTAAAGATTTCATTTCTGAGAAGATTTATTTATTCTTCAATGAAATACTGCATTTTAGAACTCGTTTGACTTGTCATTGAGCTTTCTGCATCTAACTTGCAGGAGAGCACCTTCTGGTCATGTGGTCCAGTTTTCAGTCACATGACTGATAATGTGACCAGCATCATGGGACTGTTGTTCTTTCTGTGAATTTTATGGATCTGACATTGGTTTTTGACACTATTTTCCAGTTTTATTCTGGTGATATCTACAGTCTGTGATATGCTCATGTCAGATTATTTTTCACCTTTGCTTGTTGATAAATTTATGATTTATGATGTTAATATTTAACAATAGGAAACATTTTTTGTGTAACAGAGAGACAATATTGATTAACTTACTTTGAAAAAAAAACATTTCATGCACTCACTCTATAGGGCATCATCCTTACATTTTGAATATTTGAAGCAATATAAAATTGTGTTGAAATGGTGTTTCATGTATTTATACATAACTAACCTATAAAAGACACACTTTGGTCGTACTTGAATCAAGTTTGCTCTCAAAAAGTTTATTATTTTATGTTCTATTGAATCTGATTAGTCAGATGGTCAGAATGTGTTTCAGATGAAGGGTGTAAGGTCAATGTTCGATAATAACAAAATATGTGAGGAGCCTGCATCCAAGCTATTGAAGTTTCATGTGGGGAGGTCTCCCAGCTGACCTGTGGTGCACCAGTGGTTAGGCATATACCTGGGATCTATATCTACCAATTATTAGCTGGACGTCAACAATATGAACATATGTGTCAGTGCTTTATGAAACAACAACAACAACTATGTATTTGGTCATTTTTCATTTTTACTTTTAGAAACTCTTTAAAAAAAAAAATAGTATAATTATAAGTTTTATATTCTCCCCTCTCATTGTCATCATATTCCAAGTGCCTTTGTTGAGGCCTTTGTTTTTAATTTGCTGCTATTTTGGTGGTCAAAGTCCTTATGTAGAAAAGTAGAAAGCATAATCTTTAAAAGTAACAAAGTAGTAAATAAAAGTAATAAATGAAGCTACTTATAGCAATGCAAACTCCTCCTCCAGCTGTCTGCTATTGTCTGGATGTTTACTGGTAATTGAAAGATTGATATTATTTTATGCAAATGATCATGCTATTATTTTGGATGGATGCTTTATAATAACATTGTATTCATAATAAATTGAAAATACCAACTACTCCTGCACTCTATATATTCTTTTTGATTGTATTTTATATACATAGCTGTCTTTTTCTAAATCCGAAACTTAATATCCTCAGATATATCAATTTTATTAGCAAAGTGTGGTCCACTTATAAACAGCAAAGTGTGTTCCACTTATAAACAGCAAAGTGTGGTCCACTTATAAACAGCAAGGGGTGGTCCACTTATAACTATAATCCCCTTAACCAAAGTTGCCTTTAATTCTACCAATTCAGTATAAGGCATGCTTTTACACAGCATCTACTTCATGGGGTCCTAGAATTTAAATGACCTTGGATTTATTTGGTCAACTTAGAACAACTTGTTATATGAAAGCATACCCCTTTTCTATAGCAGAAATGTCTGTAACATTTATTGCTCACCTCATGTCTAAGACTCATGGTCTGTCCTTAATTACAGACACCTTTTCTGATTTCCTCATCTGTCCATTTTTGCATCATTCTGTACAATACATGCCTTGTAGTGCCAAAGCAACCCTTGAGTTTATACAGTCATTTACCTCACATGCCTAGGAAGACATCCATTTTGTCACCTCTCACAAACATATCTGTCAACTTTATTTTTTCAATTATTTCATTCAATAACAACTTGTGAGTATTTTCTTATCACATTTGCCCTAAAACTTTCCTTTGTCAGTTAAGCTGAACATTTATTCTTAACTGTCCTCCCACTTATGTCCTCTACCGTACTATGTCACAGTTATTAGTAACAAAGCAATCTAAATTTGTACTTGCTTACAGCTTGATGCAAACACAATAGAATAAATTGAGGCTTAGCAGCAAATAGTGCCGATCTTGATCAGGCAGCTCCAAGACAAAGCTGGCCGATCTGAATCTCTACTGTTTGCCATCTTCTGATCCATTCATGATTGGCATGTTTAGAGTTAAACTGGACATGTCATTCTTCTTTAACCTTCCAAAATGCAGTTTCAATTTTAAAATGCATTTACAAATTACTCCAGCTTTTTTTTTTACTTATTTTCTCCTTCTTAGACAGCTTTATAGACAGTACTACATTCCAACTGAGGTCAACTGAAAAATCTTAAGTAAAATGAAAATCCAATAATTAAATATAATTTATACTTAGTGGTAAAGCCTCTTGAAGTCAATATAAAGTTTAAGAATTGTCTTACTTATTTTGTACCTTGGTTTGTACCTCACTGATTGCCTACAGTACCAGTACATGATGTTAATTATTTACAGGAATCATAACTGTTGCCTTAAATGACAATTTAACATAGAATGCAAATCATTTGTCTTGTAATACCAAGTTTATAATGCCAAGGGAAGCAACTCAATAAGCCTATATATATTTATATACAGAATTATCTTTCTTGTAAAACATAAGGCATGCAGTTAAAAATATTTTTACATGTGATATCAAAGTCTGTTTTCATCAGAACCTATCAGTTATAATTGTTCAATAACTCCCTACCTGTTTTTTTTTAATTTTGTATCATCTCTACATCACTAACTGATCTACCTTAAATCTTCTAAACCATGACAGGGAAACTACCTTAAAAAAACATTTTATGCAGATACTTTGTGGTACACGTTCTCTGTATGCTAATGATTGTACCGTTAAAGATAGTGTTAGGATGAGTATGTTGGTTAGAATTGACTGTTTTATTTATTATAAGAAGTAGGTTGATGATGATGATGATGATGATGATGATGATGATGATGGCGAGAATAATGATGATGATAAATTGGTTGTTGGTTGATCTGAAAAGATCAGATTATCAGTTGGTTACGTAACAGTTAAGAGTCTATGTGATAACTTGTAAATTATTATGATTGGATTTGAATCAAGACATAAATGTTGTAATATTATAAATGGCCATTTCATACAGTTTCATTTTTTTAATATTAAATAAAGAATAAAAAAATATCTCTTATTTTTATTTTAGTTAATATTAATGAATATTAGAAGAAAAAAATTATAAGTCATAATTTTTAATTTTATAATTCCTATGATCATCATCATTCTTATCATCATTATTACATGCATAACCATTGTGTTTATTAAGTTGTCAAATAGTTTTTTATTTAATAACCAACTTTGAATTATGTTTATTACATTGTTCCCAATGATGAAAACATTGTTGAAAATCCCATGGAAATAATCCGGTGATATGTCTTGTCCTATGTTGTTGATGATGTAATTATGACTGTGATTATTATTGAATAGTATATTTAACTTAAGGTTGTTTTAAGTTGGGATTTAATTTAACTTTTTTTTCAGCAATCATGGCTGTGATTGTATATTAGGGAGTACTGTGTATAGGAAAGCTCATTTTGGCTTACTCAGAGCATAATAAGGTTAAGTTTAAACTTTTTTTCTTAACTGGAAACAAGAAATGTTAATTTACACGACTAGTTTTAATAGTCAGTTAAGTACTTAATTTAAATAATGAAGCATTAAAGACAATACATTTTCCTTTATTAATGAATACACTAAGTGCTCAAACCAGTTCATCAAAATAAATTAACTTGCAAATATACATATCAAAACATTTAAAGGATATTTTTATCTAATTGGCTCTAACACTGTCCCTTCATGTATTAATTTAACTTTTACAGATGATATTACACTCTTTATATGGCATTGCATGTTGAATGTCCTTTCTGTTGTTTTGTTTAATTTGATGATGTTGTTTTTTTCTAATTACTTATTCTCTTGCTATGTTCATGTTTTTATCATAAATGTTTTAACACATTGTCATTGAATTTACAATTTAAAAAAGAAAAATGATGTATGATACTTGTTAAATATTCTCCTGAAATCTGTTTTTAAAAAATGACAAATATAACAATTTAAACAAAAAGTTATATTTAAGCATTGTATCACTATCAATATATTTTGGCCAGTATGCCAGGGGAAACTTTTCCCCTTCTTTTCAATTTCATATTCTTATTGAGTATACAACCCCAATGACTTAAAATATTTTTTTTACTTCTCTTGCTGTGCCAAACTTCGTTTTCATTTAACTGCTCTTACATTTGTTTAAACATCAAAAGTAAGTGTAACTCTTGATTAAATGAATGAACAAAATCATCATACAGATGTCTTTTTTGTCACTGAAAAGAGGAAACTGAAAACAACACTCAAAAACTATGAACTGCTATTTAGTTCTGTTGAGGCATGTAGTTCAGGTTATATTTGAACTTGCTTCTATGTGAATAATTTCTGTCTCATGACAAGTTGCTGCATTACTTAAACATTTCATCTTCATTTTTGACATTTTGAACATCTCTGTTTCTTTACAGCAATATAAGCTGTAGAAAAAGCTTAAACATCAGTTCTCAGTTGTTGGCAGCATAGAAAGGCCTCAGCAACCAAGTGTTAAAATTGCCACGTTGTAACTTCTCAGCCATTTTTAAGTATTATAACATCGGGGCCAGATCTGTACTTCAGAGGTTACACTGTCTGATAGTGAATAACCATAGGCTCAAATATATAACCCAGGGCTGCAATATCTGATAATGTATAATCCTGGGGCCTAAATCTATAACCCCGAGCTACACTGTCAGATATGGTATAACCTTAGGCTCAAATATATAACCCAGGGCTGCAATATCTGATAATGTATACTCCTGGGGCCTAAATCTATAACCCCGAGCTACACTGTCTGATATGGTATAACTCAGGGCTGCACTGTCTGATAATGGATAATCGTGGGGCCCAAATCTATAACCCAGAGCTATAGGTTAAAATAGTGATATTGTATGACCTAGGGCCCAGATACATGTTTAAGAAGCTCCCCTGTCTGATATTGCAACTGATGATACCTCCATAATCTGCTCCTAGTGTTGCCGTTGCTCTTTTTTGTGCCAAATTCATCGGGATTTTAGGAAACTCTGTTTATGTTATATAACTAAATGACCTAAGACATTTTGTTTTATGCTTTGTCTTTGAAAATTGAACAGAAGACAAAACATTTTAAGTTTTCAATATTGAACATGCTCTGTAGTCTCTCAAATGTGCTTTGTCATGTGAAAAGATTTTCCTAGAACAGGTAACCACTCTGAGTGTGTGCTGTTGACATTTTTCTTTAAATAAACAGTTTATTAAAAATGAATAAGTATTCAGACATAAATCAAGCATTTTTCCTCTTACATTTTTAACTCCTTAAATAAACACTGTTTATTAAAAATGGATAAGTATTCAGAAATAAATCAAGCGTTTTTCTTCTAGAAGCGTTTTTCCTCTTGCATTTTTAACTCCTAACTTGCTTTATTTGTTAGAAGTCCAGTTTTATTTATTGGCTTACAGCTCTGGCAAACAAGGCTAGTAATATTGCTCAAGAATTCCCTTAACAGAAAATATTCCATATTTTGATCTCTCTTCTCCCAGCAGGGATCTGTTTGGCATGGATCTATTTAATTTCCCAAGTGCAGACTGTTTATTTATTTTTTTAATTGCATTTTAAGGATATTAGACCAATCCAATTGCAGGACCTTCAAGAGCAAATCTAAATAGTGATATGTTAATATGGTTAAGTTGTTATTTTGATTCTGAGGTTCAGATTTTGACTGTTGTTCTTTTTAAGAAAACTGCTTTCAAACATTATGTCAGGTTTCTTTCAGAATGTTTTTTTTTTTGCAGGAAATCCTATTCACTGTTGTTTGTTATTGTAACTTGTAAATATTGTGTACATAACTGGACCTTATATATGAATGACATAGAAATGTGTATATACTGGATAGACTCTTTCATAAACTACAAATCTAAAATAAAAGATTGAAAACATGGATGTTGTTATTTTTATCTCTTTTTTTTCTGTGAATGTTAAAATTGATAATTTCTTCATTACTTCAAGTCATATATATGTTGAGTCATGATTGCCCTACTAAATTTCCTGACAGGTTTTCTGTTACTGTATTTAAAAATCTTTTGACTTGTTGACTACACAATTTCCTTTTTGTCTCGATCATTTGGTATATATTTTTTTAATAGACAAAAAGTCATAAAAAATAGTAGCATTTTTTATTCGGCCCGAAAAATGTTATAGTTGCCAGTAACCACTGTGTCTATCTGTCCGTGTATTCATCCCACTTTTGTCTGGGCTATATCTCTTTACCTGGTAAAAATTCAATGAAACTATGGGAAGCCTCACCAAAAGGATGAAAAGTGCATATTTATATTCCGTTTAGATGTTTTTTCATGGAATTATTGCCCTTTTTTAATTATTGTTTAATAGGACTATTCGATTTCAGGCTATTTCCCAGCAAGATGACTATGGGAAGCTTTACTAACAAGTGCAAATGTGCATATTATCAGCACATTCTGGTTTGGCGATTTTTCACGTAGTTATTGGCCTTTAAATTTTCTTTATGATCCACACATTGGTCAACATGCTTTAAACAACATCGCCTCTTTAACTGTAGGCCCAAATTCAACTATATGTCATCAGGGGGAACAAAAAAATGTTAATCAGTTAATTTTGATCTGACAAAAATATGGCTACCAGAGCCGTGGCAATTTTCCTAAAACTTACGATCCACACATCGGTCAACATGCTTTAAACAACATCGCCTCTTAAACTGTAGGCCCAAATTCAACTATATGTCATCAGGGTGAATGAAAAGTTGATCAGTTAATTTTGATCTTACAAAAATATGGCTACCAGAGCCATGGCAATTTTCACTAAAAGTTACGAAGTCATCTTGTCAGAAACTGTAAGAGCTAGAGCCTTGATATTTGTTATATATCCACACCTTTGGATGGGCTTGTATCAAGTTTGTTAAAAAAATTTCATGTCTAAAAGCATGGCCACCACGGGTGTGGCCATTTTCCCTACATGGCTATGTAGCAAACTTTTGTAAATCTTTTTGACAGAAACCTCCAGAACTAGAGCTTTTATATTTGGTAAACAGGTTTCTTGGGTGGCCCTCTATCAATACTGTTCAAAGAATTTGGATTCATGAAAAAACATGGCGACGAATGCTATATAAGAAAGTTTTGAATATCTTACTATAAGGAACTACAAGAGCCTTGATATATATATATGCTCTATGAATGTTAAAAGAATGTTAATCTATCAAAAATCATTGCGGCCTGGGGCACGTCCAATATATATAAAAAATTGACAATTTTCTTGTTGAAACCACACAAGCTATAGCCTGAATTTTCGGTATAATTATATTTTCCTTGGTTGACCCTACATCAAGAGTGTTAAAAGAATTTTGATCCGACTAAAAACATGGTTACAAATAGCATAGCCATTTTAGTATATATATAATGGCTATATTATATAATGGCTATATAGTAAAACTTTGAATGTCCTCTTGTCAGAAACTTTTTAGAGCTAGAGCCTTGATATTAGGTATACATGTTCTTTGGGTGGCCCTGTAATATCTTGTTTGTGACAGTTTGTGTTTATAGTTATAGTCCTTTAATTTAGCTACATATAGTATTACCCCTTGGAGCAACTGGTTCAACTTGTTTATAAATCTTGTTTATAAAGAAAATTCTTCCCATATCTTCACTTTTAAACATTATATACAAAGATCTAAATGTCTCACTAAATACCCTTAAAGAACTTTTTTTTAATAATTAATTTCTTTCAAAGCTCAAGACCCACTGTTCCAGGCTTTTTTAGATCTCTGCAATTCTCAGCGATTCTTCGTCACCCATGCAATTAAAGAAGGTATCCCCCCACTTCCAAGCCAAAAAATAATATTAACAAAAATGCAAACGGGTTACAGTTAACATGAATGTCTTGCCAAAAGTGGTTTATTAGTGTCCTCGCTTTGTTTGGGCATTGCTATGAAACACTACCAACATGAGTTTAGTAGAGTGAATGCACCTTGCTATTTTTAGAATCAGCCTCAAGGAGTTGGAACATCTTGGCAGCAAACATTTTGATAGATTAACAAGATTCTGTTGTTGTTAATGCTATAAGTAAAGTGTTAAGTATCAATAATTTGGTACAAAATTCTGTCATTGAAAAAGTATTTTACAAATCCATTTGGCGCAGAAAATCCCATTTTATCCGAAAAAACATTAGATAATGGTGAAAAGTAAAATTAAGAATTTTTTCGTGACAAACTTTCTCTGAATTGTGAAAAATTATGTCAATGATTTTCTATTGTATCATTTCATGTAATGTCAATGGGGTTTCATGACAAATTGTCAGATACCATTTTTAACTTTCGTTTTTAATCTTTTTTCTAGCACTACTTTAAATATATCTCATATTTTAATATTAGAAGCATGTCAAAATAGACAATGCAAGTAAAACCCCAACATGTTAATCTTATTGTCCCATTCTTTGATGCAAGGCAAACACTATTATGATCAGTACATCAGGAATAATTGTGGAAAAGCTAGGCAAACACTATTATGATCATGTGGGAAAGTGTGCTCAAAGGAAAATACAATTAAAACAGTTTGACCAATATGTTTGAATATCCTGATGAATTTAAGATACTCACCTGCCAACTTTAAATAGAAATCTATTTTTATTCATAATTTGTTTCCCTGCTTGAATGATACTTGGTAAGTCTCTAACAAATATTGTCTTAAGTTGCTATCTTGGGATAAACAGTATTGGAAAAGAAAACAAAGCCACTTCATGATATTTTATTACATAAAAAGAAATACACAACACCTTTTATGTGCAATGATTTTGCCTACAGAAAACAGAACTTCAATTCAATAGTATTCATATAAATGATCTAAAAAAGGGACTACATTAAAAAATGATGTTAAGAAAATAAAAGGAAGAGAATAGACCAAGAAAAGTAACCAACTGATGACTTTGTCATGAAACTAAAATATATTATCGCAACAAATCATGTATTGTCTATAACACACAAATTAGGTTAAGCAAACAAAAATGTTATTGACTGTCACAAAATCTCTAAGTAAAATAATGATGGCTACTTATCATAGATGGAATAGAACCTTTGGTTCAACAAAGAGAGTTCTATGATCATTATTGAAAAAGAAATCTAGTTAAATTGTTTTGCTCCTTGACCGTACCGTACAGTTATAATATACTATATGGACATGGACACAAAACTGTGGCTCTGAACTAGAATCTGCTCCATCCTCCTCTTCCTCCGCCATAGCCACCTGAAATATTTGTAGAATATACATCGTGACCATGGTTACTATTAATAAGTACTAGACAGTAAGTTGTCTGTTCAAACAATGAAAATGACAATTTACTTTTTAAAATAAATTGAATTAATATGACAAGGACTTATGTTTTCCTGTTTTTCTGCTTAATTATCTCTTATCATTCCTTAGCAGCCCAAATCAATACTTTGAATATAATTTTCTTACAACTACAATGTACTTGCAAATGTGTCTAAGGATATTGCTAGAGACTTTGTTGCAAATGATTCAGATCCTGATCAGAGAGCTCCCACACTTCACTGTCCGGATTTCAAGTTTTATGTAGATAAGGGCTACATAGCTGTTACACAAGAATACATCAGCTGGTTTATATACTGATTACTGACTAGTAACTTGAGTGCTTTATATAAATTGTAATGTTCACAGAAAGAACATAAATGAACTTCAATGGATCTTTATTATTTTATTTTATATTATTGACTCACGATAAGTTAAAGGGTGGGTTAAAGTTAATGTTGGTGTATAATTATACAACTTCTTGAAAGTCCTAGTTGACTTAAGGATTGTGTTTTGCTCTATACATCTGACTAACACAACTACTGTGACAAAAAAAAAACAGGAAAAGAATGGAGGAGGAAGACCCCTACCAATCTATAGGAAGAACCACTCATGTTCATCAGAAAACCACAGTACTTTCTCTGACTGTGTCTCTTTATACCATGCTGTCAGGGAATACGAATAATGAATCATTAATTTATAAACATCAGGCTCTTTTTCAGAAAAATGGAAAAAATAACGACCATCACTTTTTGTTTGCTTAGTTTCAAATCTGGTTGCATGAACTCAATGATTTGGTTTTATTTCATATTTGATAGAAATATAAATAAATATTTCTATATATATGTGTTATATACATAAATGTATTTTATATAACCATTAATTTTTTTTTACTTAATATTTTTTTCCTTTAAAAATATCAAACATTTTTTACCAAAAAGTTCTTTCGACCAAGTCATGACAAGCAACACAAAGCAATATTCTTTTAACAATACATTTGCAGTTAATATGTAATAAAAAAAATACCTTCCTAATACAATTTATGCAAACAGATTTGAAACTAAGCACAAAAATGTAATGGCCGTTATTTTTTCAAGTTGAAAAAGAGCCATCACTGTTTATCCCTTAATCTTAAAGTTTGTATTCACACACATCCAATGTTTATTAAGTCCAGGTATAATTACCTCTCTGATTTCCATATGGCTTTTTGGGTGCTCCAGCATAGTCCTGATAGTCTGACTTGCGTTTGGCCCCTACCTGGTAGCTGTTATAGCCCTGGTTGTACCCTCCACCATAGCTACCACCATAGTCTTGATACCTGCACACACCATATTTTTTTTTCAAGGCTTTATTTACAAAACATAACCATTTGTTACAGTTCAAATTCTTTATTATTTGCTAACAACAATGCATCGGTAGCCAGACTGAGACAAATTGCCAAAAACTTGGCCACATATAGTGCTGATCTCGACTTGACTGATCTGACCAAAAAATCCTATTTTTAGTAACAGTGACCTAGACTTTGGTCCGTATTTGACTCTTACTTGATGAAAATAGTCCTGTAAATGTTTATGCAAATATTGTTTACGTGTGTAGATGTTGTGCCTGTAAGAAATTTTGTAACAAAAGCTATTTTAGTAAGTAAGAGTGACCTTGACCCTACTGACCTGAAAATCTTCCTCTTCCTTTAGGTATCAACCTACTAAATTTGATCATCATATGCCTATCATTTAGTTAGTGATTTTACAGAAACAAAAGTATATGCAGTCCCTTAAATAATACAGCTTGTAAAAAAAGAAAAATCATTATATTTTCTTCTGACCACACTGTAAGAAATACCTCTACACGTTTTAACAAGCCTTACATATCTATAAATCTACTACTACCACCAAACTGCTAAAACTGTATTTACAAATAATGTTTTTGATTCTGTTTCTTAATTTCATGGAATATAATAATGTCTTAATTAAAACAAGGAATGAAGCTTAGAAAGAATAAACACTCTTACCTTCCCATTCCACCTGATGCCTGATAATTTCCTGCATAACCTAAAGCAGGAAAGTGATCGCAATGAAAGTTTGAACATTGAGAAGAAAATATTGTTTTATATAAACAGTCCATATTTTAATGCTGTCAATATTTTTAAGATAATATTAAGAAAAACAAACAATAAAGGGAGAGAAATGTTGGCTTTCAAAATTCCAACTGAACTGTTTATCATTTTCAACTGACTTTAAATCATCTCCTTATATTGTATGTGTTTTCGGTTACTTAACACTATCTTTATTAAATGCAACAACAAAAACATCCTATGTGCATGTATTTCTTTCAGAAGTTGAACAAAACAATATTGATCTCTTTGCAAAAATAATAAAAAATAATAATGAAAAACAACAGGTTAAAATGTCTATAATATGAACTTAAGGTAAACTTACATACTTTGTTACAAAGGAAACAACTTAGTCAGTTGTTACTAAATTTATACAATATATATGTAATAGCCCCTACCTCCGCCACCATATCCTCCACGCCCCACATTCAGCAGGGGACGAGGACCTTGGTTGCCTCTGGGTGCTCCACCTCCACGGTTACTGGTAAATGGTCGCTTGTTGCCTGACTGTGTGCGATTGTGTTTGTTGGCTTCCAGCTGTTTCTTCTTTTCTTCCTCTGAAATACAGCATGCAAACAAAAAATGTGAAATGGGACAAAGAAAAACAGCAATTAACAAAGTGTGAATTAAACTTTAAAAATCACAAACATCAAGAGAAGACATTACTAAAACAATACGAGATAAACCTGCATCTTATCAGAAATAGCAAGCTGATAACTGCTTCCTTTTCATCAGCGATGCTCTAATCAGCTTGCATGTTCCTCTTTTTGTCTGTTTTGAACAAATATTATAAAAGACTCTTTCTAAATGCATTCTTCCATGACTTATCAAAAGCCATACATAAAACTTTAAATCCAAATTGTTCCTTACCTACCATATCAAACTTTGTATACCTTTATATGAAACATCGTATCAGATTTGTTTAACTGTAATTCAATTATCACTTGCTTTTTAAACCTTTGCCAACTTTATTACATAAAAGTAACACTCGTTATTTAATTTATGCAGATCAATTAAAATAACTTACCATAGTTGGGAGCGTTACGGACTATTTTCACTTTCTGGCCCTCAATCTCTATCTCACTGTTAGATTTCAGGACCTCCAGAGCTTTCTCTTGGCTCTCAAATTCCAGGATACCAAACCTGCAATCAATTTCACATAACCTCATTAAATCAAAGGCCAGAATAAAACAATGGCATCACACAACTGAGCTACTTTAAAAGCTGGACATGAAAACTTTCTGACTAGCAAGAAGTTGCCAAGAAAAACAAAACAAAGGGCAATAATTTAGGAATAAACAATACCATTTGTGATATCGCACCTCTATGAACAACTAAACTTCAATATCAAGCAATGCAGGTATTAACAGATTTCCAATAGAAGTTGTCCGTCCAATGGACTGAAATAGGCGTTAAGAATACATGCAAGTTTTGTAGTTTATTGTACACTTATTAGCATTCATTTATCTGTTTAATCTGATGGTAAGAGGATAAAAATTTATCTTGTTCACATTAAGTGAATGCTTATATGTGAAAGCCTGACATACCACTGGAAGTTATGCTGTGACACTGTGATTGTTTTAGCCTCAGGAAACTTCTCTGTGAGACTATCCTTGCCTGTATCTTTGTCCACATAGGTGGCATACAGTGAGCGGCGCTGGAGATCCACTGAATGAGAAATTAAAAAAACATTAAGACAATCACCTTTTAAAATAGCATTGCATCAAAGACTAAGAAAAATGTAAATTAAAGCATTATATGCTTTCTATTTTCACAATCAGTTATGTGTGAAGCTTCTTTTTAAAAAGAGTACAAAAAAACAAGTGAGATACACATAGGTGAGTTTGTACTTTTCTCATTCCAAATGTTACTTACATT
The DNA here is from genome assembly GCA_007844125.1 of Sinonovacula constricta. Taxonomy (NCBI): domain Eukaryota; kingdom Metazoa; phylum Mollusca; class Bivalvia; order Cardiida; family Solecurtidae; genus Sinonovacula; species Sinonovacula constricta. Next base: position 2,971,798 of record CM017555.1, read on the forward strand.
TTTGTTTTGCTTGTTCTTGCTTCAGTCTCCTCTGCTCTGCAGTAAAGGCTCTCACCTCTAGAAGAATTTTTAATAAGAGGTTTAGCATATAAGAAAGCTTTAGGCAAGTATGCCATATTTTGATGTTAATTTGAAAATTTCAGTCATATGACTATTAATTAAAAGAATTATTGTGTACAAAAAAAAAAAATGTAACAAGTTAAAAAAATCTTTTATGAAATGAAATAACAAATTATACATACACTAAATAATAAATACTGTTTAGTAACATAACCTTTAATGTTTATATTTAAACAATAGAAAAAACTGTTAAAATCTAAACAATCTCTCTTTTTTTATAAGAAAACTTTTGTTAAAGCCTAAGAGTCTTTAATATTTTGTCAAAAAAATAAAACTGACCTTCAATGTGTTTCTTAAACTCCTCGGGGAACTTGACGGAGACATCCCTCTGTGGATTCAACTTCAGGTTACTGAGTCTGTCATACAAGACAAGCAGGTACTCCTGGCTACGGATCTCAAACGGTAAAGTCACATACCTGAAAAAATATGAATTGAAAAGAATGACTATTATGACCTTGATAACATGACCTGAAGGACTTAATAAAGGGGACTGTGATAAATTTTTAAAATCCTGTTAATTGCAGTAAGCATTAGAAAGCATAATCATTTTAATTCCGTCTCTGGGTTTATTTTCTTTACAATTTAGAAAATTTTTAACAACAATTTTGAATAAACTAATTAAATTAATGTAACATAATACTAATATTTACGACTTGTGTAAACAAACTTAAGCAAAACAGATATGTTGCTACCAGTAGAAACAACCATTTACCCAAGCTTATCTGTCTGATCAGAGTCCAGGATTGGGACTGTATCAAAGTTTATATCAAAGCGCTGAGCCATTGCCATCAGCTTGTTGAGTTCAGGGGTGGACAAATCCTCTTGTTTGATAGGTCCAATGGTGAAGGTGATTTTTGTAACTGAAAAACAAAATCATTAGTAAACCATTTAAATTTTTTAACTCAATGTTAGTTATTGTCCTTTCATTGACAACTACAAACTGTACATTTTAAAGTTTTAAAAGACCAGTTGTTTACAATCGATTGGATGATATTATTTCCTTAAATTATTAGGTTTGTATGAATTATAAACTTATTAATTCTTTAAGTATTTATTTCCCAGTAGCTACACTAATCATGTAATAACATTCAAGATCAATGGGGTGTGCAGTCTTGCTCAAAGTCTAGTCTCTTATATTAGGCATGAAGATGGTTAAGCATCTGGGGTTTTTTAACCTGAAGTTTAACTTTTAAACTACTTGAAACAGTATATATAAGTGCACAACAGGTATTAACTTTTAATGATGTAATACATTACAAACAATGCTACTGAATAAGTTGTCTAGGACTGAATCGTTTTATTTCTATATATGAATTTGAGTTTATAGATCCTAACTTTTCTTCACCACTCCGGGCTTCTTATCCATCTCCATCTCCTCCTCATTTCCATTGGTGACTTCCCTGTCAAGAGTCATAGTTGTTATAGCAGAAGATACAACAAAGGAGCTGAAAAAGAGACAATAAAACATTAATAAACAAATATTTATGTGAATCTGTTATTGTAACATGAAAATAATTTCCAAAGAATCTCCCTGATAGCTGTAAAAAGACTAAACGAAACAAAGACACACCCAAGCATTGAAAAGAACAAAGTGCCTTCCCTAACATTGCTCTATGGGTTTTAACAGAAGAGTTGTTATTATTTTTTATGCAAAAATTGCGAAATATTACTTACATTACCCATTTATAGATAATAACTTCTATTCAGAATACTACGTTTACTTTGGATTTGTTCTTTGTTAAAACGCGAAATCTACTGAAACTGGCGGAATCACAGTTAGATTACTTAATTTAATTTACGTTTATCGCTGCACAATATGATTATTGGTAGATATGGGTATATGCTTCACTCTAAACCAAGACTTAAACACAAAACATGGTCGCATTTTACCTGAAAATATATATTTTTTCTTGTAAAAAATTCTGGAAATACCAATCAACGCTTCCCTGCCGGATGAAGTCTCGCGAGATTATGATAATTGGTATGCAGTTACCTCCCTTGACAGACTGGTTTACGGTCACTTCGGTAAATGACCACTTCGGTAAATTAATCTTATATAGGAATCAGTCCGGTCATTTCTATGTTGTCATCTAATTCATCCTATCAGGATTGTTACGTATATTTTATTTTTGACAAACCTTGGACTTAAGTTTATTTTACGAATAAAACAACCATGAACAGGTTACTACAACCAAACATTAATATTTCCCCCTTAAATTTGCATGATGTGTCTACTGTGCATTTGTCTTATGGTGCTGATGATATATTTTCTAGAAGAGTCACTGTCAATATTTCACCAATAAAATTACACCCGTCTTCCGGGGTTTATATTTCTTATTCGAGTAATTTATTTCTTTGACAGTCATGTATTTTACGTAACATTTTTGTAGTAATGTAAAGAATACCCCCGCACAAATGCAGAGTGGACAAAATGTGTACTTTAATATCTACAGGTGTAATTATAAAAGTTGTAGTACATGTAGATTCCTTAACTGTAACTCCACTGTCAAGTCTACTGTAAATGGCCGTACATTTAACATTTCCTTACCTTGTGATGTTGATTGACAAAGTAACAACATAATTTATGTTATAACATGAAACCATCCTAACTATAAACTGCAGTACGTTGGGCAAACGGGGCGGGCGCTCAAAATTAGATTTCGAGAACATTCATAAAAAATCCGTAACGCTCGTCGTTTTAAGAAATACCTTTATAATCATTTTCTAACTACTGGACATTCTTTAAAATATGTGAACATTCAACCTTTACAAAAAATTGTTTTCGATGACGATGTGTCTAAAGGATTGAAATTACAGGCCAGATACAGTGCCGAACTTGATTGGATTAAAAAACTTTGGTCTCCATATCCACTCGGTCTTAATGACAATATTCATCAGGCGGGCAATATTTCTAAAAATCCGAACATTGACATCTTTAGTATTCTATCTTTACGCAAGCGCAAACGCCGATCTCATGGAATTAGAAAAAAAATCATAATCTTAAACGCAGATTTAGGAAAAATGTTTCTATTCAAGATCTGAACACACTTTATATTCTATCTGGTATTCATGCCTTACTTTGTACAGTTACAAATCTACCTTTGAAATCACTAGTTATTTTGGACAATGAGGCAGATAAAATATATTTACGTACTCATCCTTTATATGAGGTGGCTTCCATCATTTAAAAGTATACTACCCATGCTTTAAGACCTCATATTGATAAACAGTCTCAACACAAACGACATTTCATGAAAATCAAATACATTAATAAAGGGATTGACTTTATCGACTTACCTAGTATCTTTCGGGACAAAAATATCGTCAATAAAATCCCCAGTTACTTCGAAAACAAAGAAATCCCAATGATTTGTTATAAGTACAAAAAAAAACCCATTAGAGGTCTTATTTTTAATTACAACCAGACTGTAGCAGACCTTAACCTGAATGATCCTTCTCAGGATTCTTGTAACTGTTCAACCTCACCTTTCAGTTATTTACCTTCTGGCCATATCATTACTGGGGATTTAAACATCGTCGATGACTATAAATTAAGAAAATTACTCCTTAAGGGCCCGAAATATCGTCTGCCCGATGAAATAGATTTTGACCTTTGCTGCAATGAAATAGCTGATGCAATTAATCTATTTGCCGATCGCTGATGTAAAAGAGAAAACACGGATACAGTAGCACTCAATACTTGGAAGAAAGCTATTTTTAAGATAATAAAAAATCGCGTTAAATTCTACCGCTCCCATCCTTCTAGTTTACCTAAGAAACGTTTTATCACTTAAAACATCTAAAACAGTCCTTTCAGAATATTCACGATAAATTTGTACTTGTACCAGCAGACTAAGCTTCAAACAACATAATTTGTGTCTGACGACAATATTACAATAATGTACTGAGTGCTGAGTTATCCACCACCAGTTCTTACTCTAGCTCCAACCTTGACTTTCAGACAGTCATTGACAAACACAAACAGATATTGCACAATTTTAATATCCAAATAGAATCTAAACAAGAAAAACTTCCTTCACTGTACTGGATTCCCAAGCTTCACAAAACACCATACAAGTCACAATTCATAGCTAATGCCAGCTCTAGCACCACCACTCACATATCTAAACTACTTACGTCTTGCCTTACAGCCGTTCGCAATCATGTAGTTAAATATTGTGAAAAAGTGTATGAAAATTCAGGAATTAACATTTTTTGGTCTATATTTTTTTTTCAGAAGTCTTAGACAAGTTTCGTACTTTAAACTTCCATTGCTCTGAAGCAGGCGCGTATCTGGGCCGTTTTTGAAGTTACGCACAATTACAAGGGAAATAGCCTTTGTACAAATAATTCAGTTCTTTACTAACGAGTAACAGGTAAAATGCGAGGAACTTAATGCAAAATATGAACGACTAAAATCCTGACGTGTATAAGTGTAATCATTTTAAACCTTTTTCAACTTGATTGGTGTGGTAATAAGATTTTATAATATAGAATTACGGAAATAAAATATATAATTCCTTACCCGGGTTAGGCATCGACTTTCTTAGTGTTTTTGGTACTTTTCGATTTTTCGAACGGAGGTTACGCACGTGCGTAAAGTGCGTAATGGCAGAAACGCGCCTGCTCTGAAGTTAATACTTACGATTTCTCTACGCTGTACACTTCTTTACCTCATGATTTAATTAAGACCAAACTGATTTCTCTTATTGAGAAAACATTTGCTCGAGAGCAACGTCTATATATTGCATGTCATGAAAGTAATGCATTTTTAACAACATTTTCTTAGAAAAAGTTACTATGTGGACTTGCTCGGATGTTTGTGAAGCTCTACGTTTCCTAATAGACAATATTTACATAAAATGCGGTGACACTTTATTTAGACAAGTAATTGGTATTCCTATGGGAACCAACTGTGCACCATTGATTGCAGATTTGTTTTTATACTGCTTTGAACGTGATTTCATGTTAACTTTATCCCCTTCTAACCAAAGCCACATTATAGAGGCTTTCAATTTAACGTCACGCTATCTTGACGATATTCTTACAAAAGATAATCCTTTCTTTTCTCAAATAATCCATCTGATTTACCCTCCAGAACTTACCCTTAATAAAGCAAATAACTGACATTTAAATGCAGCATTTCTAGACATTGAGATCGCTATTTACAATGACAACGTCTTTACTAAAATCTATGACAAGAGAGATGATTTCATCTTTAGTATTGTGAATTATCCATATCTTGACGGTGATTCACCTCGTGCTACCTCTTGTGGTATTTACATATCACAACTTAATTCATCCTATAAGGATTGTTACGTGTATTTCCTTTGATGGACATTGAACTTTGGTTCTTCAATTCCATCTTCACACGAACAGGATGCTACAACCATATATTAGTCTGTGGTCATGTTTGTTCATGATTCAGAAAATTAATTTTATTTGTGGTCAACCATTTTTGTGTTGTTTTTCAAATCGATATAATACCATATTCCTTTTCTAAACACTATGTGGACATTATTTTTCGATGACGTCACTACTTTCGTCATAACCTATAGAAACTATCAGCGCATAGACAATTTGTTTTTTAAATAGATCGTTTTCTTTTCGTTGCTTGCATTTGAGAAACTCATCAGGAAGTGCGAGGTTAGAGCTCTGTAAAACCGGTTTAAGCACCCCAGTCGGTCCATATTGCCGACTGACCGTTCCAAGGCGGTAACTGTCGGGTTTGCTCTTTTCCTTAAATGATTCATCATAGATTTGTTCTTACTTTTCGCTTGGCTTGCATGTGAAATACCTTTGTTCTGTGCCTTTTCGGAGTTTGGTATATGTTGCAATACTCATAGGACTTTGTCATATATTCTTACAAGGTTTGCACGAGTTTGTACTAAAGTAGAAGATTTCAATCTTAGAAACCTGTTCATTTCTTCTAAACTGTTAAGTAAGGCTTTCGTTTTCATAAACTAAGAAAGGCGTTTTCAAAATTCTTTCACCGCAATGGTTTTATTGCTTCTAAGTATAATAGCAGTATGAAAACACTGATGCAGAAAGGCATAAGCCATCCTGCATTTTATGGAAATGTTTTATTCAAGTTAAAGAAAATTAAGGGTCTCAATAATTTTTCTGACCACTTTACAAAACTTATCAGAAAATGTATTGCAGACGGTTACAACCCGGGAATCCTTCGTTGTACTGCATTGCTTGCAATTGACCCTTTTACAGTCAAGAACTTGCATTGCTTTTAAATTACACGATGACCGGACAGGTCGTTGAGACTATATGAAAACAGTGACTTAAAGCCATAATTGGACAGTTACTGTTGGAATTCTTGTCTCTTCATCTCTACAGTCGTGCCCTATATAGGTGGGACAACTTGAGCAGTCTCCATACCCTTTACGTGAGATTGCACAGTAGGTATAACATCGGGATTTTAGTACCTTTCTTATATATATTACGCCAACTGCGGATAAATCTCCATGAACTGTTTTTTTTTTAACTTATTAGCTCTTAACAATACTACGCTTTATTTTGTTGGTAGGTTGTTTTCTAAATTTCGATGTTTTCTTTCGTATTTTTTACATTTCACTTTTGACTTTTTTGGAACATTATATCATGGCATTATATGCCATATTTAAATTGATCTTGCTATAATATCAGCGCTTGGGATGTTTTATTTGTTCCTATAATATCTTATAATATATCAGCGCTTGGGCTGTTTTATTTCAAACTGATCTCTCGTTTGGGGGTTTTGTTTTTACGTTGCTGAGGCTTTTATCTACTGTACATACTGTACATTTGTTTATAGTTTATTTTGTTGCTAGTTGTTATGTATGTATATAAGTTCATTGTATCTGTTTTATCTCCCGATGCAGGTGCTTCCTGTTAGTTGCTTTACTTTGACGGGATGTTGTTATTTACACTGTTTGTTTGCTAGAAAAACCTTCAGGAAGTGCGAGGTTGGAGCGCTCCACAAACCAGGTTTAAGCACCCCAGTTGGCCCTTTTGCCGATTGACCGTTCCAAGGCGGTAACTGATGGTTTTTCTTTATGTGTGTTATGTCTCGTCTCTGTGTTTTTGTCACATTTGCATTTACCTTGTTTGCCTTTGTCTACTGGTAGATAAAATTTAAATATCTGTGAAAATTTTGATTGGACCTTTTCTTATTTACCTATTCGGTAAATAGGTAAACATATAGTATAATACCTGATTGAGACGAATTCGGTATGTCCACGTGTGAAAAGATTTTCACACCTTGATCTTACAGTCAACGATATTTAGCTCTGTTTACGCTTCATTCATTAGACATGAGAAACATATAGCTATTTTTTATTATTTTTACCGAAATACAAAAAAACAAAACAAATAACTATCGACAATATATCACCATTTTTAACAGGATGATTGTATTGTAGATATTAAATAAAATTAATAAGGTTTTAATTTATTAGAGGTTTTAATTACAGTATGCAACATTATCAAAAATTGATAAGCTCTGTTAAAGATATTTTCCATGTGATGTCATGGGCATTCATAAGACAGTTTAAGGCAGCCATCTTTGAAGGCAGACGTTACTGCAGGCAGAAATCTGGAAATATGTGCTCTCTAAAACTCACCACTGTGCTTTTATTTTTCAGTCTATTTCACTGACTTTTATATCAAATATCACAGCTTTTATGAAGTATTTTAATTATAACAACTATAATTTGATAGTTTAAAAGGTAAAAAAATGCAACCACAAAAGGTACACTGTTCATTTTGTTTAAGGATAAGCCAATAAATTAATTTTGTGTATTAAAGCTTCGTGCATTTATCAATTTTTAAAAATATTGTATTTTAAAAATATGAATCTTTAAAGCTTTCCAATGGTGTAAAGTTTTTAATCTTTGGACCAAATATCAAGAAATTACAAGAAAATAAAATTTTCGCCTCTATACAATTCATCTGAACATCCCTTGAAGTTTCCATCGAAGATGGCTGCCAAGATAAGTGACCTTCACTAATGTGGAAACTATCTATTAAAATTATCATGTGATAATTATGATTTTAAATAAATTTATGCTCGTTATTTCTGTACAACGGTTATATATCTGTACCTTTACAGCATAATTTGTTTGAATCTTGCAAATAAAATCGAGTCTATCTTTTAATTCTCGGGTAAAATAAAGAAAAAAAAACGTTGTTTAAAATAATAAATTACACGGACAGTAATAGGCCTGGAGATTTATTGGTTAATGCGCTGAAGCGCGACACCTATATTTGGAATGCTCAATGAAATTTCCACATGGTGAAAGTCTGTTTAGCGGTCTTTTAACCTTGATAAAATACGGGTCCTAATTCGGGAAACAGCGTTCAATTTTATTTATTTAATTTTATACTTTGAGTGTGTTTCGCATTTGCTTTCATTTCCTTCTGCGTGATTGGTCACTAAATACACGATGGGCATGCAAAAACTTGTTTTGAATCGAAGTGCGAATCCCAGGGATACGGGAAATTGTATCCTTTTCGCAATAGCTTGCGCCTAGCCAGCTCTGGAACTCTGGAAGCGCCTTTACGCCTTTTCCCATTATAACTCTATGGGAGTTCACAATGAGCTATAGGTAGGTAGGTAGGTAGGCAGGCAGGTAGGCAGGCAGCAACTAAGGATACGAGAAATTGTTTGTTTGTTTGTTTGTTTTTGCGACAGCGCCTGCCTAGCCAGCACTGGAAACGCATTTACGCAGGCGCTTTTCCCATTACAACTCTTTGGGAGCTCCCATGGGCTATATATATAGGACTTTTTGCTTTAAAAAGATGCCTGTTTGAAGCCTGTATTGGTGCCAGTAGCCCAAAATTCACGAGTAAAACAAATGTGATAGCACTTTAAATTCTAATTTAAGGGTTCCATGATTGATTTCTCATTAGAAACAATTTTGCCGGAACCTATTACTATATTTTATTAATAATATATTTACATATTAATTGACATTCATGATTATTAACTGATTAATAGGTACAGTAAAACCTCTCCAAAAAGGCAAATATGAGTAGCAACAACCTTTAAGCAGCAATACTCACCCCCACCCACCCCCCAACCCCCTCCCCAAATTTCCAAAATTATATATACCCCAAATTTTATTGGCCATTATTGTGACATCAAGCTGTTTGGGGAAGGGGGACCATAAACATGTACAGGTATATGGGTAAAACAACAGATCGGCAACTCAGGCGCCCATTTAAGAGATATGTATTGCAGTGGACAGTCCATTGCTAAAACCCTTTTCGCGAGTGATAAAAATTATAATGGAGTGATTATTTTCTTTTTTTTTTAAAAAAAAGCAATGCATGCAGTTAGAATATTTGTTATTAGTATCATACCATTAAAAAAGAAAGAGCTACCTTCACAAGTAGATATAAGCATTGTGAGTTGTTGCTAGTGTCAATGCGGTAACTGTTGGGTTTGCTGTTTTTGTTAACTTACTTACCACAGATTTATTGCTACTTTTATATTTGGCTTACATGTGAATTCTTTCGTCCTGTGCTTTTTCAAATTTTGGTTTAAGTTGCGATGCTCATGGGATTGTGTCATATATTCGAATCTACTAATCATGAGAGCGGTGCCTCTTATGAAACGCATTTAATGGGGACGACAGTTTAACAGGAGGATGTCGGAGGTGTTCTGTGAGACACTTTTCAGAAAAAATAACCAAGTGTTCCGTTTTTAACAGGGTAGTTTGCAACAATAAAGTGTAGCCGGTCATTATAAAAAGTAGCATAAAACGTAGCCATTTGGCGAAGTTTTGTTTAACAAAAGAAACCGAGTATACCGATGTTTGCAATAGAGCCTGTAAATACAGATGTAGCAGAGAACAAGGAAAACGAAGTAGCAAAAATACTCTACTTCAGAGTTACAGTTCGTTACTGTCAAATGTTTATGTGACTTATCAACAGTGTAAGAGAGTGTTTAGTTCCCGGGATCGTCATCTTCTTGTTTAATTAAGAAAATTAGCGCATGTTCTCTATGGCGCCGTTGATGTCTCACATCCTAGCTCTTTCTTGTTTTAATATTTTTTTTTGGAAATGTCTATGGGGTGACGTCACAGCTTTAAGAAGCGATCGTATTTTTAATGGTTATGTTTGTACTATTTCAGCAGTAAAATGTCAACATTGTTATATATATAGTGTTTAGTTTAATTTGTTTCTTAAACAACTGTCATTTCAACAAAACAAAATAAAAACGCAAGAACTGTGACAAAAACAATAAAAATCTTATTAACATAAACTGTTGATTCTTATTTTTATGTTACTCGACTACACTAATCCGTTTGCAAGGACAGACTGGACTAATTATCACAGACTTCTACAGAAACATTTTACTAGATAGATGTGTAAAATTTCTTCTACAATAAAGCTGTGTTAGGCATTTAGCTGTATGGTTGTATTTTATTGTGTCTGTGTATAAAGTGCCTGAGCACTAAATACAGAAATGGGCTGACAGTTCGCGATTGATACACAAGCTAATTGACACTCATATTGTACATTAGTTGACCTTTTTCATTTTCTTTTAATTTCCAGATACTCATGAGACCTCTGTCACACGGTGCTAATGTAAAATGTATTAAACATGAATTAACATATAGATACCAAGTTCATTTTTTTTCTGACTGAAATTCATGTAGTATGGATTAAAGGAGGATACATTTTATATGGTTTTACATGTGTCTACATTTTATGGCCAGTAATTTCGACTTGTATGCGCCCTGGAGTACATATTTGGATCAATACATACAAAATAAGTGAGCATATGTACGGAACAACATCGGTACAAATTAAAATTGTAATGACCAACAAAGACAGGTATAGACCAACAGTTCGGGAAAATTTCATAAGTATTTTAGAGTATGGATGGTTGTTGAGTTGTTGTGTTAAATAGTAATGTAAAAATAAGGCTCATATTTGATACTGCATTGGGAAAACATTTTCTTTTGATGAATGCTCCGTTTACAACATTTAATTTTTACGTTTGTTTTCAGGCGACATTGATGTTCTGCATCACCTTTTTCTTGTAAGGATATTTACTGTGTTTAGAATGACATTTTGAATGTGTGTATGCTCTTCTTTTTCTTCTGTTTCATCAAAGGTCAATTACATTATGAATATATGACATACTACTCTCTTGATATTGTTAAAACACTCATTAAGTAATGTTGAAATAAAGTAATGTTTTCTATTAGGTATTTTATCTTGGCATCTATGATGACCTCTGCGTAGCAACACCACTTAGCAGCAACAGTTTTCTGTTCTTCGCCAAACGTTGCTGTGAAGGCGTTTAACTGTATTCTGGTGGGCACATTAACTTTAGTTGAACGCTTTTCTAAGGTATAAAGTTTATGTTGTTGTAGTTTTGACTTAATGCTTATATAGATCTCAAACATAAACGAACATGTTATTACAACAAACTTCGTATTATTTACTACTATTGTTAGATTTTAGTCTCTAAAAGAAAATTCCATTATTTTCTAGGTAAAATACAATCCAAGAAAAAAGGTGTGTACACGGTTTTTATATATACCCCAAATTTTGATGGCCATTATAGTGACATCACACTGTTCGGGGGAGGGGGACCCTAAACATGTACAGGTATATGGATGAAACAACAGATCGGCAACACAGGCGTCCTTTTAAGAGATATTTATTATGTATTGCAGTGGACAGTCCATTGCTAAAACCCTTTTCGCGAGTGATAAAAATTATAATGGAGTGATTATTTCCTCTCTTTTTTTTAAAAAAAAAAGCAATGCATGTAGTTAGAATAATTGTTATTAGTATCATAACATTAAAAAGGAAAGAGCTACCTCCACAAGTAGATATAAGCATTGTGTCAAATTTGTTGTTCTAATAGCAATAGCACAGCTTAGATGGAGATCTTTTGCTCAGGTGTTATCGAATTGATTCTCTTGTATTTATCTATTGTCCAAATAAATATGTTACCAGCAATATCCTACAATACAAGCTTGACAGAGTCAAGCTCCAGACAAAAAAAGGAAAGCATCAAGTAGGCTGAAATGTAATGCAATTTTTCTATTATGAACGATGACACATATATTCTTGTCTGACATTTTACCTCTTTCTGCCAAAGACCAACATAAACCATGACAAAGTATATATCATAAAAATATTTACAGCTAGCTTGCAGCACATCATTGTTATACGGCAAACACGTCTTCGGCATTTATACTACTAGACAAAATTATAATCGAAGTATTTAGCAAAAGCGTAAGAAAGATATGCAAACCCATATATGGAAGACAAAATATGCAACGATTGTTCTACGATTAACGTATTTAAACTTTTACTAACGAGTTCAACGTTTTCAGATCTATGAAATGAAAATCTTATAGCAGTATGAAACTGTATTGGTAGAAAATGCTCCTATAATATTAAAAGGTCAAGGGTCTCAATAACTTGAATGAAATAACTCCAGTAACATCGTTACAATAAGTAAACTTGACAAACTGTTAAGATAGGTTATTACAATCCGGGAATCCTTCGTTGTACTTCATTGCAACTGACAAAGAAAAAAACTTGCATTGCCTTTAGATTACACGATGGCTGGAAAGGTCGTTGAGGCTATATTAGTACAATGACTTAAACTCATGACTTGGATAACCACTGTTGGAATTCTGTCACTTCGTCTATCCAATCGTGCCCTGTTTGATTAGTCTCCTTGTCCGTTACTTGAGATTAAACAACATTGTAACATTTTGAACATGCCATTTGCGGATTAATCCTCGGCTTATCAAAATGCTACATTTGAATCGGGTATGCCAATATCGCATATTATGATGTAAACTTTTTTGCGCTTTTAGTAGCAAAAAGTTCATTTTTATGAAAGACCGCTTGTCGACTGTAAATAAGGTATGTTTTTAATTGCAATAATACATTGAAAAAAATCATACCTCAAATATGCGCCATGTTCTTGTAGATGGTTAAGACGACCATGCATCGTGAATTTTAAAAGGGGTGACTGTAAATCATAGCGCCCGATTATGTCTTTGAATTTCGTTTTTAAAAGCCGTGTATTTCTCAGACTTTCATATTTTCATATTTTCGAAGTCATAGTTAACCGTCCTCTAAAATGCTTAAGTGTTTTCGTAGGTCTTTTTCACTTTTACAAAAATTCGAACAACATTAATACATCATAATGCAGATCAAGGGACGTAACCATAGTGCCATTTGAAAGCTCCTGATAAGTGCGGCTTTTCTAACTTACTTGTTTTTATCATTCACTGTGTTTATGATCTACACACTTTGTGCAAGTTTAATGTTTGAAACGAATATATATTATTTTTTTATGTGAGTAAATTACATAAGTGCAACATTTAAGTCTAATAACTTAAAATTGATTTCATTAATTGACTGAACGTTTGTTCAAGAAGTAGTAAACATTGGTTGTTCTAGATTAACAATTAGTTAGTCATCGATTCGTCAATGCTTGTTGACCTGGAATCATTTCCCGATATAGAGAGAACTGAAAGACAGACAGACAGACAGGGAGACAGATGTGTGTGGGCCTGGGTGTGTCTGTGCGGTTATGCGTGCGGTTGTATGTGTGCATGTGTGCGGTTGTGTGTGTGTCAAAATATACATGTTCACATTCTTTCAATAGAACAAGTGGCATTTAAATATATCAACAACCATTGACTATACTTCATCAGAATTTGGGGATTCAATATCGAACGACGTCAAAGCTGTCCTTTTCAACACTGGTTCATTTGCACCATTGCTTAAAGACGTTGATCTAGTGGTATGTGTTATCATTTCAAATTCGTTATGGTCGTTTCTCGTTTGTGTATCTCGAGTTTTATACGATGTCGGCGTCATTGCGCTTGAGCTGAACGTGTCTGCCTGAATGAATTTTAAGAATTTTAAATGCCTTCGACAAGCACGACGAAATTCTCTATGTCTTGCAACGTAAATAATCGGGTTCCATATGATAGAAGATTTGGCGAACAATGCCGGCACCACTGACACGTGTACAGGTACGTTCTCTGTGTTACCGAATAACACAATAATGGTGACCACGGAATACGGTGTCCAACTTAGGAAGAAAGCACCTGCAAACATAAAATACTTTTTAGATTTTCTTGAACTATTGCATAACTTGTTTAATGACACGGACACTTTGAAAATCAAATCAGACACAATGTTCCCATATTCAAATTCAAATGCATAAGCAATGTTCACATTCATTGAAAGTTACAAAATAAAATAAAATGCACTCTGTAGTTTTTGCATCGTGGTCTAACGACTGACTTGTCTTGAAGTTTGAACTGCCTTTTTATCACTGTTTTAAATGAATACATTGTTAAGTTATATTTTCATGAGTGTATTTATCCCTAAATAAAGCTATCTGGGCAACCGTAAAAAATGTGTTGTTTTCGTTAGTTTTATTATTAGTATCAGAAATATTTACCTATTCAGTCAATTTATGTTTATTTTTTAACAAAGAGGCAAAAATTAGATCTAGTAGTATTGTTTGAATTTATAACACTAGCGGACCTGACGAGAGGATAATTTGGATGGTTTTGAATTGTGTTTTGCATGTTCACGACATGCCATTTGCAGTGAAGTCATCGCATTATTTCGTAGATAATTTATTTAGAAATTATAATAAATAATAATAATAACAATACCGATCATAAGCATCACAGTAACGGCAACTTGCTTATCACGGGACGTACGCCTTGTATCACAAATGTTCTTTCGCTGACGGCGAATCGCCTTCCTTACTGGATGGTTTTCCCCTTTGTGTATCTGTAAATAAGCACCGATTTTGTAAGTTATATAAATACTAAATAAGTTTAAGATAGACAACATGTGAGATGTAACCTAGTACGTTTGCGCTCGCTGGGCTTTCTAAAGAGATTTTAACATTCTGCTTTAAACATTTATGAAGCATTTAAATCATTGGAGCATATTTTGAAAAAGCGTAATTAAACAAAAAATTCAAAATGTTTTGGTGTTTGACAAGAAATGAAATGCATGCGTCGCCTTTTTGAACTAAATACAAGTGAATATAGCTAAACATACAGCTAAACCTAAACAAACAACAGCAGTAAAATGTTTACTTAAAGGTCAAATGTCTTACCAAACAGAACACAATTATTTGTGTTCTACAACAATACAATTTTAAGTCATAAATACGATATAACATTTTAATTTCTCTCACTTTTTTGTAAGTCATTCTTGATTTGTGCGGTATAGAGATAACATAAATGTTCTTTAAAAGTAACAATATTTCGTTTGGGGTAAAAGAAATAGAAAACCCAAAAAAAACTTTTCAATTCACTTTGCACCACAGTAAAATGATAGGGTGATCATTGTTGTTCTGGATCCCAAAGGAGGTAATTAGGGACTTCTAATTAAATCAAGTTTAATGATGAAATAAGAATGAAATCAAATGAAAGTGTGTCGACTTTAGTGTACGATCTATTTTAATTCACGAATGGTCTAAGAAAAATAATATTTTCACGAATGGCGCATTTTCTGTACCAATCCTCACAAAAATACGATCATACACAAGTCATCAAATAACCACTAAAACTTACTCTGCGTAATATTTCAAAGTAACTGAAAACAATGGCGAAGAGCGGAACGACCCAGGCACATATTAAAAGACTGAGCAAATAAGACAGGTCCGATTGTTTCTTGCTTCTCCAGTTGATGGCACATCGGATACCAATACCTTCCAGCTGGTATGAGCTCCAACCAAGAACTGAAATGGATTATATTAACGGTTAGAAATGTGCAGCGAGAAGTACTAGCAGTTATGATGGTAAAATGTTTTAAAGATACACATGTTAAAGTTAATAAGTTTTCCTATCAAAAACTTAAACAATGCAGGCTTTGATATTAAAACGAAATTATTTTATTTAATTAAACGAATATTCATACATTTTCTATGACAATAAGAATATATGACAAAGTCCTATGAGCATTGCAACATATACCAAACTCCGAAAAGGCACAGAACAAAGGTATTTCACATGCAACCAAGCGAAAAGTAAGAACAAATTTGTGATGAGTCATTTAACGAAAAGAGCAAACCCGACAGTTACCGCCTTGGAACGGTCAGTCGGTAATATGGACCGACTGTGGTGTTTAAACCGGTTTTACAGAGCTCTAACCTCGCACTTCCTGACGAGTTTCTCAAATGCAAGCAATGAAAAGAAAAACGATCTATTTGAAAACAAAATGTCCATGCGCTGATATTTTCTATACGTTATGACGAAAGTAGTGACGTCATTGAACAATAATGTCCACATAGTGTTTAGAAAAGGAATATGGTATTATATCGATTTGAAAAACTACACAAAAATGGTTGACTATAAATAAAATTAACATGTTTTATTTGTTTTTGTTCTTTGGTATATCGAAGCGACCTTCACACATTAAAACCTTTCCCCGAACGAGACTCAACCCATGCGGTGGAAGGCTAAGCAGATACAAATCGATGACTTAACCACTACGCCAAGGGCGAACCATAAACGCTACGAGGAAGCATGTTTGCCTATGCATAAAGTAGGTCAACAATATAAATTATAAGCATTTAAAATAGCGAGTGAACTTCACTCTGTTAAAGACAATCGCGGTAGTATAATAGGTGACATTTCTTGCATTTCACAGTTTATATCTAATAGTAGTAAACCGAATATCACTAAATATATGTCGTTTGTTACAAGAATCAATTTACAATTAGCAGGTGAAGTTGATAATCTAAACTTTTGACTAGATACCTGCTCTGCCAAGATCAATGTTAAATATCCTGTCGCATTTCCCAAAGTACAATTGTAAATAAATGATATTATCATCCTTAACTTGACAACACAAGCTTTGAGAAATCAAACTTTGCGCGTTCAGTACAAGATTTGCACACATGTTTAGCAAGTTATTTTCTTTGGCCTTAAATGTACAGTACCATATTTCATTGCAATAATCCAAATTAAAATGAGAAAGGAGAGAACTACTGTTTCCAACGCTTCATTTGAAAAGTATTTAAGAATAAATCACGCTGTCGATTTCTGAAATATGGCTTAATCTCGCTGATCTATATTTTCTCATTGCATGTTCTTATGAGTTTAAAATACCTTTTAAGAAAACATACATATTTAATGCAACGTCATACTGACACCTGAAGAAAAACTTCAGATGTTTAATGCAACATCATACTGATACCTGAAGAAAACTTACAGATGTTTAATGCAACGTCATACTGATACCTGAAGAAAACCTACAGATGTTTAATGCATCGTCATAGTGATACCTGAAGAAAACCTACATATGTTTAATGCAACGTCATACTGATACCTGAAGAAAACCTACAGATGTTTAATGCAACGTCATACTGATACCTGAAGAAAACCTACAGATGTTTAATGCAACGTCATACTGATACCTGAAGAAAACTACAGATTTAATGCAACGTCATACTGATACCTGAAGAAAATCTGCATATGTTTAATGCAACGTCATACTGATACCTGAAGAAAACTACAGATTTAATGCAACGTCATACTGATACCTGAAGAAAACCTGCAGATGTTTAATGCAACGTCATAGTGATACCTGAAGAAAACCTGCAGATGTTTAATGCAACGTCATAGTGATACCTGAAGAAAACCTACAGATGTTTAATGCAACGTCATACTGATACCTGAAGAAAACTACAGATTTAATGCAACGTCATACTGATACCTGAAGAAAACTACAGATTTAATGCAACGTCATACTGATACCTGAAGAAAATCTGCATATGTTTAATGCAACGTCATACTGATACCTAAAGAAAACCTGCACATGTTTAATGCATATAGTGATACCTGATTACACGTCTTTCTGATCTGCATTACAAGTGTCTAGCTCTGTCGTATCTGTTATATTGCTAAACCTTAAACATGTCTTTTGTATTATTTCTTTTCTCATTCATACATGTGTTTATAGTTGTGGCACATTCAGTGGGCTCAATAGATTGAATCTGTTGACTGCAGTTTCATGTATAATATATAATCAAAGACGACGCAAATACCTTAAAACAAAGTCCTGCAGAGTGGACACAGTGTGTACTTTAATACCTACAGTTGTAATTGGAAAAGATGTAGTGCATGTAGATTCCTTAACTGTAACGCCACAGTCAAGTCTACTGCAAATGGCCGTACATTTAACATTTCCTTACCTTGTAATGTTCATTGACAAAGTAACAACATAAGACATGTAACAAACTGAAAGCACCCTGTAAACTGCAGTACTTTAGACACACGGGACGGGCGCTTAAAATTAGATTTCGAAAACATTCATATAAAATCCGTAACGCTCGCCATTTTTAGAACTTTCTTTATAATCATTTTTAGTATTGGACAGTCTTTAAAATATGTGAACATACAACCTTTGCAAAAATGGTTTTCAATGACGATGTTACTAAAGCATTTAAATTGCAGGCCAGATACAGTGCCGAACTTGATTGGATTAAAAAACTTCAGACTCAATTTCCACTCGGTCTAAATGACAATGTTCATCAGGCGGGCATTGTTTCTAAAAATCCGAACATTGGCATCTTTAGTATTCTGTCTTTAAAACGCAAACGCAACCGCCGATCTCATGGAATTAGAACAAAAATAAACAGTTACAAATCTACCGTTGAAATCACTAGTTATTTTGGCAAGGGGGCAGATTATATATATATATACATATATATATATATATATATATATATATATATATATATATATATATATATATATATATATATAGATATATATATATATATATATATTTACGTACTCATCCTTTATATAATGTGGCTTCCATCACTCAAATGTATACTACACATTCTTTAAGGCAGTAATCAGTCCCAACACAAACGACATTTTATAAAAAATCAAATACATTAATAAAGGGATTGATTTTATCGACGTACCTAGTATCTTTTATGAAAAAATATAATAAATAAAATCCCCAGTAACTTTGAAAACAAAGAAAACCCAATTATTTGTTACAGGTACAAAAACTCTTAAGAAGTCTTATTTTTAATTACAACTAAACTGTAGCAGACCTTAACCTGAATGATCCTTCTCAAGATTCTTGTAACTGTTTAACTTCACCGTTCTGTTATTTACCTTCTGGCCATATCATTACTGGGATTTAAACATAATCGATGACTATAAATTAAGAAAATTATTCTTTAAGGATCCGAAATATCGCCTGCTAGATGAAATTGATTTTGATCTTTGTTGCAAAGAAATAGCTTATGCAATTAATCTGTTTGCCGATCGCTGGTGTAAGAGAGAAAACATGGATACAGTAGCTTTCAATACTTGGAAGAAGGCCATTTTTAAGATAATAAAAAATCGCGTTAAATTCTATCCGCTCCCATCCTTCAATTTACTGAAGAAAACTTTTATCACTTAAAACACATACAACATTTCTTTCAGAATCTCAACGATAAATTTGCACCTTAACCTGCGGACAAAGCCTCAAAACACAATTTTGGCCTGACGACTACACTGCAAAAATGTACTGAGTGCTGAATTATCCACCACGAGTTGTTTATCTAGCACCAACCTTGACTTTCAGACAGTCATTGACAAACATAAACAGATATTGCATAACTTCCTTCACTGTATGGATTCTTAAGCTTCACAAAACACTATACAAGTCACGATTTCATAGCTAATGCACCTCTAGCACCAACACTCACATGTCTAAACTTTTGCCTTACAGCCGTTCGTAATCACGTTGTTAAATATTGTGAAACAGTGTATGGAAATTCAGGATATTAACATTTGTTGGTCAATTAAAAAAAATTCAGAAGTCGGAGACAAGTTTCACACTTTAAACCTTCATTATTCTGCAGTTAATACTTACGATTTCTCTACGCTGTACACTTCTTTACCTCGTGATCTAATTAAGACCAAATTGATAAGACAAAATTGATAACTCTTATTCAAAAAATGTTTTGCTCGAGAGCAACGTCTATACATTGCATGTCATGAAAGTAATGCATTGTTTACTAATACTTTCATACAGTAAAGTTTTACTATGTGGACTTGTACGGATGTTTGTGAACTCTATGTTTCCTACTAGTATTTACATAAAATGCGGGTGACACTTTATTTAGACAAGTAACTGCAATTCCTTTGGAAACCAACAGTGCACCATTAATTGCAGATTTGTTTATACGGCTTTGAACGTGATTTCATGTTAACTTCATCACCTTTTAACCAAAGCCACATTATAAAAGCTTTCAATTCAACGTCACGCTATCTATATAAAGCAAATAACTGACATTTAAATGTAGCATTTCTAGACATTGAGATCACTATCTCAACAAACCAGGTTAAAGCACCCCAGTGTGTCTTTTTACCGACTGACCGTTCCTAGGCGGTAACTGCTATTTTTTTTCTTTTGAGTGTTATATCTCGTCTCTCTTTTGGCACATTTACATTAACCGTGTTTGCCTTTGTCTATCGGTAGTTTAAATTAAAATATCCATGGTAATTTTTATAGGATCTTTTCTTATTTACCTGTTGTAAATTAGAGCCATCCAAACCTAACATGAGATTCTACAGTAGTATACGGAACCTAACGACAGTACATTACGACACGACGTTGAATATTTATTCTTTGTTAACCTAGCTCTGTTCAAAGATGTTATTCATTATTTATGTCAGCCATTTCTCTGTTACATGTATCACAAGGTCTGACACTGGACCAAGGGCACCTATATGATATTTACAAATATGTAATTATGGTTTGTTTGTTTGCCCGGTCTATTGTCCAATCAACAATCTATCCGACAGTCGCAGACGGTTTCCAGTACTAGCAGTTTTAGTTCCGCTTTCACCGTGTAAGCATGTCTTGAATACCACACTCAATAATTAGATTTTACTTACACTGCGGCGACAAGTCGTGGAACTTAGCTTATTTATGTTTTTAAGGGATGAGGTGCAAATATGTTTAGTAAGTTATTTCACTTGCGTTTGGCTCGTGTTTGTCCTGGGTCTCTACATGCATACTTTGCACAACGCTAGTAAAATGCATAAATGACTCTATTTTATCCAAAGATAAAAAGATGGTAAAACGTTCAGTCGATAGTTTCATGGTTTTCTTGTCTCCCCATTGCTGTTTGGTGATCATTGAAACGTCCCTTTCTAGATTGCTGAGAATAGATACGAAGCAATTTATCTATGGTACAGTCAATGTTTCTGAGTACGTAAGTGTCACTTTTATTAATCCGTTCCACAATTGATGTATGAATGCATGCAATGCCTATATCCTTTATATTACATGGAATCCACTTATCGGTAATTATAATATGAAATAGCTGAGGTCATGGTTAATTAACGTAATGTTAAGTGATCTTTTAAGTAGAATCTTTATTGTAAAAAAACGTTATAGCACTAAACGCTTCTTGATCAAGCCGTATTAACATACTAATGTGATCTAACAAACAGCATGTTAATCGAATCATCTTAACACTTTTCAATAAAGCAAATTGTTTATAAATTGATGCAAGCCTGAAAGAATGCAATTGGTTTGACATCATGCTTATAGATCACATGTTTATAAGTCTATTTTAATATTGTCCTTTTAGCCGTAATATAACAGTAAACCTTGTAGTCTTTTGTTGCCTATATAGTAGACCCCTTGACCCTAGAGTTCAACCTTTACCAGCAAGGAACATGAATAAAATCCGTATTCTTCATTAGTAACAGTGTATATTACATGTTTATTTTTTCGATTCTTGAAATGATGCAACAGATATAGTTACAGAGTAATGGATATTGACTGAAATTGTTGCTTTTTCCTAAGTTTTACGTTTCTCTTTAATTCTGAAAATTGATTATTGTCTTCAAAAGTCTTACCTGGAAAAAGTGCCCATATGAAGCCAAAGAGGTAGCAGAAGATGACTATGTAAATTGCGCATTTCATCTTAAGTGGTTTAAGGCAGGATGGCTGCACAATAATTATGTACCGATCCATGGCTATGGCCGCCAGTAATGCAATCTGTGTCAAGCCAAGAGTTGTTGTCGCTAGTCCGTAGTATATGCACCCTGAAATACACAATTTGTTACCATACGATCATTAAAACGCATTGCACTTATACGGCGTATGGTAGTTCTGATGCAGTCTAAGATCCATTAGGTTTCCAACCGTTGTACATGTACCATGAAGCCGCATGAAAGTAGTTATTTCTCTTAAGGCTAAGTGCTTTAGGCAAGGTTATTAAAACTTTGGTAGACGAAATGACAAAGATACATACAAGACCGTCAATCTGTCGATAACATAAATGTGACAAGAAGTGGTAACCAGACTTTATTTTGATTAATTTCATGAGTCAGGTATGTGCTAAACGGCTATACTACGCTTTTAGTACTGCATGTGCAAGCTAATAACAAGTTTTATTGAGGATAATTTTAGTCTGGATGATCTTTTAATAGTAAAGTGTCTTTTGTTTCTTTTTAAACCGTCTACAGTGCACTATTGAATATAGAAAATACTTTAAAATTGTATCTCTATATTTACCCTTGTTTAAGTCATTTTGCTGAGAAAATTACACAAAATTTTACTTGATGAAGTACATATGTTAATAAAAGCTATAACGAAATAAATACACACTTCCAACAGGTTAATAAGGCAAACATAAGCACATATATTGTAAGGCTATGAAATATGTTTCTTTTCGAAACAAAAAGCGAGACGCAATAGATAGAAAGATGAAGATGAACCAATTCTCCAACTTTTCAGTTTAGGCATAAGTTTTGTCGTTTTGATAAAATGCATTTGAATCATGATTTAGTCATGTTTTTAAATCACACTGCAAAACAGAATGCAAGCTTATTTTACGCTTGATTGGGATCATTAAAATGTTCCACTTCGGACAAATACTCTCTTGACTATTTTTCCACTTAGGACAAATGCCGCATTTGCGCTTCAACAATTTCAAAAGGGTGTTTTATTAAAAGTCGTTAACATTTAAGGAGAACAAATGTATAACTTGGACACACGGAAAATAATTTTGCTCTACACTTTGGGGATGTAGAAAACATATGTCAACGAAAGTAAGTCTTATGGACATAGTTCCATGAAATTTATTGCAATATGTATACATCATGTATATAACCTTTCAAACAAAGCAATAGATATTTAGGTTATCAAGTAAATGATAATTAACTGCATCGGGTTGATATAAATTTTACCACGAGAACGGGTTGTTATTCGGTTGGAAACAACCGTGTCCATATAATGAGAACAGAATAACAACACGTTTGAGGATGGATTTAATTAGATTAAGCATAGATGAAGGAAAGATCAATGATGACTTTA
Organism: Sinonovacula constricta; assembly: GCA_007844125.1. NCBI lineage: Eukaryota > Metazoa > Mollusca > Bivalvia > Cardiida > Solecurtidae > Sinonovacula > Sinonovacula constricta. The sequence goes on from CM017555.1 coordinate 2,995,279, forward strand.
TTCAATAAAACATAAATCTTGAATAAATAAAGAATATTTCTTAGAACTTGTCATTCTTAACATTAATGTTAACACGTAGCTTATGACATGAAGTTTAGAAGTACTGTACTGTGTAAAACGAGTGTTTTTCATTTAGTCAACCAAAATGGATGGTAGGGAGCTTTTGGTTTTGGAAAGAAATATATTGCCTGACAGAAGGTAATGTGAATAATGTTTGTTTACATGTTTTACTGGGTGAATTTCACTATTCTGTAAACTCATCATGACAAATGAGTCAAGAGACTACAACAAAAGGGACGTTTGACATTTTGCTTGTAATGTCTAAAATAGATTAACTCAGACGGAATGGCAATTATTACAAAATAAAGATATTTTTGTGTATTTTTTCCATTTCTTCTCTGGTTGCAGATTAGAAGAGTCCGTTTTAAATAAACACAGATGTAAAAATTCCATATTCAGTTTTACACATTCTGAAAATGACGTCCGGCAGGAAAATATCACTAGTGATGATAACAACAATGACGATATCAAATTTATCTCACTTTTAAATCCCAGCAGTTAATCAGTTAATACATAATAAATTTAAATATTATTAACTACTGATGATATAAAATACTAATACTGTGATGTCAACGTTTCCTGTTGTTGCTGTTTTGTTTCTAAAGTTTGAAGATTAATTTAAATTTAAAATCACAAACTAAACTAAAATTAATTAAATATTCACACTTTAATATGTAAAAGTATAATCATTTAAAGAAAGGTCAAGATATAATGGCATTTGTAGAATCAGTCTGTGCTCCCGTTGTAATCTTCTGAATAATGAAATCTACTATTATCATAGGCAAAAATGATCTTCTTTAAAGACTTTTTTATAAATTCCGCAAAGAAGCATCAGATGAGATCCAGTATTATCGTCATTCTAAAATCCATGAAAAAGTGTAACGCCAAGATTCACGTAAATTGTTATATACAAATATTCAGAAAATTCGGTAAGAATTATAATGCCTGGTTTCATTTTAAACGTGACACGTAAAGAAAACAAACCTAAGAATAAATGTCAAACATGTGCTCTTTAATGATAAATAACAATAGCAAATCTAATACAGAAAAGCTATAATCACATTGAAATGTATTGCTCTTTACAGGCAAATATCAAGTATCTGCTCATTTATCTCTACTGATAACTAGTGATGCCTTTATCAGAAATCCAGCGGGCGGGGAATTTTATAGAGTAACTTTCTTTGATGACGACTTGCATGAAGCAAACAATGGCAGTAATTCGTAGCTGTTCCTTTTTTGTTGCAAATACAGCAGTATCGAGGTTACCATTGCAGTTATTAATAATTAAAAGCTAACTACAAACAATGTAGCAGACCTTTACCCGGATTTGCAACTCTCTGACGAGAATTTTGTTAACACAACAGATTGCAATAACAAAAGGACGATGCAAATAAGAAGGAATAAAACACTGGGTATCAAGCATAGAAATATCCTTGTCTGAAGCACATTCATAACCTTTTGTCGTATAATTATATGAATTA
>CM017555.1:2996919-3187494 GCA_007844125.1 Sinonovacula constricta
TACAGCAAACCTGCAGTGTGGGATGTAATGTGGGAGGTCATCTAGCTGACCTGCAGTGTGGGACATAACATGGGAGGTAATATAGCAAACCTGCAGTGTGGGATATAATGTTGCAGGTAATCCAGCTGACCTGCAGTGTGGGACATAACATGGGAGGTAATACAGCAAACCTGCAGTGTGGGATGTAATGTGGGAGGTCATCTAGCTGACCTGCAGTGTGGGACATAATGTGGAAGATCATCTAGCTGACCTGCAGTGTGGGACATAATGTGGGAGGTCATCCAGCTGACCTGCAGTGTGGGACATAACATGGGAGGTAATACAGCAAACCTGCAGTGTGGGACGTAATGTGGGAGGTCATCTAGCTGACCTGCAGTGTGGGACATAACATGGGAGGTAATACAGCAAACCTGCAGTGTGGGATATAATGTTGCAGGTAATCCAGCTGACCTGCAGTGTGGGACATAACATGGGAGGTAATACAGCAAACCTGCAGTGTGGGATGTAATGTGGGAGGTCATCTAGCTGACCTGCAGTGTGGGACATAATGTGGAAGGTCATCTAACTGACCTGCAGTGTGGGACATAATGTGGGAGGTCATCCAGCTGACCTGCAGTGTGGGACATAATGTGGCAGGGTAATCCAGCTGACCTGCAGTGTGGGATCTAATGTGGGAAGGTCATCCAGCTGACCTGCAGTGTGGATCATAATGTGGGCAGGTAATCCAGTTGACCTGCAGTGTGGGATCTAATGTGGGAAGTCATCCAGCTGACCTGCAGTGTGGATCATAATGTGGCAGGTATATCCAGTCTGACCTGCAGTGTGGGATCTAATGTGGGAAGTCATCCAGCTGACCTGTAGTGTGGAACATAATGTGGCAGGTAAGCCAGCTGACCAACAGTGTGGGATCTAATGTGGGAGGTAATCCAGCTGACCTGTAGTGTGGGACATAATGTGGCAGGTAATCCAGTTGACCTGTAGTGTGGGAACATAATGTGGGAGTTCATCCAGTTGACCTGCAGTGTGGGATATAATGTGGACAGGTAATCCAGTTGACCTGCAGTGTGGGACATAATGTGGGAGGTCATCCAGCTGACTTGCAGCATGGGACATAATGTGGGGGGTCATCCAGCTGACTTGCAGCATGGGACATAATGTGGCAGGTAATCCAGTTGACCTGCAGTGTGGGACATAATGTGGGAGGTCATCCAGCTGACCTGCAGTGTGGGACATAATGTGGGAAGTCATCCAGCTGACCTGCAGTGAGGGACATAATGTGGGAAGTCATCCAGCTGACCTGTAGTGTAGGACATAATGTGGGAGGTCATCCAGCTGACCTGTAGTGTGGGACATAATGTGGGAGGTCATCCAGCTGACCTGCAGTGTGGGACATAATGTGGGAAGTCATCCAGCTGACCTGCAGTGTGGGACATAATGTGGGAGGTTATCCAGCTGACCCGTAGTGTGGGACATAATGTGGGAGGTCATCCAGCTGACCTGCAGTGTGGGACATAATGTGGTAGGTCATCTAGCTGACCTGTAGTGTGGGACATAATGTGGTAGGTCATCTAGCTGACTTGCAGTGTTGGACATAATGTGGTAGGTCATCTAGCTGGACCTGCAGTGTTGGGACATATTGTGGGAATTCATCCAGCTGACCTGCAGTGTGGGACATAATGTGGAAGGTCATCCAGCTGACCCTGTAGTGTAGGGACATAATGTGGGAGGGTCATCCAGCTGACTTGCAGTGTGGGACATAATGTGGTAGGGTCATCTAGCTGACCTGCAGTGTGGGACATAATGTGGGAGGTCATCCAGCTGACCTGCAGTGTGGGACATAATGTGGCAGGGTAATCCAGCTGACCTGCAGTGTGGGACATAATGTGGCAGGTATCCAGTTGACCTGCAGTGTGGGATCTAATGTGGGAAGTCATCCAGCTGACCTGTAGTGTGGAACATAATGGTGGCAGGTAAGCCAGCTGGACCAACAGTGTGGGATCTAATGTGGGAGGTAATCCAGCTGACTGTAGTGTGGGACAAATAGTTGCAATGTAATCCATTGACTGCATGTGGGACGATAATGTGGGAGTCTCATCCAGTTGGACCTGCAGTGTGGGATATAATGTGACAGGTAATCCAGTTGACCTGCAGTGTGGGACATAATGTGGGAAGTCATCCAGCTGACTTGCAGCATGGGACATAATGTGGGGGGTCATCCAGCTGACTTGCAGCATGGGACATAATGTGGCAGGTAATCCAGTTGACCTGCAGTGTGGGACATAATGTGGGAGGTCATCCAGCTGACCTGCAGTGTGGGACATAATGTGGTTAGGTCATCCAGCTGACCTGGTAGTGTGGGGACATAATGTGGTAGTGTCATCTAGCTGACCTGCAGTGTGGGACATAATGTGGTAAGGTCATCCAGCTGACCTTTAGTGTGGGACATAATGTGGTAGGTCATCCAGCTGACCTGCAGTGTGGGACATAATGTGGTAGCACATCTAGCTGACCTGCAGTGTTGGACATAATGTGGTATGGTCATCTCTGACCTGCATGTTGGACATATTGGTGGGAAGTCATCCAGCTGACCTGCAGTGTGGGACATAAGGTGGAAAGGTCATCCAGCTGACTGCAGTGTTTGGACATAATGTAGAGTCAATCCAGCTGACCTGCAATTTTGGGACATATGTGTGGATGTCATCCAGCTTACCTGTAGTGTGGGGGACATAATGTGGAGGTCATCCAGCTGACGCTGTAGTGTGGACATATTGGGAGGTCATCCAGCTGACCTGGAGTGTGGGACATAATGTGGCAGTGTAATCCAGCTGACTGTAGTGTGGACATAATGTGGAAGGTCAATCCAGCTGACATGAGTGTGGGGACATAATGTGGGGATGTCATCCAGCTGACCTTTAGTGTGGTGACATCCAGCTGACCTGCATGTGTGACATTGTGGGAGGAAATACAGCAAACCTGCAGTGTGGAACGTAATGTGGGAGGTCATCTAGATGACCTGCAGTGTGGGACATAATGTGGGAGGTCATCCAGCTGACCTGTAGTGTGGGACATAATGTGGGAGGTCATCCAGCTGACCTGTAGTGTGGGACATCCAGCTGACCTGCAGTGTGGGACATAACATGGGAGGTAATACAGCAAACCTGCAGAGTGGAACGTAATGTGGGAGGTCATCCAGCTGACCTGTAGTGTGGGACATAATGTGGGAGGTCATCCAGCTGACCTGCAGTGTAGGACATAACATGGGAGGTAATACAGCAAACCTGCAGAGTGGAACGTAATGTGGGAGGTCATCTAGATGACCTGCAGTGTGTCAATGTTTTACCTAGATATAGCCAAAACAACTGGACATTGCTTAAATAAATAATTAGCAGATGCAATGTTTTTTAAAAAAACAACATTTTTTAAAACTGCTACACAAAACTCATGTCCTGAAAGCTCTTTAGGGAAAAAAAACAGATATACAAATAACTATTTTAGTCTGGAAATTAACAGTTATTTATATATAAATAACAAAGATATCAATTTCCTTCCTTTTGAATACAACTCAAACATGTCAAATTGCATTGTCTTCCCAATTGTATTTCTCCTATAACAGACAAGCTGAATCATAATAATGCTGACTCTTGAGTAAGAAAAAAAGATTTAGTTTAAAACAAAACATGGATAAAACTTGTATGCAGATAGGATTTTACCCATTCCAAAGGAGTAGAAATAGCAAATACTGTCAAAATTGAAATTACAGATTCAAATTGCATAAGCTTGTTTTAGTTATATAGACAGCAGCACTTAAGCTAGAGGGTTGGATAGTGGCTGTAACAGAGTGTAGACCCACCTTACCTGGGTAACAAGCCAAGTTATATAAACAGCAGCACTAAAGCTAGAGGGTTGGATAGTGGCTGCAACAGAGTGTAGACCCACCTTACCTGGGTAACAAGCCAAGTTATATAAACAGCAGCACTAAAGCTAGACGGCTGGATAGTGGCTGTAACAGATTGTAGACCCGCCTTACCTAGATAACAAGCCAAGTTATATAAACAGCAGCACTAAAGCTAGACGGCTGGATAGTGGCTGTACCAGAGTGTAGACCCACCTTACCTGGGTAACAAGCCAAGTTATATAAACAGCAGCACTAAAGCTAGACGGCTGGATAGTGGCTGTAACAGAGTGTAGACCCACCTTACCTTGGTAACAAGCCACGTTATATAAACAGCAGCACTAAAGCTAGACGGCTGGATAGTGGCTGTAACAGAGTGTAGACCCACCTTACCTGAATAACAAGCCAAGTTATATAGACAGCAGCACTAAAGCTAGAGGGTTGGATAGTAGCTGTAACAGAGTGTAGACCCGCCTTACCTGGATAACAAGCCAAGTCATATAAACTGCAGCACTCAAGCTAAAGGGTTGAATAGGGCTGTAACAGAGTGTAGACCCACCTTACCTGCATAACAAGCCAATTTATATAAACAGCAGCACTCAAGCTTGAGGGTTGGAAAGTAGCTGTAACAGAGTGTAGACCCACCTTACCTAGATAATAAGCCAATTTATATAAACAGCAGCACTCAAGCTAAAGGGTTGAATAGTGGCTGTAACAGATTGTAGACCCACCTTACCTGCATAACAAGCCAAGTGACCACATAGAGAATCTCAGTCTGCTGGAACAACTCTCGGCCAAACTTCAGGCAGATGATGGCCTCTGTGAAGGTGATGGCACTGTCACATAGATATAATACATATATCATACATCACCTAAATTCATCTGATCCTGATACAATAGACAAGAAGAGGAGTAGAACTGATATTGTGGTGTTGTATATCCCATAATTCTCAATGAAACTCTATAATGCTGGTACGCATTAGAAATACCATATTGAGATGCTTGCAGGAAACCAATTACGCTAATCTATATCTCTGCGTCTTTCCCTTAACTGTAATACAACTAAACATGAACAAGAGATAAAATAAATTATTGCAAGAGAGAAACAAGAGGGCCATGATGGCCCTTAATCGCTCACCTGATGACACAGGCTTTACGTAGGCTCAAATCTGGCATTAAGTAATTAAGAGTTATTTACTTTAGAAATCTTTGGTGGAGATTGGACCATTAGTGTGGCCACTGGGTTGATAACATTTTCTAGAATTTTACCAAGTAACCTACTAAATCCACATGACTCACTTCAAAACATATGTAAGATTTCATACTGGCAAACATGATGGTCAAGTTTGGTGAAGATTGGCCTATAAATAGGGCCTCTAGTGTGTTTACAAGCTTTTTTCTAAGATTTGACCTTGTGACCTACTTTTTGACCCCACGTGACCCAGTTACGAACTCATCCGAGATTTCATGCAGACAAACATTCTGACCAAGTTTGGTGAAGATTGGGCTATAAATGTGGCCTCTAGTGTGTTCACAAGCTTTGTCTAAGATTTGACCTAGAGACCTACTTTTTGACCCCACGTGACCCAGTTACGAACTCATCCAAGATTTCATGCAGACAAACATTCTGACCAAGTTTGGTTAAGATTGGGCTATAAATGTGGCCTCTAGTGTGTTCACAAACTTTTTCTAAGATTTAACATAGTGACCTATTTTTTTGACCCCACGTGACCCAGTTACGAACTCATCCAAGATTTCATGTAGACAAACATTCTGACCAAGGTTGGTGAAGATTGGGCTATAAATGTGGCCTCTAGTGTGTTCACAAGCTTTTTCTAAGATTTGACCTAGTGACCTACTTTTTGACCCCACGTGACCCAGTTACGAACTCATCCAAGATTTCATGTAGACAAACATTCTGACCAAGGTTGGTGAAGATTGGGCTATAAATGTGGTCTCTAGTGTGTTCACAAGCTTTTTCTAAGATTTGACCTAGTGACCTACTTTTTGACCCCACGTGACCCAGTTACGAACTCATCCAAGATTTCATGTAGACAAACATTCTGATCAAGGTTGGTGAAGATTGGGCTATAAATGTGGCATCTAGTGTGTTCACAAGCTTTTTCTAAGATTTGACCTAGTGACCTACTTTTTGACCCCACGTGACCCAGTTACGAACTCATCCAAGATTTCATGTAGACAAACATTCTGACCAAGGTTGGTGAAGATTGGGCTATAAATGTGGCCTCTAGTGTGTTCACAAGCTTTTTCTAAGATTTGACCTAGTGACCTACTTTTTGACCTCACGTGACCCAGTTACGAACTCATCCAAGATTTCATGTAGACAAACATTCTGACCAAGTTTGGTGAAGATTGGGCTATAAATGTGGTCTCTAGTGTGTTCACAAGTTTTTCCTAAAATTTGACCTAGTGACCTACTTTTTGACCCCACGTGACCCAATAATAAACTCATCCAAGATTTCATGCAGACAAACATTCTGACCAAGTTTGATGAAGATTGGATAAAAATTGTGGCCTCTAGTGTGTTCACAAGGTAAATGTTGACGACGGACAACGGACGACGAACAACGGACGACGGATGCCAGACAACGGACGAAGCGGTATCACAAAAGCTCCCCTTGAGCACGTTGTGCTCAGGTGAGCTAAAAATAAATAAAACCAGCATATTTACAAGCTAAGGGTTTTAATATGTATAAATTTTTATATTTGGAAAATTGAAGATCTTTCCTTATCTCACCATCACAGTGAAGGCAACATTAAATCTATTTGAAGTGACTGTTTTCTCTGTATGACTTTTAAGAGATGTAAGGAAAATGGAATAGTTGGACCTCACACTTACCAGAACATCCAACACTGGGTTCCTACCCTCTTACACCTGGTATCAGTCACATACACATAAAACTGTCTGCAACAGAAAAAAATAACATTCTTTTTCAAACAGACTGTAACAATGTAATTGTAACTATAATTTTCTATCAGTTGAGACATCTATTAATTGTTCTAGCTAAAAACTTGATACTTGAATTTGCAAGAAGCTTGAATAAATGATATGACATGACTTTCAAAAACACTTTATGCCAAAATTTTGTTAAAACTCGAATGGTGAGTTCTCATTATTTTCTTATTAGACTGTATACCCTCAACTGTAATAACATTGACACCATGAACCCGTCCAAGTTTTAAGGTAAATGGTGAAAACAAATAGGGAAATGTATGTTAATGTCTCTGTTAAAAAGTGTGCTGGGTATACAAATTTGAGAAAAAGACAAATCTCTACAGTGAATAGTTTATTAATGTATGGCATGATGTACAAAAAACTTCCAATTTACTGAAAACAAAACTGAGTAAACTAAAAAGTATAATCCAAGTTTTGAGAACTTGTTACACAACCCTTTTACTTATGATTCTTATAATTGTACAAATTTTGTTACTGGGCAATAAAATGTTGAAACTAAACCAACTGAAAGAAAATATCGCAACTTATCATACTCAAAGAACCTCTGTCCTTTTGTTTGTAAAAATCAAACCTAAATTCAAACACTTAAATGTAATAATACTTTGAGTCAGAAATAACACAAAATAAAATGCAAACCACACATGGTTTAAAGCACTGGAAATGGTCTTCTTTCGTAAGATTCCAAGATAACTTAGCAGATATCTGCAATGCTTAAAAAAAGATAATAAAATGATCATATGTAAGAACTAAGATACATTATTTTATAATAAGCACTATTAAAACATTGAATTTATCTAAAAGGAAGAACATGTAAATGGTCAGTTATTATCTAAGCGAGATAAAATGCTAAGAATAACTGAACTTTGCTTATATGACTAGAATACAGAGTATAGAGAGCGCTGTTATGACTAGAACTCACCGTATAGAGGGCGCTGATATGACACTGATGAGAAACAATCGTATCCAGTTGAGGGAATGTGGGGGTGGGATCTCAAATATATGCTTCAGGAAAAATGTGTTTAACTCCGCTAGCTAAGACAGATGGAATAAGGCATAGCAGAATAAATGTTGTTAATGGAAATACAAGAATTTATAAATTTCATCAGTCTTTTATCAGCCAACATCATTTTTCTGTTAATTCACAGAAACTTAAATTTGATATATTATGGTTTTCTGCCTATGCAAATTGATGATGAAACCTAGCCCAAAATTATTGATCAAAGTTTTTATTTAGAACAGGAAAAATTATGTTTAAACAAAACCAATATAGGCAAGGTAAAGTCAAAGAATTAACAAGAAATTTTACTGATATAGACATATTCTCTTGAATATACAACAACCTTAAATATGACCTTGCAGGTTGCACTTGCAAACTGTACCTGTGAATGTACAATGAAAAATATGTACATTTACTAGATCCTGACTTGATACATGACGTTATTCTGTGGATTGACTCTGCATACGTCTAAATTGTTACTACACAAGTACATGTAATGGTTCTACCCAGGAAGTGGCACATAAAGTCCATAATTAAAATAAGATCTTGAATCTAAACATCAAAGAATTGGTTCTCCCTGTGTTATCCTTCAAAGTCACTGAAAAAACATGTAAGCTTACAAAGTGATTGTACAGCTACTGAGCCTACCTGCCATATAACAATGAGCATGGTGACTGCAACGAATCTCATGTAGCCTGAGTTGGGGTCAAGCCATCGTACATGGGTCCACGTAGCGGGTGTGAACTGTAACACAGCACGTCTGAGCTTACCTGTTGTTGTGTGAATATCTCTGTAAATAAATCAGTCACACTGGGTTATATTTGTGAAGGTGAACCTTTATTTGTATAGTGGTATAAATATTTAATGGTAAATTAAAAAAATAAGAAAAAGGTAATTATTATGTAAATATTTAATGGTGAATTTAAAAGATGGGAACAAAGTACTTATTATGAAACTGTCTTGAGACAACTGAAAAGTTGTTATTTTTAGTATAAACACAGTCAACAATGAACAAATTGAAAACTAAGTGATGAAATTTAAATTCCATTTACCAGAGTAAAATACAATTACATTAAAAATTATATCTTCTTTTTTTATAGAGGAGGTGGGGGAGACAGATCTGCAAAACATCTGTATTGTTCTACGATGAACAAATTTTAAAGAGAAAATGCCAGGTACACAATATTATGACAGTATTAAATGAAAGACTTGTTAATGACAAATATAACAAAAGGTTTAGAAGGTCTGGGGGGATGTTACTTCTTCATAATCCTTATTCTTCCAATAACAAAATACAGTGGTGGTTTTTATTGCAATTGTCTCGATGTAATAACTGCATTCAGTTCTAAGGTTTATTAGGTATAGATGATACATAAGGTAAACATTGCTACACAAGACAAGATTTACCTCCTGTCATCTGGTTTTATAATGTTATAATAGGACCAAAAGAAATACTACATCAGGTAACTCACTTGATACTCTCCCAGTGATAGTTCCGCTATAATGTTATAATACGACCAAAGGAAATACTACATCAAGGGTAACTCACTTGATACTCTACGAGTGGTAGTTCCACTATAATGTTATAATAGAACAAAAGGAAATACTACATCAGGGGTAACTCACTTGATACCCTCCCAGTGGTAGTTCCACTATAATTTTATAATAGGACCAAAGGAAATACTACATCAGGTAACTCACTTGATACTCTCCCAGTGGTAGTTCCGCAATAATGTTATAATAGGACCAAAGGAAATACTACATCGGGTAACTCACTTGATACTCTCCCAGGGGTAGTTCCACTATAATGTTATAATAGGACCAAAGGAAATACTACATCAAGGGTAACTCACTTGATACTCTCCCAGTGGTAGTTCCACTATAATGCTATAATACGACCAAAGGAAATACAACATCAAGGGTAACTCACTTGATACTCTCCCAGTGGTAGTTCCACTATAATGTTATAATAGGACCAAAGGAAATACTACATCGGGTAACTCACTTGATACTCTCCCAGGGGTAGTTCCACTATAATGTTATAATAGGACCAAAGGAAATACTACATCAAGGGTAACTCGCTTAATACTCTCCCAGGGGTAGTTCCACTATAATGTTATAATAGGACCAAAGGAAATACTACATCAAGGGTAACTCACTTGATACTCTCCCAGTGGTAGTTCCACTATAATGTTATAATAGAACCAAAGGAAATACTACATCAAGGGTAACTCACTTGATACTCTCCCAGTGGTAGTTCCACTATAATGTTATAATAGAACCAAAGGAAATATTACATCAAGTAACTCACTTGATACTCTCCGAGTGGTAGTTCCACTATAATGTTATAATAGAACCAAAGGAAATATTACATCAGGTAACTCACTTGATACTCTCCCAGGGGTAGTTCCACTATAATGTTATAATAGGACCAAAGAAAATACTACATCAAGGGTAACTCACTTGATACTCTCCCAGGGGTAGTTCCACTATAATGTTATAAAAGGACCAAAGGAAATATTACATCAGGTAACTCACTTGATACTCCTCCAGTGGTAGTTCTGCTATACTGTTATAATAGGACCAAAGGAAATACTACATCAGGTAACTCACTTGATACTCTCCCAGTGGTAGTTCTGCTATACTGTTATAATAGGACCAAAGGAAATATTACATCAGGTAACTCACTTGATACTCTCCCAGTGGTAGTTCCACTATAATGTTATAATAGGACCAAAGGAAATATTACATCAGGTAACTCACTTGATACTCTCCCAGTGGTAGTTCTGCTATACTGTTATAATAGGACCAAAGGAAATATTACATCAGGTAACTCACTTGATACTCTCCCAGTGGTAGTTCTGCTATACTGTTATAATAGGACCAAAGGAAATACTACATCAAGGGTAACTCACTTGATACTCTCCCAGTGGTAGTTCTGCTATAATGTTATAATACGACCAAAGGAAATACTACATCAGGTAACTCACTTGATACTCTCCCAGTGGTAGTTCCACTATAATGTTATAATAGAACCAAAGGAAATATTACATCAGGTAACTCACTTGATACTCTCACAGGGGTAGTTCCACTATAATGTTATAATAGAACAAAAGGAAATACTACATCAGGGGTAACTCACTTGATACCCTCCCAGTGGTAGTTCCACTATAATTTTATAATAGGACCAAAGGAAATACTACATCAGGTAACTCACTTGATACTCTCCCAGTGGTAGTTCCGCAATAATGTTATAATAGGACCAAAGGAAATACTACATCGGGTAACTCACTTGATACTCTCCCAGGGGTAGTTCCACTATAATGTTATAATAGGACCAAAGGAAATACTACATCAAGGGTAACTCACTTGATACTCTCCCAGTGGTAGTTCCACTATAATGCTATAATACAACCAAAGGAAATACTACATCAAGGGTAACTCACTTGATACTCTCCCAGTGGTAGTTCCACTATAATGTTATAATAGGACCAAAGGAAATACTACATCGGGTAACTCACTTGATACTCTCCCAGGGGTAGTTCCACTATAATGTTATAATAGGACCAAAGGAAATACTACATCAAGGGTAACTCGCTTGATACTCTCCCAGGGGTAGTTCCACTATAATGTTATAATAGGACCAAAGGAAATACTACATCAAGGGTAACTCACTTGATACTCTCCCAGTGGTAGTTCCACTATAATGTTATAATAGAACCAAAGGAAATACTACATCAAGGGTAACTCACTTGATACTCTCCCAGTGGTAGTTCCACTATAATGTTATAATAGAACCAAAGGAAATATTACATCAAGTAACTCACTTGATACTCTCCCAGTGGTAGTTCCACTATAATGTTATAATAGAACCAAAGGAAATATTACATCAGGTAACTCACTTGATACTCTCCCAGGGGTAGTTCCACTATAATGTTATAATAGGACCAAAGAAAATACTACATCAAGGGTAACTCACTTGATACTCTCCCAGGGGTAGTTCCACTATAATGTTATAAAAGGACCAAAGGAAATATTACATCAGGTAACTCACTTGATACTCTCCCAGTGGTAGTTCTGCTATACTGTTATAATAGGACCAAAGGAAATACTACATCAGGTAACTCACTTGATACTCTCCCAGTGGTAGTTCTGCTATACTGTTATAATAGGACCAAAGGAAATACTACATCAGGTAACTCACTTGATACTCTCCCAGTGGTAGTTCTGCTATACTGTTATAATAGGACCAAAGGAAATATTACATCAGGTAACTCACTTGATACTCTCCCAGTGGTAGTTCTGCTATACTGTTATAATAGGACCAAAGGAAATACTACATCAAGGGTAACTCACTTGATACTCTCCCAGTGGTAGTTCTGCTATAATGTTATAATACGACCAAAGGAAATACTACATCAGGTAACTCACTTGATACTCTCCCAGTGGTAGTTCCACTATAATGTTATAATAGAACCAAAGGAAATATTACATCAGGTAACTCACTTGATACTCTCCCAGGGGTAGTTCCACTATAATGTTATAATAGGACCAAAGGAAATACTACATCAAGGGTAACTCACTTGATACTCTCCCAGGGGTAGTTCCACTATAATGTTATAATAGGACCAAAGGAAATATTACATCAGGTAACTCACTTGATACTCTCCCAGTGGTAGTTCTGCTATACTGTTATAATAGGACCAAAGGAAATACTACATCAGGTAACTCACTTGATACTCTCCCAGGGGTAGTTCCACTATAATGTTATAATAGGACCAAAGGAAATATTACATCAGGTAACTCACTTGATACTCTCCCAGGGGTAGTTCCACTATAATGTTATAATAGGACCAAAGGAAATATTACATCAGGTAACTCACTTGATACTCTCCCAGTGGTAGTTCTGCTATAATGTTATAATACGACCAAAGGAAATACTACATCAGGTAACTCACTTGATACTCTCCCAGTGGTAGTTCCTCATCTCTAGTTTGCGACAGATGGCCATGCCAATCCAGATACCAAGCCCATTACACACAAGGACATCAAGTACCAGAGAGTCCCACCAGCACTCCGCAAAGTTGGGCAACAGGTGCATGAACACCACCTAAGGGCATGCATAGAAATTGTATTTAGTGACACACATACCAGGGTAGGTGTTAATACTGATTCACATAGATGGCTTAGGACACAAGTGTACATCCTGATCAGTCAGATTATGCTGGGACTGTTTGGACAGGGTCTACGCTTTTTGATACTTAGTCTCTATCAGTATATCCTTTTGACTATGCACGAATGTGCTGAATATAAGACTTCAGTATATGTCATAAACCAATGTGGCGGGCTTGTTGCTAAAGTCCAGATATGTATTGATGATAGCCTATGACAGGTTTGTACAGCACTCGCCTGTAAACACGAGGATATATGACTATGTGGGAATATCCCTTGCAGAACTCACTAAATTTTATGCATTTCAGCTGGCATGGTTTTTATCAGAATACAGTGCTTTGTTTCGCCCCTAATGGTTTTGTTCATTGTGGTTTCTTTTTTTGACATTGTGGTCATGCTACACATTTTGAAGGGCAATGTTAGCAAAAATGTTGAGTTTTAATGTTTAAACTCATTTTGGTTGTATTTTATGTTTTTATACAATGTTTTCTAAATTTAAATGTGAAAGGTTATTACTGGGTAAGTCATTCAGATGTACCTTCATATTGGTTGTATCCTATTCAGTAATATAGGCCTAATAATCAGTTCTGTGCATTGTAACAATGTGTGTGATAATTAAAAAACATATTTTTGTTCTTCCCCGACATGACACGGCATTAAAGTTAAACATGGCAGCACAATGTTGAATTATTGTTTCACACAATTGATAGTCACAGGTAAGCATATATTAACACTTCTCCTCATTCTTGTTTTGTTCATATCTCTGTTACTGAATCACACCTTCAACTCTATATTTACCCATGATCAGTTCAAATTTATCCTTTTACTTAGTTGGAATAGAATGTTGTCTTGTACGATACACACAAAATAAATGGTAGTCCTTTGTAATGTCAATAAATGGTATTGGATGTCTTTGTTGTTGTTGTTGCATTGCATCAACACAATAATGGTCATATTAAAGATGACCAGATAATTATTAGGGGAATTAGATTCTAGACTTATATTTGAATAGAAAAAAGTTGTGCATTGAAAGTGCTCCTTACATGGAAGTTCTTGCCCAGTTTTTAACTCAAATCCACACAGCTTGTGGCTAAGGAGCTACAAGTGTTTGACTTTAACAATTCAACCAAGGATGCCCCTAGAAGGTAATATGTCATTGGCAAATTTTTAGGGAACTGCTAAATCGATTGGATAAAAGTAACCCTGACTGTTTTTGTCTTTTGACAAGCATGCTACCACTGGAAGGGCAACAATGACTGACGTATCCTGATTGTTTACAGGTTTATCTATATGGGGGATTTATTATGTCAGAATCACCGATCAGTAAACTTATCTATGGACAATGTATCATAAATATTTATTGATAAACTCCATGTCCACTGTGAACCATTTTATTATTTTGACAATATCTTTAAGCCAGAATTGGACAAGTTAGGATTGGATTGCGATTAACCCTGGTAAATGTGCAGAATTAGGTAATAGTGTGATAGACATTAAAATCAAAGACCCATACATGCATACAATAATCATCTAGGTTACATTTATTGCAATAAAATATAGTTGTATGCTTGATGATTAAAATATAGAATAAAAATCCTTCTTAATTGTACATTTGAATATCACCTTATCAAAATAAGCTTGAAAAGTATTTGTATACTGTGTTGGTAAGTTATTATTTTAGACAGTATTTGACCTAGGGGTATTTGTACTTTTTGACTATGTAAACCATTTATATAGCCATTATATAACTGAAGCAGGATAGGTAACATCATCGGGGATATTTCTTTTTTTAATTTTAACCTAGTGGTTTTATTAAGTCACCCTATTGCTACCAAACAAGATTATTTTGGCTCTTCTAAGTCTTTTTAGGCTAAACAGATAATGTGAAGGGATTGGGATTTGTTGGCATTTTTGCCAATACTGTGCAGCGACATTTCTATCATTATAGCACAGGGGCACTTATGTATCTCAAAAACAAGTCAAACATCAAGAATGGGGTTAAAACACATGTGATTAGAGTCTAAGCAGTCAGAGGAGTTAGATGTCGTCGACTCTACCTAACTCCACTTTATGTTAGTTCTATTGAACGTATATGAAAAGTCCATGTATAATTTTGAACGAGAGATACTTTATTTACAGATGAAAATTGGTTTAAATCAGCTTGAAAATGGTAACTGAACTTAACTGTATTCAAACTTTTTGGCCAATATTTATAATATTTTAAGTAGCTTCAAAAGAACATTGATTACCTTTCGTTAATGAATTTGGTTGACAGGATAACTTACATGTAAAAGTAAAACTAAATAAGATGGTTATTTAATCATTTTAAATCTAGTAGCCAGAGAAAACATTATAGATTGGGGGTTGAGAGTCGACGGATGAAGAGAAGATGATGTGGGTTGTTGGGGGTGGGGGGATGAAGGAGTATCATGCCAGGCCTCATTTTCTCTTGACATCATGACATACTATCTTCATCAGCCAGCATCATCATTACAATCAATTATTATACAATCAGTAATAATTACAGACCAACATTTTGCTCTTGTGAGCAGATGACTATATGTTGACATGTCAAGCAATTGTTGTTGCCAGACATGGCATGATAAAGGGGTTAATTTTTCAACATCATAAGACATCTGCCTGTTAAATCTGCATGTGTGCCAACTGCGTACCTCAGTTATCTCCCACATGATGCTGATGGTCCAGAGGATACCATAGTGTCGGATGAGGAGGGCCTTCAGGGCCCAGCCAGTCAGGTGGGCAAAGGCAAACACATCAATACATGACCAGAGTCTGGACCACGACAGGCTGGAACAGTTTACTGCATAGTCCTAAAGAGGAAACAATTTAACATATGTAGAGGTAGCATTTTATTTATTAAGTCAGGTTCAACAATGGAAAGTTAGCCCTGTTGTGGTTTAAAGGACAAATATAGTCCCTTAAAGTGACAACAGTCTTCATTAGTCTTTTTTTTAGCTATCGCATTATTAAGAATAGCAACATATATCAAATTGGACTGGTTGGGAGTGATCTTGACAGTGAGTAATAAGGTAAAGATACAAGTCATGTAGATTCCATTGCAGATTGAAATTTGCTTTTGAAGCTTAACCAAAATATAAAAGCATTTAAAAATAAATATTTAATCACTTAAACTGTTTTGCTTTTCATTTTATTCCAAATGAATAGTTGTAATCAGTCAGAATCATTCACTACACAAATACAGGCAATACAGTTCAAGGCAATGCCTGTCAGGTTAGTTACAAATTTATGAATTCAACAATTTTAGGAATAATTTGCCAAGACCAGTGAAGATTGAAGCATCGAGAACAGACAGTAATATTTCTATATTTCAGATTTTAGAAGACACAGCCTTAAGCTGGTAAGTGTTAAAAAGGCTTTTACTAAATCTCTTAACTTTCATTGATTGTTGTTTGTTTTGCTAAATGAATTATTGATGATATTTGAAGCCATGTTGGTCTCTGGCTGCTGTAATAGTCAATTCATAAAATAATTAGATAGAGATTATTGTTAGATTAGTAAATAGAAAATAGAAAATAGTAAAAAGAAATCCCCACAGCACTGGCCCACCTTTTCAAAGTGAGTGGTGTTCCTGAGGTCTGGGTACATCCACTCTATCATACTGCGGACATCCTGACGGTTTTGAAACAACACAAACAGCAACATCATGAAGTACACCACACTGAGACCTGGAAATAAGTCAAATCATTCTAAATATACACCTGATATCGCACATCGATAATTTCATCTCCTCTCTTCAAGAGTTTTTTGTTTCTTCTTAATAAATGAAGAGTGTACCTATGACAAATCTTAAATTACTTATAGACTGGCCCATGATAGATCTAACAGCTTCTTCAAATTAACCCATGATAAATATAACACTACTTCATCAATAAACAATAAAATAACAGTTTGGTGTGTTTGATGCCAGACAAATATTTGGATAGAACAATGGATCTTTCCACAATCTGTATGCAGTTTATCCCCCATTGATAGTTTGACAGTTTAGTTTTGAAAGGGTCCATTGGTACAGATCAGCTGCGAGACCGCCACTGTTTAAGTGGGTTTATAAATATAATGGGAAGGTAAAAGCACACATACCAAACACTGTCCTCCATAGGGCTGGATGAGGTCGGGTGAAAGGTCCTGAAATATAGATGAAGAAAAATGATACTTTATGTCAAGGCCTCTACTCATACTACTATCAATTACTGCTCAAAAACTGGGCATAAGTCTCTTATCATTAAAGGTAGGAATTTAAATCCAATTAACCAGATGCTTGTGATAGGTAGTTTATTTTTACTTTATAATCAGGTTGAAATTCTTTTTTCCCCCAACTAATCACATGGTTCAGAATGGTTGTATACTTAAAAGTTGATCTGGCTCAGGTGAAGATACACGAAATGAGATTCATTACCCTGGCATTTTAAATGGGATCTGGTGATGTCCTACCTCTTGACTCCTGACATACATGTATATAGCATCAAACCAGTAGACAATCAATTTAACTATGTATAATAAGGAAATTTTTCAAATGCAACTTTTAAAAGTTTTATTCTGTTTTCCAGATTATGGTAGTTGTCAAGGTTAAGCCACCTGCACATCCTAGGCTGACTGGAAGACCTCCCAACATGAAGGATTTCTGCCCACCAATGTCAAACCCATGTAGTGAGGGGCCATAAAGTCAGAATAACAAGTCGTAGATTTCTCAAATGAAATTTTGAACACTGGACCTTTGGTTCAGCAAGCTAGCAGCCTTCTGGATCAGATAAAATTTGACTGGACAGATGTATCTTATAAACTCGAACCAGGCATCTATGGTCCATTGGGGTCTAGAGACTACCATTAAATTCACTGACTCTTCACTACAGGAAAAAACAGGTATGTCTAAAAGCTTGGTTGATGTCTATTTGTAAGCCAAGTAACTGCATCTGTACTGCAAGATATATAATATGACCTACAGTTAACATGTAGTTTTCTTCCTTCCTGGTGTCCAGAAGTACAAAAAAGTCATACCACAACAAAAATGTTTTTTGTTACATCGCACCGACACCATTATGGTTTATAATGGCGACATCCAGCTTATAATTGACAAAGGAAGACCTATGCCTGGGTAGAACCACTGGCGCACTGTAGGTTAGCTGGAAAACCTCCACACATGAAAGTTCTTGTCCCAACCAGGACTGGAACCCACACAGTGAGGGGCTGTGGATTACAAGTGAGCAACTCTAACCACTTGGCCATGGGTGCCCCCTCAACAAGAATGTAACATACTGTGGTATCATTTTATTTAGCGATGGGTTAATTTTCGCGTATTTCGCGCTCGGGCAAGTGCGCGAATTTAAAACCTAAGCTAATATTCAACCATATAGTTCAACACACGTATCCGAAACGTGTTAATGTCCGAATGAACCTACACTTTGTATTTAGTTGTCCATGTCGCTATTTGATAAAAATTTGAAGTGTTTCATATGAATTAAACAAAATATCATTTGCTGTAAAGCTGTAAAACTGTTTGAGTCTTTTCAGTTCATTATTATGTATAAAGCTTACCTTTTTTAAGAATTCGTAACACATCCAATAACTGTGTTAATATTTGTTGGTCTATTGTTTCAATTTGCCAAGAGCTATGAAATGTGTGACAGTGAAATTAAGACCAGTGAAATTAGCACATTTCAACATCCCGGCTGTCAGTTTTAAGATTTCTTTTGATCTACGTCACAGTAAGCGAGTGTACTGGGAGAAATTTGGAGAATTGTTCACAGTGAAAAAAGATCAAAGGCTCACTTGCGGTTAGTGTTTAAACTCTGCTTCAAAGATATGATCAGATGAGGGACAAAGGTTAACAACAACAAAATAGAAGGAGTTATATCGAAGTTTAGGAAAAGGAAATTTTTTGCTGACCTAAGCCGTGAACAAAAGGGTGATTAAAGCTGTACGTAAACTTATTAGTGGGTATCTACTCTACTACGGGAAGACCGACATGTTTCATTCGACCAGTGGGATTCAGTTTGTGTTACGTCCCAATCATCCGGGAATTTCACACCTTTGGGCAGTGACATTTCTGTTTTCTGTGTAGATCAGCTTCGGTGGGAGAAGGGAGCCTCTCTTGGTTACCTATATAACGGGTACACCAATATACATGCCAATTACATGCCAGTTAAAGTATATTATAAATGGTCCAACTGTCGGGTCCCGTGTCAATTAGCGGCTCCGAATAAACAGCGGTCCGATAATTGACTACTAGCAACAAAGGAAGTGGTAACTGATAGGGGCCAACTGACACATGATTTGCTGGAGTGTTAAAAAAACAATATTAATAACGGGTCAGTCATTTATCGATTATAATTTTATTTCAATTTGCGCGAATTTACGTCCGCGCGAAACAGCCTTTTCCAGCGATTGCGCGAAATTTCGTGCCAGCGAAATTAAATGATACCACAGTAGGTGTGAATGTACGGTATACCGGTAAATGACAGGTAACTCTAGGAACAAGACTGCTGGCACATAATGTATATATAACAGAATATTTCATGGCTTGGTAGTCATTTGATTAAATAATAAGCAAACTTTAGGAAAATATCATGGGCAAGGTCCCTTTTCTCAAATCTTCACCTAGAAATAAGTCAGAGGCATACTGCTGCTAGTCAATGTGGCTTGTATAGTTGGAGGTGAAGTGCATCCACAAATGCTAACACATCTACAGACTTCAACCATACATACATGTATGGATCAGGAAGTAATTAAGTAAGTACAAACAGGCTCACACATATATGGTATGCCTGTATTCTTTTTGAAGTGCAGTAAAAACCTAGTTAAGGCAAAGTTACATGTAGTATATGTAAAAAAATATATATACATGAAAACTGGGTTTAACTTAGACATTGGTGACTTATTCTCAGTGAAGAAAGATTTTGTTCCAGTGTGTCAAATATGAACCACATGTCAGCTAACTAACAACCAAGGGGCCACTGAAGTGTCACATATTGTCCATTCCCATGCAAAAAAGCAGGGACAAGTACAAAACTCTAAAATATAGGTGGGAAATGAGTTTCATACTGCAATATACCCCACAATGGTCATCCAAACCAGGGCAGGTTCACAATTACCCTTTAATATCATGCAACATATAAAATCAAGCTACATTTAATATCGTGTTATGTTTAATATGTAGCATGCTACATTAAGTAAATTACTATTAAACTTTGTAGTCATCTCTATACATCTAAATGCAAGTGCCTAGACATATTGCAAGTGTAAATCCTGATCAGAGAGCTCCAAACAGGAGCCTGTCTGATCAGGCTCTACATTACTTGCACATGCTCCATCTACATGTGCTTAGCAAGCTTACAGTTCATTTGTGGCATTAGGCAATCCTGATGTGTACAGTAGGGGTATGTAGGCAATCCTGATGTGTACAGTAGGGGTATGTAGGCAATCTTGGTGTGTACAGTAGGGGTATGTAGGCAATCCTGATGTGTACAGTAGGGGTATGTAGGCAATCCTGATGTGTACAGTAGGGGTATGTAGGCAATCCTGATGTGTACAGTAGGGGTATGTAGGCAATCCTGATGTGTACAGTAGGGGTATGTAGGCAATCCTGATGTGTACAGTAGGGGTATGTAGGCAATCCTGATGTGTACAGTAGGGGTATGTAGGCAATCCTGATGTGTACAGTAGGGGTATGTAGGCAATCCTGGTGTGTACAGTAGGGGTATGTAGGCAATCCTGGTGTGTACAGTAGCGGTATGTAGGCAATCCCGATGTGTACAGTAGGGGTATGTAGGCAATCCTGATGTGTACAGTAGGGGTATGTAGGCAATCCTGATGTGTACAGTAGGGGTATGTAGGCAATCCTGATGTGTACAGTAGGGGTATGTAGGCAATCCTGATGTGTACAGTAGGGGTATGTAGGCAATCCTGGTGTGTACAGTAGGGGTATGTAGGCAATCCTGGTGTGTACAGTAGGGGTATGTAGGCAATCCTGATGTGTACAGTAGGGGTATGTAGGCAATCCTGATGTGTACAGTAGGGGTATGTAGGCAATCCTGATGTGTACAGTAGGGGTATGTAGGCAATCCTGATGTGTACAGTAGGGGTATGTAGGCAATCCTGGTGTGTACAGTAGGGGTATGTAGGCAATCCTGGTGTGTACAGTAGGGGTATGTAGGCAGATTCTGGCAGATTGTAATGATTCAATAAGAGAAGTAAACATAACACAACTAAGGATTGTCAGATTACTATCTCAATTATATATACCATCCTTTTAAAAAAGATATTTTTGACCCCTTTTAGCCTCCAAGTCAAGATATATGAATAAGCATGTGGATATTTAACTCATTCAGAAAGCCACACAAATCGAGGGCCATTCCTCTTTTTACCCCAAAGAAACTGAGTCAAGATTATATTGACATACAGAAATCTGGGTCAATAAAACTAAGCAAATGCTCTGTACCTTCCACCCCGCCAACCATCATGTAAAATATTGTCTCAGCATTAACTTTTAACCATTATCTTACTGCATTTAACAATTCATAATCTTACTTATTTGCTAACAAGTGATGCAGAGGCAGCAAGATTTTTTGCTGGAGACTTCACAGCAAACAGTGCAGATCTTGATCGGACAGTGGGAGCTGGCTGATCTGGACATACACCATTTACCTCAGCGGCTGATCGTTTTGTACTTAGTTGGTTAAGTCTTACAATAATGTTTGCTTAGTCAATGTTTTATTTACAGACCAGACCTAATTCCCAAATGAGTCTTATTAAACAGTATTTAATTCTGAGCTTGCTTAGTGTGAACTGACCAGACTAAGGCAAATAGTGAAGCTCCAGGTCAGCCAGTTCCAACTTGAAGCAAGTTGATCAGGTTCTGCACTATCTGCCTCAAAGAATCTAGCAAGTATATCTTGATACCTTACCTTCATGCAGTTTCTTAGCAAGTATCTAAGAATACGTAATAATAATGGTTAGTTGTACATGTAGTGGGTCAACAGAAACTAGTCCAGGGGAAGTGGCATCTCATAGAACATGTATCTGTGTATTGGCGCCTTATTTGACCCTGATCAATAAAGGAAACTTGAGCTATGGCCTGATCAAATAGACAGATGTAATCTACTAATAACAAAGCTTTAATTATGTACACCCTATTTACTGCTTCATGGCTTGTGGTGATGCCTTTGTTACCCTGTTGTGATGTCATTGATTCAAGCTAATAATCACAATTGGTTTGAATGGGTCATAAAACAGAGCCGGACAGTATTTAAAGATCTAAATATCAGTAAAACACTATAGTATCAGTCAGTTAAAGACATACAAGTTTTGTACTGGAATGTTTCAGTTTGTCATGGGTGTATGTGTGTAATTAAGCAAGTATATAAGTTCCTTTTCTATACAATTATATTGTTATGTATAAATTACAATATATCCTAGTGAATTAACTAACATTAGTATACACACAATATGCTTGTGTACATACATTACTAAAAAGTGAAACTAACATAAATCTAGGGTTCTGAGTCACTGTCAACATTCCGAATGAAGCTGGACCCAAGATAGAAGCTATTACAGAAAATGTCACGGAGTCCTTTACCAGATCATAACAGACCTCATTAAGACCATGTTTTCTACTTAATGTCTGTCAATATCTGGTGAAAGTGAAGATACGTGAAAACTCACCTAAAAAATATTTTGGCAATGCCTGGAAATTTTCTTCTTTGGGTGGCATGATACAAGTTTATGAAACTTACTTAAGGTATGTGTGTGTTTTTAAAAAAATTATACTATCTCTGGTGAAACGATGACGTTGTTTTATTACAATTAAAGCTAGAGCAGTCAGTGGACAGTACACTACACTTTTCTCATAAGTGCTAGAAAGTATAATGTCAGCTGTCATTAACCATAACTGACACAGAAAAGTTTTAGTCATAAAGGGGCATAAATCTGCATAAAATAATTTTTGGGGTTACATGCCCTTTTACAAAAAGTTCTGCGTCTGATTCTATGTTTGAAAGGAAGATATTGGTTTTCTAGAAATGGACTTAATTTAAAGGATGTATAGATGTGGGAAAGATGGTAATTTATGTAGCTCCATTGTTTTTAATAGAAATGTGAAGCTGAAAAATATAATATGGCACAGAAGACATGCCAAAATAATAGAATGACCTCTTCTTTAGTGACTTTAATGTAAACAGACTGATACCATAACTCTGGCTCAGTCTCAAGAGAATTGGCTGCCATACAAAATGTCTCAGGATTGGTACATACACAACCCTACCAATTATTCATGTCTGTTTCTATTACATTATTGTCTTAGTTTGCTTGTATCCACAGCAAGAATATTTACACCTTTAATATTTTAGACCTCACAAAGATGTGACAAATGTCTGGGTAGAACCACAGGCACACCGTGGGTCAGCTAGAAGACCTTCCCACATTATGTCCTCTACCCTGAATGGGACTCGAACCCATGCAGTGAGATGCTAAGCTGTTATATGGGTTACACATCGTTAACTCTACCACTAAGCCACCGGTCCCCCAGACATGATGGCATGTCTCCATCATTGGTGATGTTCCATCCTTTATGGCTTTTGTTTTCTTCTTACAGATTAAAAATTGTAACTTATCACAAAAAATAACTTACTTATGCAGTTACTTCATATAGGTGTTATCAATTTTTAAGTGATGGCATACACATCTAAAATAAACATCCTTCGAACGAAACAATTTTTCTTTTTGTTACCATTCTTAGTTTTTTTTTTAAACAACATTAAAGAAAGTATCTAGAGAAAGTTACAAGTTTATTCTAAAATTAGAGGCATTCTGCTAAGACTATGAAAGCAATATGCAAGCAGAGCTATAATCTAGTAGAGGCTTAGCTGTGGGAGGAGCATGACTAGATTGCCCTAGAAAAACTGTTTAGGATAACCTGGCCTAATGCAGCTCTTCAATACTGATGCTATGAGTGTTTTCAGGATTAGTTTAGATATATACCTAAAAAAAAAAGTTGAGTTCATATATCTAGAAGATAATCACCTGCTTGAATATCATTTCACATGGCTGTTTAACAACAGTGTGCATTGTCTCACTTTATATAAATAATAAAAATACTGGAAGACATATTTTAAACACCCTAAAAGTAATGGATAAACAAACTTATTGCCAACTTCACATATTTGTTTTAAATATTTTTTTAAGATTTTTTGATTGGTTGTTTATACATCACAAGGACATAATTAGGGCCATACTATTGACATCACAGCTCTAATTGGATGAAATAGACTTCCAGACAAATGTTAGAATTGACCCATTGGCTCTGTGAAGTCCACTTGGACAACAACACAGTAAAGAAGTAAAACACCTCTCAATGGGATGTGTAGGTATACAGTGTAATCATTACCAACCCCTCTCAATGGGGTGTGTAGGTATACAGTGTAACCATTACCAACACCTCTCAATGGGGTGTGTAGGTATACAGTGTTATCATTACAAACCCCTCTCAATGGGGTGTGTAGGTAAACAGTGTTATCATTACAAACCCCTCTCAATGGGGTGTGTAGGTATACAGTGTTATCATTACAAACCCCTCTCAATGGGGTGTGTAGGTATACAGTGTTATCATTACAAACCCCTCTCAATGGGGTGTGTAGGTATACAGTGTAACCATTACAAACCCCTCTCAATGGGGTGTGTAGGTATACAGTGTAACCATTACCAACACCTCTCAATGGGGTGTGTAGGTAAACAGTGTTATCATTACAAACCCCTCTCAATGGGGTGTGTAGGTATACAGTGTAACCATTACCAACACCTCTCAATGGGGTGTGTAGGTATACAGTGTTATCATTACAAACCCCTCTCAATGGGGTGTGTAGGTATACAGTGTTATCATTACAAACCCCTCTCAATGGGGTGTGTAGGTATACAGTGTAACCATTACCAACACCTCTCAATGGGGTGTGTAGGTATACAGTGTTATCATTACAAACCCCTCTCAATGGGGTGTGTAGGTATACAGTGTTATCATTACAAACCCCTCTCAATGGGGTGTGTAGGTATACAGTGTTATCATTACAAACCCCTCTCAATGGGGTGTGTAGGTATACAGTGTAACCATTACCAACACCTCTCAATGGGGTGTGTAGGTATACAGTGTTATCATTACAAACCCCTCTCAATGGGGTGTGTAGGTATACAGTGTTATCATTACAAACACCTCTCAATGGGATGTGTAGGTATACAGTGTAATCAATACCAACCCCTCTCAATGGGGTGTGTAGGTATACAGTGTAACCATTACCAACACCTCTCAATGGGGTGTGTAGGTATACAGTGTTATCATTACAAACCCCTCTCAATGGGGTGTGTAGATATACAGTGTAACCATTACCAACACCTCTCAATGGGGTGTGTAGGTATACAGTGTTATCATTACAAACACCTCTCAATGGGGTGTGTAGGTAAACAGTGTTATCATTACAAACCCCTCTCAATGGGGTGTGTAGGTATACAGTGTAACCATTACCAACACCTCTCAATGGGATGTGTAGGTATACAGTGTTATCATTACAAACCCCTCTCAATGGGGTGTGTAGATATACAGTGTAACCATTACCAACACCTCTCAATGGGGCGTGTAGGTATACAGTGTTATCATTACAAACCCCTCTCAATGGGGTGTGTAGGTATACAGTGTAATCATTACCAACACCTCTCAATGGGGTGTGTAGTTATACAGTGTAATCATTACCAAGCACACATTTCTCATTCAATCTTAATGACACCATAGGCTCACTCATAGGAAAGCTGGAAAAAAACAACTTTATAATGAGGAAGAAAATAGAGCATCGAGCAGAACAGTATAACTATTAGGGTGGAATTATTTAAATGACAAAAAAATCGGCAGAGGAAAAGAAAGAACATATAACTGACAAGTAAAGCTATTAGTGTGGACTTACCATTGGGGAAGGCGAGGACACTGATAACAAGAAAGAAGAAAAGCATACAGATGAGTCCATTCCAGATGTTGGCCTCTTGTACGTGATCATCTCTGAAAAAGACCAATAGTAGACATCACAGATAGTCAATATCACAGATAGTAGACATCATAGATAGAAGACATCACAGATAGTAGACATCATAGATAGTAGATATCATAGATTGTTGACATCATAGATAGTAGACATCATAGATAGTAGACATCATAGATAGTAGATATCATAGATAGTAGACATCACAGATAGTAGACATCACAGATAGTAGACATCATAGATAGTAGACATTATATAGTCGACATCACAGATAGTCGACATCACAGATAGTAGACATCATAGATAGTAGACATCATAGATAGTTGACATCATAGATAGTTGACATCATAGATAGTAGACATTACAGATAGTAGACATCATAGATAGTAGACATCACAGATAGTGGACATCATAGAAAGTAGACATCATATATAGTCGACATCATATATAGTCGACATTATATATAGTAGACATCACAGATAGTAGACATCACAGATAGAAGACATCACAGATAGAAGACATCATAGATAGTTGACATCACAGATAGAAGACATCATAGATATTAGATATCATAAATAGTAGACATCACAGATAGTAGATATCACAGATAGTAGACATCACAGATAGTAAATATCATAGATTGAAGATATCATAAATAGTAGACATAACAGATAGAAGACATCATAGATATTAGATATCATAAATAGTAGATATCATAGATTGAAGACATCATAGATAGTCGACATCACAGATAGTAGACATCATAGAAAGTAGACATCATATATAGTCGACATCATAGATAGTAGACATTATATATAGTAGACATCACAGATAGTAGACATCACAGATAGAAGACATCACAGATAGAAGACATCATAGATAGTTGACATCACAGATAGAAGACATCATAGATATTAGATATCATAAATAGTAGACATCACAGATAGTAGATATCACAGATAGTAGACATCACAGATAGTAAATATCATAGATTGAAGACATCATAAATAGTAGACATAACAGATAGAAGACATCATAGATATTAGATATCATAAATAGTAGATATCATAGATTGAAGACATCATAGATAGTTGACATCACAGATAGAAGACATCATAGATATTAGATATCATAAATAGTAGACATCACAGATTGTAGATATAATAGACAGTAGACATGACAGATAGTAAACATCACAGATAGTAAACATCACAGATAGTAGACATCATAGATAGTAGACATCATAGATAGTAAACATCACAGATAGTAGACATCATATAGTCAACATCACAGATAGTAGACATCACAGATAGTAGACATCATAGATAGTAAATATCACAGATAGTAGACATCATAGATAGTAAACATCACAGATAGTAGACATCATAGATAGTAGACATCACAGATAGTCGACATCACAGATAGTAGACATCATAGAAAGTAGACATCATATAGTCGACATCATAGATAGTAGACATCACATATAGTAGACATCATAGATAGTAAACATCACAGACAACATAGAATGTAAATAACACATGTAGCCGGGTGATAGGGAGATAATGTGTAAACGGTCAGGTTAGCTCAGTCGGTAGAGCATTCGCCCTGTAAGCGAAGTGTCCCAGGTCTGAGTCCCGGACTGGCTGCACATTTTTCTCCCTATGTGACACACAGACTGTATATATCAGACAGTAGACATAACAGACAGTAGATATCCCAGATTGACATAACAGATAGTAGACATCACAGATAGTAGACACCATAGATAGCAGACATCATGGATAGTAGACATCATGGATAGTAGATATTAAAGAAAGTAGACATCATAAAGAGAAGACATCACAGATAGAAAATATCACAGATAGAAAACATCACAGATAGTAGGCACCATAGATAGTAGACATCATAGATAGTAGACATCATGGATAGTAGATATCATGGATAGTAGATATCAAAGAAAGTAGACATCATAAAGAGAAGACATCACAGATAGTAGATATCACAGATAGTAGATATCACAGATAGTAGATATCACAGATAGTAGATATCACAGATAGACATCACAGCAACATAGACTGTAGATAACATAGATTGTAGATATCAGTCAGTAGACATAACAGACAGTAGATATCACCGATTGACAAAACAGGCAACAGACATCACAGATAGCAAACTTCACAGATAGTAGATATCATAGATTGAAGACATCATAGATAGTAGACATCACAGATAGAAGACATCATAGATAGTAGACATCACAGATAGTAGATATCATAGACAGTAGATATCACAGATAGTAGACATCACATATAGTAAAGATTACAGATAGTAAACATCACAGATAGTTGATATCATAGAAAGTTGATATCATGGATAGTAGACTTTATAGATAGTAGATATCTTAGATAGTTGATATCATGGATAGAAGATATCATAGATAGTAGATATCTCAGATAGTAGACATCACAGACAGTAGACATTACAGATAGTAGACATTATAGATAGTTGATATCATGGATAGTAGATATCACAGATAGTACATATCAAAGATAGTAGATATCAAAGATTTTTTTAATGCCGTGCCTACTTTATTCAAATTACACATGCAAGTAATAAGCTGTTATTTTAATTATTTATGTGCATAGTATCAAATAAACTGTAGCCCTACAAGCCCCTTTTAGGGTTTGATTAGCTTACTTATTTAATTTATAAGTATCGTTTAATTTAAGATTACTTCTAGAATTGTATTATTGTCACTAATATCTAACATGTGATAAATACATTACAATGTTCAAATTCAATTATCAAATCAAATGTCTATATTTAGTATCAATTCTTAATTAATTAACAAACATAATACAATATACAAAGCGTATCTTTACTTGCCGTATCATTCGGCTAGTGATGTTTAACAATATCAATTCGTGCTGCAATTCTCCTCTAAATGATATAATTAGCAAAACAATGTTGTCTATATTAACTTAAACATATGATTACAATCAATACATAATTAAGATGTAATCCTTCTATCAGTTACAGCCCAGCTATTAAAAGTGAGCGTTCATTTAAGTTCGTAGCAAAACAACCTTTCATCAAATCACTAGATTCTGAGATAAATAATAAATAAATCTCTTAATTAACAATCAACATTATTTAGCTAGTCTAAAAGCTAAGTAGAAACAGTACAATGTTATTACTTTATTATAATACCGTATTCACTCGTGTAATCGCCGCACTTTTTTACCCGATTTATCGTTAAGGAGTTGGGGGTGCGGCTATTCTATAGGTGTAAGGCCTTGGGACATTTTTTCTTGAACGATTCTGCCGATTTTTGGGACACCATGCGTTTAGTTCGTAATATAACTAGATGAGCTCTCTAAATAGGAGGTTGACGGACGATATGAATGAGATAGCACCGTTCTATGCTTTTCCGGTAGCGATCTAATTTAGTTCACAAACACTTTGTTTAAAAATGCATTATAACATTAGAACACTAACCAACGTGAACATATTCCATAATTTATAAATTACCGGGTACTTCCTTGTTTTATCTCTTGTATCATATTTCTGAATATTTGCATCATCAAACAATTTCACCCAGCTTTCACGTGCACACTACCATGCAGATCAAAGGATTTCATAGCAGAGCCGATAAAACAACACAGCTTTGATACGAGCCGACAATCTCTTTGAAGTTGCATTTCATAGATAGGAAAAATTGATGTTAAACGCCATACAGCCTGTCAATAAAACGAAACTTCCATATGAAATTAACTGGATGGTTGATCAAAGCAAAATGTACATATATGAACTAAGGGTTTTTTAAAACAAGTTTTTGAAATTACATGCTATCATGCTGTCTCAACAAAAGGGTTAACTGGTAAACAGTGACGGTAATTTTCACACGTCGCGGGATGTATCAGTATCAGCTGGTCTGCTATCCTGTAGCGCATGGCGGCATGACATTAATTTCTTTGATCTACTTCACCCAGTCTGGTATGACAGTACACAATATATCAGGGAACAGTGCACTGTCCTTGTGTACATGCCGCCAATCAATAATTTCATGGAGAAATGTAATCGGCAGCTGTTTATAAAAACACATTGTTCACACCCTCACTCTCAAACTGCTCTGATCGATATCACCTTGACAACAGCTTATCTCAGAGTCAGTCACTTGACCTGTGTAATGAGGCAAGTCTACACAGAAATGCCAAGTAAATTACAGCTTGGTGTAATCCTCTCAAATTGTCAAACATAGCATATCTCTCATAATCATTTTTTTTTTTCAACGATTCTCGGTACGTTACTGAACAACCGTCATGGTCTTTACCGATATATTTATCGGTATTTATGATATAGCGGAGCTCCACTGTATAAACTGTGCAGCCTTTACATTGAATTAGGATTTTTTCTTCAAATTTTGCAGTCATTTTAGGGGTGCGGCCATTACACGGGTGCGACTATTACACGAGTGAATACGGTACTAAATATTACAATGTATGTGACAGAGTAGTAAAATACATAAGTACAATAATACAAAGTAACTTATCTAGCATTTCTCTGTATCCAACTATTTCCCCAAACACAAACGTGCGCAGATTCTTGGCCAGTTGAATCAGGTGGATGAGGGCGGCATTTACCGTCTGTTTGGTTTCAGTATATATACGCAGAGGTGGAAATTGGGATTGTGGGTAGTGAAAACTGTAGTGTAAGCACCATCGGTCATTATTGACAACTAACAAGGAGCACGAAATTGTTTCTCTTTGAAGTTGGACCATGTCTATCTACTTTGACTACCGTGCGACTTCCTATACATACTTCTATACATATATCCCCTACGTGAGATTCCCCTTTATTTTGTATTTTGTGATTTTGTCGTGGTTTTTAAGTACTTGACCTCTTGAGAGTACTGACCTCATGACAGGCGTAGTGTTACAAAACACTGTTAATTATTTAAACTGAAAAGAGGAAAACAGTCCATACCTAGCAAGATTCATTTGATTGTTTAACACACTTTGATTGTTTAACACACTATGATTGTTTAACACACATTTACCTGACAAGAAAGGGTGAATAATGATACATATATACATACAAATGCCATCTTCCTTAAACAACTATTCTCCCAACTAAAGATTTAAATAATAAAATGGCACACTGAAGATCTTGTGTTAAACAGATACATCTACTGACATGTTTTGCAATGTTTACTAACTAAAACTATTTTCTCAAGTGTTAATTCACATAACAAACTGTATTGTTGACTTCAAACAAATTATTTTATTGTTTTGAATGAAACTACACTGTATATTAAAAAATATCACATAAAATGTTAAATTTAGTTGGTATCTATTGTTATTTCACACATACATTTAACATATTAAAACATAAGTGTTGGAGCCCGTCAGCATGAACAATGTATACTGCAACTTTTTCTAGACAGGGAGTCCATGGACTTCTGTTTTCAAAGTTACTTAGGACCCTGTGCTTCTGTCCTCTTGATAAAATATCATCCAGGACAAAGGAAACTGAGTAATCAATAAACAATCAAACAATTAACAATACAAATGTTGCACATGTAAACAGATCAAGCAATAACTTCCCTCTGATTCAGCAACTGTTGACATCCGACCTGTAGTGACTATCTATGATATATCTCTATATATCTCTTATACCATTAATTGTTAAAAAAATCCCAACTAAGAATGCATTTAAGAACTAAGCTATAAAGGGACAGCCTAAATCAATATCCCCCTCTAGGTCACGATAACCTTTGTTGCCCTAGCAACCCCCCAATTTTGTCACCATGAAGGTGACTGTGTTGTGTCTGGACCAATTATCACGGGAGATGTTAGGGCCAACTGCATCATTCACCTACAAGCTTTTGTTGTGTTACATGCTCATACATACACAATACATAATTTATAGTCTTTAGCACCAAAACGTGGGGATTTGTATGTGTCATCAGACAGCTTTTAGCAGAAGCTTGCCGATGTGGATTATTTTCTATAGCATCATCAAGTCTTTCTATGCTGATTTAGAAAACTGAAACAAAGCTACACAACTATCTGTACTGTTAAAAAAGATTCCGAAAAGGATGTTATTACACATGTACAGTACAAGTTCTGGTATGTAGCATATATGACTGAGGAAGAGATAAGACAATGTCATGGACTTTTATTTTGTTTGAAATTTTAGTTTCATAAAATCATCAAAGTATTAATTTCCTAAGCTAGCGATAGGAACGACAGGGGAGGTAACTCTTCCTGTTGCCCTTGTCACGGCGCATTTTTTGGTTCCGAAATAGTGTGCTTGGATTACGCTGTTTTACGCTATGAAAATGGTCTGCTTTAGCAAAAAAACTTACTAAACCAGTTTAAGGAATGTTCTGTGGACGTAACCAAAATTTTTGAGGGAGAACGGATCATTGCCACTTAATTAAAACTATAAGTAAATTTTTCTTAGTATAAATAAAAACTGATTTAATGGCGTTTTTCTCAAAAAAACGGTCATATTCCTATGCTCAGTACCCTTTTAAACTAGTATCAGTTGTATTTGCAACTATTTTCGATACCGCCATTCCGTATGCTAATTAATTTCAACCACACTCTAGACTCTTATATATGTTTTCGTCCGCCGGTGTAGCCATAACTTTTGACCCGGTGATTCTGCCAAGATTTTACTTTTATGTGCGTATGTGCCTTACATTGCATATTTAAAGGGATTCCTAGAGGAAACAATGGTTGTGAGTGAATTCTTTACTGATTTACATAGCACATATATGAGTATTGAAGATGCAAACACATGATATTATGGAAAAACATATGATTATTTTACCGGTGTCTAGGTACCCTTTTCCCAGAGAAATTTATGCCGAAATAAAAACACAAACTACTTTTGCTGATTAAATTAATATCTATTGTGACAATCAATAAAATGTTACATTGAATATGTAAAATGTTGATTTTAGTAAATGTTTTCACAACAGCTCTTTGTCAATGGCCAGTTTGATTAATTTTAAACTTACAAAGTACATCTCTACAACACCCTCTAACCTATTCCACTCCTTCCAGCTTATTTAGTGTTTTTTATTCAGATTTATGCCATATTATGGCAGTGAAAATGATGAAAATGTGTACACATATAAACTTTTGGAAGAATATGTGAATGGAGATTTAGAAATAATAGGTATTACAGTATTTTATTTGGTATCAGGTTTTTAGTTAGTAAAATAATGCTTTTATTTGTTAATAAATGCATTTGAATAATTAATGCTACATTTTAAATTGCTAAACTGCTTTTAACAAATTTCAGTGGATTGATTTACAGATGTATTTAAAGGCCATTAGAAGAACGAGGCAAGTCAGCAAGTCAAATAAGACATTTCCTTACATCACAAGTTTGCAAACCAGTAAAAGGTTGACTTGTCTGTGTAGAGGAAATTAACAAAAATGTAATTCTGAAATAGTTTGCATCTTTGGCTTTAGTAAGAATTAAATCAGATTGGATCATTGGCTTGTGTAAATCAATAAAACATGACCTGTATTAAAATACTTGTTTAAATAATGATTAGTATCAAGAAATTACTAATAACCAATGAACTTGTGCTGAGGAGTGTTTGAGAATATTGACATGGTTTGCATTTTGACTATATTAAAACAAACTCTTAAGTGGTTGAATCAGTTCAGATCAGTTTGGATATTGGACTTAAGTAACCCATTGAACATTGAAGAATATGTGTTAAATTAAGCTTTTCCTTGAAGCAGATGACAACCATTGACAGTTTGCATCTTTGACATAACTAGTCAAAAGAAGAAGAGTTAAACTGTTAGTGAGAGTAATAAACTTGTTAGTTGAATCTTGATAGTTTGAATCTTCGGATTTAGTATACCTGTAAACAGTGAACATTGTGTTGAGTTTTGAAATCATTGTTGAAAATATACTTTCCCCTTGTGTAGATTTAGATGAGTTTATATGTTTAACAAAACTTCACTTAAGTAGCAAATACTTTGCTGACCAGAGCCTTGTTTCATGTCATGATATATTATACATTATTATTTATATTTAATATATTATATGTATGTATATATATATTGTAGGTGATAATATTACACAATAAAATTGGATTAATAGGAATAAAATGGTTCATATTTTGTGTTATCATAAACATGCTACAAAAAATAGCAAATAACATAAATTTTTAAGAAAGAAATGTTTCTGATTGTCTTGGTGGTCATATTTTTGCTTATTTTGTGAATAATAATGATACTTGTTTAACATATTTTTCTTAAAATTTCATATTGTTATCACAAAAAAATGTGTTATTTCAACTGAAATTATGAATATGCAAAGCTTTCAACTCAAAACTGCCTTTCCTCATAAAACTGTATCAATTTAAATGTTTGGGACCAAATTTTCTTACTTTTTAAAAAAAACGTTGACAATGGCTTGCTTATATGATGGTACAGAAGTGACCATAACTTTGCCATTTATTGATGGAATTTGATGATTTTTTTTTTTGTGGAGTTTCTCACGTCCATAGCTACAAATAAAGGCTATAAGAGTGTTAAAATTATTTTATTTTCAAAAAGTAGTTCCTATACCTACCTAAGGCATTAATGTATTTTCAATATGTCACCAGAAGAGGCCTATAGTAGGAAAATAATTATATACAATACTGCTGGCTGTGTGGGCAGCAAACTCTACACACCTGCAATGGGTCCAAAAACTGGGTCACAAAATGTTTGTGCTCCAATTATATAACCCACTTACCCAGTTACCCATTAACCCTAAAGACAGCAGTATAAATGATCAGATACAAATTTGAATGCCTGAAAAACTCAAGATAAAACCACAGGTGTCAGACACATTGATATGTTTATATATGATATTTATAAAAGAGTAGGCTTACAAAAGAGTTCATATAATCATACGGAATAGTTTATTGCTGAATAATCCAACACAACTCGGTAAACCGTAAAACGACTATCCCCATTACCGATATTTTATATTATTATTTGATAATCAATGTAGACTTGCGAGAAGAAAGCGTATAATGGGCAGTAACGTTGTTGAATATTGTATACGCTTAATTTTAAGATTACGCAACAAAACGGTTAAAAATGAAATTAGTGAATGAACAGTTTATGACATTTGACAGTTGGTAACATCGGATCAGTTGTCTCCAGATCTGTCTTACATGTATAACACGTGTGACCTTGCGAAGATCTTACCTCGTAAACGCTGAATACAGAAGCCCGATGATCGAGACAGTAAGTACTGTGATTGTGTGTGGCTTGTAGAATATCTCGAGAGAAATATCATCAACGCCTTTCTCGTTGATGAACCTAAAATGGTCCTCCTCTGCAACCCGTTCTCCGTCCATGTTGCTGTCTGCTAAAGACTGCTATCGATTTATTCTATCAGAATGTACTGTAATGTCTGCATTTAATCGGGCACCAGTCTGAATAAATTATCAGCGAAGAGCTACTAAGGGGGGATACAATAGTTTCACAGAGTTGTCGTTTCTTTAGACAGGGTTGCGAAAAGCAAACGGCGGTATAGTCTGGATTACCTGCCCTTCTATTATGTTTACAATAGAAGCTGGGAACCAGACTAACGGCAGTTAATGTCGATGTGACAACGGAAGCCTATTTAACACAGATAAAATAACACTAGAGAACAAATGAAAAAAAAACAACATTGTCTTATTATATTTAATGGTAAAAAATCAGTTTAATACTTAGAAAATAAATGTGTGTTTTTTCATCGCCTGTTAAATATGAAAAACGGGTTAGGGTTTGGCATGTTGATAAATGTCATTTTCAATGGTCTAAGAGAGACAACTCATTCATCATATTTATATTATTAGGTTTTGAGTTATTTCCTTCATTTAGAACACTACTGAGTAGACGAAGTATGGCGTCGCTATTCAAAGCATTTTAATTATTTGATTACCGTCTTTGTAATTTGCAGCCTAACGTTGAAATGTACAGAACTACATACAAATGTAGGAAGACCTAAGCACGTGCCGAGATTCACGAGTATCAATCAGGACAATTTTGGTGTTTTTTTTTTGGGGGGTGGGGGGGGGGGGGGGTGGCGTATGAATCAAGATCCATTCAACTTTATCGCAGTAAATACCAGGGACGTAGCTTGAGAGAAAAACATGTGTAGGCACCTTAAATCTTGGAGAAATCCATGGAAATGCTTGCATAAAATTCAGGCGAACCGATATCAGGTTAACTGGTTAAGGAGGACAGTACTGCAGCCATGTTTAATGTTTCTATTTAAAACGCTAACCGCTCTATCACCTTCGCTTGGTTCCCGGCGCTTAGTGTAGCATATACATTTGAATTGTGTATACATGCTTTTGCGACCCTTTTCAGTAACAATAAAAGAAACAATATACCTATGGAATTAGGCGCAATATATTGTTTAATTAGAGTATTTAATGTTCATGCATACATCATGACCACCGTCCACTACATTTTTCCATTTTTGTCATTTTAAAATTTTGATTTTACAGAAAAAATGTGTAGGCACGTGCTTACAATGTCAAAAGGAAGTTACTCGTATATAAAAATATACGTTTGTCCGATTACCTCCGAATTTCAAATCGATTTAATCTGTGCAGTTTGTGATCAGTATGTGCATCATAGCTTGTGCATCTCGTGAAAAACTCTGTATGATCGGAACTCCGAGGCAGTATTGAGTGTAGCGCTTTGTGTATTCTTCGACACTTAACGATGTTGCAACACAGACTTGGCGGTTGAACTGCGTTTGATGTCCTACACGTTGTAATTGTCTGTTAGATAAA
Organism: Sinonovacula constricta; assembly: GCA_007844125.1. Classification (NCBI taxonomy): domain Eukaryota; kingdom Metazoa; phylum Mollusca; class Bivalvia; order Cardiida; family Solecurtidae; genus Sinonovacula; species Sinonovacula constricta. The sequence goes on from CM017555.1 coordinate 3,033,826, forward strand.
GTCGAAATCATACATATTTAATGCCGCATTTGCGAATCAGAATGAAATGCTGTCTTCACTGTGCTTTAATGTTAGGTTGCTGACATGTTTTGATATAACTGTTGTAAGATGTAAGTAGTATAAAATTAAGGGTACTGCGTATGCCCCTTATGCCCCTTATGCCCGGGGCTCCTCTTATGCCCCTTATGCCCGTGGCTACTCTTATGCCCCTTATGCCCGGGGCTCCTCTTATGCCCCTTATGCCCGGGGCTCCTCTTATGCCCCTTATGCCCGGGGCTCCTCTTATGCCCCTTATGCCCGGGGCTCCTCTTATGCCCCTTATGCCCGGGGCTCCTCTTATGCTCCTCATGCGTGGGGCTCCTCTTATGCTCCTCATGCGTGGGGCTCCTCTTATGCTCCTTATGCTCCGGGCTTGTGTGCTCTCTGACCTCGTCCGAGAACGAGGTGACATTCGAGAACGAGGTCACATTCAAGAACAAGATCACATTGCTGAACGATGAAATCGGGGATGATCTTATTTTAGAATTAGTGTCCATATCCTATATTGTTACTCGGAGTCGTCCTGTAAAGGGTACACACGGGTCAGATGAAACGGGTTTCATTTTCATCCAATTTACATAATAAAGGCTACCCTGCTTTTTTACCATTTCAGCCGTATACACCCATGTCACCGGGTTATAGTCATTAATCAAATGTGTGATTTCACTGAATGAAAGCTTTACTTTAAAAAATAAGCTGAATTATAAAAAAAACTGCTGAATCTGGAAAAAAAAACTACAATTTTTAAGCATTGCAAAACAATGCATACATATTTTAACGGATTATAGCGAAAAATAATTAAAGTCAAAGTCGCTACGTTGTAGCGACCTATATCCCACGTGATCTATGACGTTATACCATATGACAGATCGCGTGTGCTGACTGTTTACCCCGCGTGATCCATGACGTTATTGGGTTGTGACTGTTCCTTCTGAATGTATCTTTTACACGGATGCGTGGTATGGCTAATCAATGCGATAGTAGATAGTTATATTTTTTAAGTTTCGGGAATGGCGCTGCGTAAGTTCAAATAAAGGTTAGGAGAGACTATAAGAACAAATATTATTTTGAAGAATCAAAGTGCCTTCTCCGATCTTCAGAAACAATTAAACGTATTGATTAAAATGCAACATATGATACACATATTTTGTTATTTTTCGTACAACACTCCACACGTATTCACTAGTCTTATATATCTTCTTTGATGCGTTCATTCACTTGATATAAACTACATTTGTAATGGTATTGTGTAAGTCTAAAGGGGTATTGTACGCGATACGAGTCTAAATAAAACTGATCTGTCCTGCTATAGGTAAGAATAATATATAAGGTAAATTGGAGAGAAAAACTCCGATACATTGAAACTTTTTTAAGTATCAAAGAGGATTAAAACAAGACTTATTTTGTTTCGAGTGTTTGGAATGTGATGACGTGTAGACGTAGTACATATCAAGTTTATCGATAAATGAAAGCGGTAGGCAATCACTGTCTACATTGTTTTTGTGTGAATATTTCAAAAAGAAGAAAAAAAAAAAAAAAAAAAAAAAAAAAAAAAACATAAACGTACACGTACACGTACACGTTAAGTATTTGTTTACTTATAAACATCCAACTGTGGTATGTTTCTCACGAATTAATCATATGACATGTGATTCGGATGGAGTCGGGTAGCCATAAATAATACAGTGTGTCAAAAAAAAAAGATGAATGGCGAAGGTTAATCAATTCAGTAAGAGCAATAGGTGGGATGTTTTTGACAGCAAAAATGGATCGATGTTCACATTGAATAATGGTATGTAAATTCCAAAATAAAGAAGTTTTAGATGACCAGTCACCAAATTTCAAAAAGTTGTTAAACTGGTTTATTAACGAATTATTTTTGGATGGTTATGAAAAAAGGTGTGTTGTTAAAGAGACCTTCGCAGATTTCGGTAAAAAAAGAAAAAAAAAAGAACTGTTCTGTATATTTCAATTTGTAAAATGTGTGCAACACAACGCATGAAGAATTAATCTCTTTTATTTTGTTAGTTATAAATATCATAATAGTTATGATTTGTGATTCGAGAAAAGCAGGCATGAGGAGTGAGAGAGGAGGCATGAGGAGTGAACGAGGAAGGATGAGGAGAGAAAGAGGAGGCATGAGGAGTGAACGAGGAGGTATCAATTGGGATGGGGAGGGCAAGTTGAGGCATTGAACGGGAATGAGGAGGATAAGAGGAGGTGACAAGGAGGGTAAAATGAGGCATCGGCGCAACATGAGGAGTGAATTGCTAGCTGTTGCGCGAGAATTTTGCGCCAATTGAATTCACCTCTATGTTATTCAGAAGCCGCTTCAAAGTTTCTAACGCAGTTGCTGTCGGTCATTCGCCAATTGAAAGCAAAATGGATTACAACTGTTTTCCCTTCCGAGTACCCGATACGGTGAAGGAAAGTACGAATATAAACATGATACTTTCTGAGAGTTTTAACCTCCAGAAAAGACACAATGTGTCCAACGCATGCGGATTTGTTAATATCGTTTTAAAGAAGTGCTTCGACGTTGCCGGTATTGCTTCAAAAATCGTGTACGGTAAACTTATGGTGGAGAACTTTACTACACCTCATGTATGGTTGGAAATAGGTGATTTTACCTTGGACAACACCTACGTGGAAGATATACCTGAACACATATTTATTCCAATGAAAATAAGGTGTCAATATGTAGCTAAATCTCCACAATCTACCAAAGATTTTGTCGGAGATATATTTACTAAGTTAATTGGAATAGACTATCACAACAGCTTTGCCTTTGAATGGATGTTTCATCATTCTGAACATTACATGATGTTATCTAAAAACATAATTCCGATGAAACGCTACTACCGCGATATGTCTAATTTCATGGAATACAACATGGATATGTCACCGCTCCAACTGCAGCAAAATGATACATGCTGGTGGTGTCGCTCACGCATGTGTTCCTACATAAAGTGTGATAGGTGCAACGTCGCCAGATACTGTAACCAACAATGTATGCTGGCAGACAAATCAGTCATTCATCATGCAATATGCGTAATACCCTCTTCCAAATAAGACACTAAATACACTTACTTTATCATATGAGGTTTCTTCGACTCACTTCAACCACACGACGCTTTAAATAGGTTGATCCACCAACGACCCGTTCAGTGTTTATTGGTATGTCAGAGGGTGAAGACCATAAAATGGTGATGGATATATTTGATAACAAAGACATAACGAGGATGAGTAAGAGGAAGAGGAAAAGGAGCGGGTCTCAAAAGAGTCAGAGATCTCAGTCTGAAATTTATATTAGGATGGTTCTACCGGCAGAGCAGACAACCGCTATAGCTAAAAGTATGCTGGAACGACAAGCTAAACCAAAAGATGTATCAATCATAGGTCAGAAAGAAATACAACCCACCAGAGCAAAACTCAAACGTCAGAATTCAAAAGTAGACGATAAAACCAGGAAGAGTAAGAAACCTAGACAGGATCCGCCATCTACTGGAAGAAAACGGAAAGAGAAGACCGGTGAACTCGACAACATAACAACTATTGGACAGGTGTTAAGTTGAATGCTTCACTCACTCCTCCTCATTCTTGTTTAAAACGTCGAGGACGATGTTTCAGTGCGACATTTGCTTAAAAACTTTTGGGAGAAAGGATAATATGTTACGGCATAAAAATTCAGCGCATACAGACATGAACTCGGATGAAGACGCGATGTCAGACGTATCAAAGATGGGGGATATTTTTGGGCCCATAAATGACAACGAGTCTAGTCACAGTGACGACGATGACGGTACATCTGTCACTTCAGAGGAGTCTTCGGTGATAGATCCTTGGAACGAAATTGTAGAGGAAGCGTTCCTAAAGTGTCAATCGGAGTTTGACTCGGAGGTAAATGAGCTTATGGAGAAAAATAGCGACATCAGTGAAAGTGAAGCCAGAGAAAAAACTTTCAGGAAAATGAAAAGCACCTACAGGGAAGCAATGATGAACAGTTTTGGCAGTAAACTGTTGTGGTTTGATGCGATGAAACAAGATCATATCTATAAGTCTATAAAGAGGACAGTAAAGCGGCTTATTGATACCGACGAGTACGACGAGGAGGAAGCTTTGAAATACGGCATACTCAAGCGGAGGTTTCTCTTTGACAAGGTCCTAGATACTTACGAAATTCCAGAGCTGGGAAGAGAGGATGACATGGAACAAGAAGAAGACTCGGAATGATAGTGTAAAAAAACCCAGAAACAGATAGTTTCTTTTGCTATAGGACGATATCGTGTATTTCGTGTAACAAACGTTTAAATGCAACAACAACAACAACAAAACGATTGCAATGGTTATTCGTGCATTAAAAAAAAATTATCTCGAGAGAGATAGAAATTATCGTTAAAAAACATGAAAGCATGCATTGTTATAAAATAAAGCGTCGGAGGAATGTTACATGTCAAATATGACAATTTGTCTTAGTTAAGTTAGCTTTAATTCTTACCCATTACAAAATGTGATAAAGCGGGATAAATAGTATCCGTGTTAGATATAAATTTGAAAAAAGTATGTTATGAATAAAAGCAATAAACTTATTTTCTTTTGTTATTTAATCTATATTCCCGATTTATCACTTTCCTTTTTGTACATACATAAGCGTAACACTTTCCCCCTACCCAACGTTTATTGTTTTAACGCTCATAAATCTCTCTCACTCCTCATGCCTCCTCTCTCACTCCTCATGCCTGCTTTTCTCGAATCACAAATCATAACTATTATGATATTTATAACTAACAAAATAAAAGAGATTAATTCTTCATGCGTTATGTGTTGCACACATTTTACAAATTGAAATATACAGAACAGTTCTTTTTTTTTTTCTTTTTTTACCGAAATCTGCGAAGGTCTCTTTAACAACACACCTTTTTTCATAACCATCCAAAAATAATTCGTTAATAAAACAGTTTAACAACTTTTTGAAATTTGGTGACTGGTCATCTAAAACTTCTTTATTTTGGAATTTACATACCATTATTCAATGTGATCATTGATCCATTTTTGCTGTCAAAAACATTCCACCTATTGCTCTTACTGAATTGATTAACCTTCGCCATTCATCTTTTTTTGACACACTGTATTATTTATGGCTACCCGACTCCATCCGAATCACATGTCATATGATTAATTCGTGAGAAACATACCACAGTTGGATGTTTATAAGTAAACAAATACTTAACGTGTACGTGTACGTGTACGTTTATGTTTTTTTTTTTTTTTTTTTGAAATATTCACACAAAAACAATGTAGACAGTGATTGCCTACCGCTTTCATTTATCGATAAACTTGATATGTACTACGTCTACACGTCATCACATTCCAAACACTCGAAACAAAATAAGTCTTGTTTTAATCCTCTTTGATACTTAAAAAAGTTTCAATGTATCGGAGTTTTTCTCTCCAATTTACCTTATATATTATTCTTACCTATAGCAGGACAGATCAGTTTTATTTAGACTCGTATCGCGTACAATACCCCTTTAGACTTACACAATACCATTACAAATGTAGTTTATATCAAGTGAATGAACGCATCAAAGAAGATATATAAGACTAGTGAATACGTGTGGAGTGTTGTACGAAAAATAACAAAATATGTGTATCATATGTTGCATTTTAATCAATACGTTTAATTGTTTCTGAAGATCGGAGAAGGCACTTTGATTCTTCAAAATAATATTTGTTCTTATAGTCTCTCCTAACCTTTATTTGAACTTACGCAGCGCCATTCCCGAAACTTAAAAAATATAACTATCTACTATCGCATTGATTAGCCATACCACGCATCCGTGTAAAAGATACATTCAGAAGGAACAGTCACAACCCAATAACGTCATGGATCACGCGGGGTAAACAGTCAGCACACGCGATCTGTCATATGGTATAACGTCATAGATCACGTGGGATATAGGTCGCTACAACGTAGCGACTTTGACTTTAATTATTTTTCGCTATAATCCGTTAAAATATGTATGCATTGTTTTGCAATGCTTAAAAATTGTAGTTTTTTTTCCAGATTCAGCAGTTTTTTTTATAATTCAGCTTATTTTTTAAAGTAAAGCTTTCATTCAGTGAAATCACACATTTGATTAATGACTATAACCCGGTGACATGGGTGTATACGGCTGAAATGGTAAAAAAGCAGGGTAGCCTTTATTATGTAAATTGGATGAAAATGAAACCCGTTTCATCTGACCCGTGTGTACCCTTTACAGGACGACTCCGAGTAACAATATAGGATATGGACACTAATTCTAAAATAAGATCATCCCCGATTTCATCGTTCAGCAATGTGATCTTGTTCTTGAATGTGACCTCGTTCTCGAATGTCACCTCGTTCTCGGACGAGGTCAGAGAGCACACAAGCCCGGAGCATAAGGAGCATAAGAGGAGCCCCACGCATGAGGAGCATAAGAGGAGCCCCACGCATGAGGAGCATAAGAGGAGCCCCGGGCATAAGGGGCATAAGAGGAGCCCCGGGCATAAGGGGCATAAGAGGAGCCCCGGGCATAAGGGGCATAAGAGGAGCCCCGGGCATAAGGGGCATAAGAGGAGCCACGGGCATAAGGGGCATAAGAGGAGCCCCGGGCATAAGGGGCATAAGGGGCATACGCAGTACCCTTAATTTTATACTACTGATGTAAGCACAAACACTTTTACATATCCCACTTTTATATTATCAGTACAAGTTGAGCTATTTAAGCATTTGTACACATACTTGTACACATGTTTTCACACGAATGGCTTTAAGTATTTAGAGTCACTGCAGTTTTGGTATTGCTCATGGTAGGTTTCTTTATTTTTCCCAGCTACGTCTAATAGAAAACTGCAGCTATTGATGTTTGTTGTTATTGTTTTGTTTGTTTTTTTGTACGATATTTTGCTTTTATTTGATTGATTTGCTTTCTGTTAAAATGCCTGGATTTTATCAGCTTAATATGACTTCAACCATATAACCCTGAGAAATACCACCTTTTAGATGCAGAAATGCGTGTTCATGTACAAAAAGGTCTTGCAAATTCTCATAATTAAAATGGACAAATAGTTTTAATTATTTTTTCTTGTTAATCACCGTCTTTACCGACAGGTGCACCCTAGACAAACAATCTTACACCACACGTTAGCAACGCTGGCCATATCTTTAGGCCTAACCACATATACACTTATAAATGACTGACTGGAAGGTCACTACAATGCTACAATCTGTTATTTTACTATTTATACACAAGGCCGGATTTGGAATTTTACATTTAAGGGTGATTTGCATTTCCTTTCAAATGCTAGTTATGCAAAAGGAGCTTGTTTTAACGACCTCGCTATACGATTCTTACATTTTCTACCCGAAATATGCCATTTTAATCATATAAGAAATAACATGCAATAACCTCGACGAACCAGAAATGACGGATTTAAAAGCTGACTTTGTACGTTTTGTACAATTACTACTGTAGTAGAGGTCCGGCGCATGTTCCCGTGATAGTTTTGTTTTCTGAAATTCCGGATAAACGTTACATGACGTGTATCTGGAACGAAACCCAACACTGTTTAACAAGTCTTATAAATCCAATTCATACAAATATACTTTAATTTAAATATTATCCGGGAATTTTAGGAGAAGTCGTTGATGGGGTTGGTTCACCCCATAAATCCTATTCTCTTTTTATTTTACATTATACATAACCTTTATCCATTTCAAATGGCGGTGATGGTTGTAAATATTGCTGCTGATGATGATGAAGAGGAGGAATTACCATAGCGATGACATAATTTAAGGTTTCTTTTGAGATATTTTACTGTCCTTAAATATGTCATCGTTGCATGTTTCTCTTTTCTTTCTACAAATGCATTAATCCTTTTGATTTTTGTTACTATTGCAACGCTCTCAACGGTTCAACGGTTACCCATCCATACACCACTTTTACCGTTGCTAAATCGCGCAACTTTGGAAGCCGCTTAAACCGCGTCGCTAAAGCGTTAACTCCGCAGCGAGACTGGTTTGAAGCGCTTGTATTTCTACCTCTATGGTATAATTATTACTTTTATGTATTTATTTATTTATTTATTTATATATATATATATATATATATATATATATATATATATATATATATATATATATATATATATATATATATATATATCTTTCCCCGAACGTATACGGAAAGGGCCGAAGATGACAAGAATATGTCCGCCTTTTACACTTCGCCAAAGAACTTTTCGGACTAGTGATTTTCACGCAGCACCGCTTGATAAAAGTTACATTTTTATGTGTGTTCTTCACATGTGTAAATAAAATTAAATATTTTGCCCTTAAACATAGTATCTTCCAGTTGTTTACATTATGAAACATAATAAATTAATTAAGTAATTCTTTCATGTCTCAGCAACTAGCCAAACTTTGGCTGTTTGATAAAAAAATAGGAATAACTTTCCGGTATCGAATGTAAACAAATGGACATTCCGCTAAGTAAAAGTCGTTAAGCAGACTCGTTCATCCGGATAGAAAAAGTGGCGCATGTTAAATTATGCTATAGTTTGTTCATTATGAATATAAATGTGAAAGATTAAGTAGATATGGATAAGCCCAGGTCAAAACGCCCTCTTCGCATCAAAATTATCAGCATGGGTAACGCCGAGGTGGGGAAGGTAAGCAAGTGTTATAGTTGAATGTTGGACTTTGTAAAGAATTAGTAATGATTTGCCACAATAACAATTCGCCACATAACGATTCACCACAGATGTATAACGATTCACCACACTTATATAATGATTCACCCCAGATGAATAATGAATAAAAATGTTGATTATTGTGAGAACACTATTATGAATATTTATGATTTTTAATTAAAAAATGTCATCGAAACAATTATGAACCACATGTGCTGTTGTCTTTCCAATCAAGAAAGTGATTCATACTTTTTCAACATGCCGCCATCTTTCTAAGGGAGAGTTATCGTCGTTACACATTTGTTATTTCTTGTCAATGAAGGGGCCAATTCCTGTAAATTATTCCCAAAGAATTCCTTTAATTAGGAACTAATGTTCTCAGTTTGTCAAATAAGGGACCGACTCCTTTTAATTATTCTCAAAGAATTCTGTTAATCAGAAAGAACTGTTTGCAGTTTGTCAATTTTATAACTTTGGTTATCATTGTTACATGTTTGTTTGTAAACAAACAAATTTGAGTTAAGTATCACAATTTCATATAAATTAATGGACAACCTCACCAGAATCACATATCCAGAAAATGCCAGCGCCTCTGTGCATCTTCTGTTTGAGACGTATCTACATGAATTCACGTGATGTGACATGCGTCAAATGTCACAGATGGCATCACATTAAATGTGGAAATACAGGTACAGAGGCACTTGATATGAGCATTGTATAAAATAACTCTTTAAAAATTGCACACAAATGTATGTAACCCTATAAAGAGATAAAATAAGTGGAACGCGGCAAAACTTAAGTGCCAATTAAGTACTTTTCATATCAATATCATTTATCACAACTGTTGCCAATCATTTTACTAGGGTAGTAAATCGTTATTCATCTGTGGCGAATTGATATTCATCTGTGTTGAATCATTATGTGGCGAATCGTTATTGTGGCAAATCGTTAATATACCTTTATGAACCTTGCATGAGACTGTGTGAACAATTATATTTGTAATATGTTATGTTGTAAAGCAAAATTAATATGTTTCATAGAAAGTTGTTTCAACTCATGACTGTATAATTCAATGAATTACTTGTTATTTGCCTTAAATCAGTAAAGTGAATAATTTCCTCCCCTACGCACATTTATAAAACTTACATTGTTACTTAAAGGTTTGTATCTGACACTTTGAACCAGAAATAATAAATGAAAGATGCTGTAGACTTGAAAGGACATGCTTAAAGCTTCTTGTTATATCCTAGTTTAATGTTGTTACCTTGTAAGTTCATGAATGTGATAGGGTAAATTTGATCTCAGCATACACAACACAGTCAGCTCGTTTTTTTTAAAAGCCACCAGAAGTAGGGAACTGATCAGCTGTCACATATAGATAAAGTAACAATATAATTCTTTTTTTTCTTTCTATAAGTAAATATGAAAAAGTGTTAAATAACAATAAATTAATTTGGTTGCAAAATTTGGTCAATGAAATATTATGCCTTTTCATCAAAATTAAAATCTATCTTTAGCAGAAGTCCCCCTTGCCTCTAAAAGTAAGATAAAATTATACCAAGTTAGATTGATATTTTATGACTAACACTGTCGTAACATTGAAGAAGTTATAAAAATCATCTTCAAGGCAAGACTCTATCTGTTGTAATTTATCATTCCCAAATATCCAGTAACCAAAGACAATGGGTTTTCTATCATTACATCATGTAAATGTATTTGCTAAGAGTAAATTGTTGGAGTCCAGATGTAAGTAAATATATGCTTGAGTTCCAAGTTATGGGCATTATTGGATTATCAGAATTCATGTGCACAGGTACCTTGTCCCTTTTTCAAAATGCATAAACTTATACCTGTATGTATGTATTTTTATTTTAAGAAAGATGCGACAATTAGTTGAAAACATAAAACAAGTGTTTTTTAAGATTATGATAAAAAAGGAATCTAGAAGTGGTGGTTTATTTCACCTTTATTTGGGTTATATAGTCTCAAAAAGAGGTTCACATCCCAGTACCCATAAACCGTGATTCATATCATCCACAATCCTTCACCAGCAGCAATAGCTCAAGTGGTAGAGCATCAGCTTGCGAATCGGGAGGTCGCAGGTTAAAACCCCAGCTGGGTCAAACCAGAGACATTAAAGTTGGTAGTAGTAGCTTCCCTCCTAACGTTGGGGGCTAGGGGACAGCATTAGACCTGACTCGTTGGTGTCAGTATAATGGACCAGCTGGGTTCAGTCCCTGGGCACCCCATAAGTGCCCCTGTGCTATAATGATAGAAATGTCACTGCACACTATCAGCAAAAATGCTGGCAAATTCTATTCCATCCCACAATCATTTTAGTGTAACCTTATATAGTCAGTCTATTTCTCTTGTTTCATATACATGCTTTATATTCATAGTCCCCTACCCCCATTCCACCTGTAGCATACCTATACTATGTATAAAAAGTACATACTGGTAGAGACCTGATTCTGATAGTGTATAACCTGATCCTAATAAAATGTTGCATAGCATACAAAGACAAGCAGTCTTATAACCTAACTGAATATTAATGTGTACATATACATGTTGAACAAAATTTGTAATTATATTTGCAAGTTTAACAAGTCATGTCCCTCATGGTACCATCTTTGATGTGCAAAATGTGATTTGCATTTCTTTAGTATTGAACTCTTGTGCATAACAGCATTACTTTTAAAAATAATGTATACCTTTTATTTTATATCAATAAATTAATTTCACTGTTAAAATTGCAGAGAAATAGTTTGTCGAAGTGCATTTTATTTGACTTGTCTATTTGGCTTGTCTATTTGACTTGTCTATTTGACTTGTCTATTTGACTTGTCTATTTGGCTTGTCTTTCCAGAGCTGCATTATAAAGAGGTACTGTGAGAAAAGATTTGTTCATAAATATCTTGCCACAATTGGTATCGACTATGGAGTAACAAAGTAAGTATAGTTTGCCTTCATCATTATAAAATTTTTACTTGATCAAGAACAAATTATTGACAAATTGAATTAAATTTAACAAATTGTTAAAACTCTGCTTATACTTTTGAATTTTTAAATACAATTGTAACTGATTTAGAATTAAGTTTCAAGGATATATTTACATTTTTGACATTAATTCCTTATCAGCACTGCCTTACACTTTTTGTAAATAACACAGTCACCTTTGCTAACACTTTAATATTATCTTGCAAAGAATTTTATTTTTATTATCAAGTGTCATTCAGCTTGAATCAAAACTGTTTAAACACAGATAAATAACTCTTTTCATGAATCTTTGCCAAACTAATAACATGATAAAGCCCTTCTGGCAAAAATTCAACAAAGAGAGTAATTTATCTGTGGCCATACAATTGCTCTCTACCTGTTGTTTCTGCAGTAATACAACTATTCATTTTGCTTGATTTACATTTTTAAAGGCTCTCATTGTTTTAGTTCTAGCTAGCAGTTGTACTGACTTGTTTTAACATTTTTTAGGGTGACAGTAAAGGACAGAGATGTCAAAATTAACATATTTGACATGGCAGGACATCCAATATTCTATGAGGTACATGTAATATAATAATTTTCTAAAAAGAAAAAATGTTTTTTCCATATACATGTATCATTATTTTAGCTCTGAAACAATATAGGTAAATACATACATTAACGTGTATAATGATGTGTATATAGTGACATTTTTAATTAATTTATTAACTACCTGTTGAAGTGCTGTATAAATTAATTATTTAATTGACCTTTTTATTACAGTGTATAAACATTTTCAAAATAAAATTGTTCATTGACAACTTGTTTCAGGTTAGAAATGAATTCTACAAAGATACTCAGGGAGCTGTGTTGGTTTATGACGTAACAGAGCGATCTAGTTTTGAGTCGTTGGATCACTGGTTGCTGGAGATGCAGAATGAGATTGGAAACCAGACAGACAATGACAATGTGGTAGTGTGTGTGTGTGCTAACAAGGTATGGGTACAAGCACTGTATTCAAGGCTCACATGTCATAGCCCTGTCTTGCTGACATAAAGTTAATATGATGGTTAACATGTCATAGCCCTGTCTTGCTGACATAAAGTTAATATGATGGTTAACATTTTATAGCCCTGTCTTACTGACATAAATGTTATTTTATGATGGCTCACATGTCATAGCCCTGTTTTGCTGACATAAAGTTAATATGATGGTTAACATTTTATAGCCCTGTCTTACTGACATAAAGTTAATATGATGGTTAACATGTCACAGCCCTGTCTTACTGACATAAAGTTAATATGATGGTTAACATTTTATAGCCCTGTCTTACTGACATAAATGTTATTTTATGATGGCTCACATGTCATAGCCCTGTCTTGCTGACATAAAGTTTATATGATGGTTAACATTTTATAGCCCTGTCTTACTGACATAAATGTTATTTTATGATGGCTCACATGTCATAGCCCTGTCTTGCTGACATAAAGTTAATATGATGGTTAACATTTTATAGCCCTGTCTTGCTGACATAAAGTTAATATGATGGTTAACATGTCATAGCCCTGTCTTACTGACATACAGTTTATATGATGGTTAACATTTTATAGCCCTGTCTTACTGACATAAATGTTATTTTATGATGGCTCACATGTCATAGCCCTGTCTTGCTGACATAAAGTTAATATGATGGTTAACATTTTATAGCCCTGTCTTGCTGACATAAAGTTAATATGATGGTTAACATGTCATAGCCCTGTCTTGCTGACATAAAGTTAATATGATGGTTAACATTTTATAGCCCTGTCTTACTGACATAAATGTTATTTTATGATGGCTCACATGTCATAGCCCTGTCTTACTGACATAAAGTTAATATGATGGTTAACATTTTATAGCCCTGTCTTACTGACATAAATGTTATTTTATGATGGCTCACATGTCATAGCCCTGTCTTACTGACATAAAGTTAATATGATGGTTAACATTTTATAGCCCTGTCTTACTGACATAAATGTTATTTTATGATGGCTCACATGTCATAGCCTTGTCTTACTGATATAAAGTTAATATGATGGTTAACATTTTATAGCCCTGTCTTACTGACATAAAGTTAATATGATGGTTAACATTTTATAGCCCTGTCTTACTGACATAAATGTTATTTTATGATGGCTCACATGTCATAGCCCTGTCTTACTGACATAAAGTTAATATGATGGTTAACATTTTATAGCCCTGTCTTACTGACATAAATGTTATTTTATGATGGCTCACATGTCATAGCCTTGTCTTACTGATATAAAGTTAATATGATGGTTAACATTTTATAGCCTTGTCTTACTGATATAAGGTTAATATGATGGCTCACATGTCATTGCCCTGTCTTACTGACATAAAGTTAATATGATGGCTCACATGTCATAGCCCTGTCTTACTGACATAAAGTTAATATGATGGTTAACATTTTACAGCCCTGTCTTACTGACATAAAGTTAATATGATGGTTAACATTTTATAGCCCTGTCTTACTGACATAAAGTTAATATGATGGCTCACATGTCATAGCCCTGTCTTACTGACATAAAGTTAATATGATGGTTAACATTTTATAGCCCTGTCTTACTGACATAAATGTTATTTTTATGATGGCTCACATGTCATAGCCCTGTCTTACTGACATAAAGTTAATATGATGGTTAACATTTTATAGCTCTGTCTTACTGACATAAAGTTAATATGATGGTTAACATTTTATAGCCCTGTCTTACTGACATAAAGTTAATATGATGGTTAACATTTTATAGCCCTGTCTTACTGACATAAATGTTATTTTATGATGGCTCACATGTCATAGCCCTGTTTTGCTGACATAAATGTTATTTTATGATGGTTTACATGTCATAGCCCTGTCTTGCTGACATAAAGTTTATATGATGGTTAACATGTCATAGCCCTGTCTTGCCATCCTAACTTGTATATGATGGTTAACATGTCATAGCCCTGTCTTGCCATCCTAACCTGTATATGATGGTTAACATGTCATAGCCCTGTCTTGCCATCCTAACTTGTATATGATGGTTAGCATGTCATAGCCCTGTCTTGCCATCCTAATATGTATATGATGGTTAACATGTCATAGCCCTGTCTTGCCATCCTAACTTGTATATGATCGTAAACATGTCATAGCCCTGTCTTGCCATCCTAACCTGTATATGATGGTTAACATGTCATAGCCCTGTCTTGCCATCCTAACTTGTATATGATGGTTAGCATGTCATAGCCCTGTCTTGCCATCCTAACTTGTATATGTTGGTTAACATGTCATAGCCCTGCCTTGCCATCCTAATATGTATATGATGGTTAACATTTCATAGCCCTGTCTTGCCATCCTAACTTGTATATGATGGTTAACATGTCATAGCCCTGCCTTGCCATCCTAACTTGTATATGATGGTCAACATGTCATAGCCCTGTCTTGCCATCCTAACTAGTATATGATGGTCAACATGCCATAGCCCTGCCTTGCCATCCTAACTTGTATATGATGATTATCATGTCATAGCACTGTCTTGCCATCCTAACTTGTATATGATGGTTAACATGTCATAGCCCTGTCTTGCCATCCTAACTTGTATATGATGGTTTACATGTCATAGCCCTGTCTTGCCATCCTAACTTGTATATGATGATTTACATGTCATAGCCCTGCCTTGCCATCCTAACTTGTATATGATGGTTTACATGTCATAGCCCTGCCTTGCCATCCTAACTTGTATATGATAGTCAACATGTCATAGCCCTGTCTTGCCATCCTAACTTGTGTATGATGGTTAACATTTCATAGCCATGTCCTGCCATCCTAACTTGTGGTTAATATTTCTTCTTTTTTCTTATTTATGTTGCGGGATAATGCTTTTTTGTGCTTGATTTGTAGACTGACAAGAAACGAGCTGTGGACGAGTCTGAAGGTCGATTATGGGCAGATAGTAGAGGCTTCCATTACTTTGAAACTTCTGCATTAACTGGGGATGGAGTCACAGAAATGTTCCAGGTAAAAACTGTTTGTTTTAATTATAGCTATAAGACCGATATTTATGTTTTGACAGTCTGCATCAATGGTAAGTTTCATCCTTTTGTTGCTCCTCATTGCCAATGTGTATCTTTGTGTTATAGACTTTATATGTATGTAGTAACACCTTATGACTCATATATTAAGAGACCTAAAATGGAATATTCTGTCCCTGGTTGTGCAAATCTATAAAGCTTTAGCTTCACGTACAGAAGGCCCCAGAACATACTAAAGTCATTAAAAATGATAGTGTTCTAGCTTCTTTGCTAATGCTCAAGCACATATAAGGGAAGTTCCACAACTGGTAGACCTGGTGTCAGAATGAAGTCACTGGTGGTGGTCTCATAGCAGGCAGGTGTTCAGTGCATTCACTCTGAAGGCAGCATTGTACCGGCTTCAAGTGGACATTGTCTTTGATTAACTGAGTAATTATTTGTGTAAAAAATAAACAAAAATAAGTTGTGCTTAAAGCTATCTTATCTTTTAACCTAAAAATTGTTGGCGCCATGGCCTAGTGATAGTCACTGCCTTGTAACTTCAATGATTGCTTAGCCTGTCACAGCATGGGTTGTTGTCCTGTTTATGATGGTGTATGTGGGTAGGACTTCCAGCTGAGTCAGCTGGTGGTTCTACCCATACATTTGTCTGTTGTCTTACTCCACCAAAATAGCTCGATGTTGCAATAATGACCATAATTGGTTTCCACAGTATATTTCAAAAACAAAAAGCAAAACATCTTTATTCAAATTAATTGTGAAAGATGTGTTGTTTTTTTTATCCTGGATCTGGTCGATCCACAAACTCTTGTCTCCAAAGTGACATAAAATAATTATGTGTACTTATGACTTGTTAGTAATAGGCAGAATCCTACAGATAAAATTTGCAACAAAACTTAAATCGTTAAATTTTTCCCGTTCAGCCTGTATCATCTCCTATAACTTCAGGCACTATTTGAGGGAGTGGTGACTGCGGTGGAAAATGGAGGCAAGAGGATTCCATTTCAGACGACATTAGGCTACACCCGGGATCAGATCGACGCCATACAGAGGCTCAAGAATGCTAAGGGAGACTATGAGAGGCTTGGATTGAGAGACGGGGCATCAAAGTAGGGGACTCATAACACTTGATTGTTGTTTTAGTTCTAAAATTTGTATACTGATAGAACATTAATATACTGATAGAACATAGCTGTTTTCGTCTATTTGGTCTTAAAGGTTCTGATTGTCAGTTTGTCCTACTTTATTTTCAATTCACAAAATTTACAAAATGATAAAGTAAATAATTTTTTTGGTAAAATAAAAGAAAAAAAGCAAAATATTTAATTAATCAATACTTAACTATAATAATTAAAATTATACATATAAAATCATAGCAGCATGCATGGTTTGAACCTGGGGTCTCTCATATGAGAGCCTAGCACCCAAACACTCAACCACCCAGACACTCAACCACCCAGACACTCAACCACCCAGACACTCAACCACCCAGACAGACACTTCTTGACTGCTGTTCATTAATACATTTAAATTGACTCAATTGGTTTACCCAAATTATTTTTATTGAAAGAACTGTGCAGGAAATTATTTTTTCCATATTACTCTGTAATTAACACAGTAGATTTTCATTATAAAAAAGTATATGTAATAACTACATGTACATAAAAACCAATATATGAGATTTGAAACAATTCCAAGTGCCAAGCTTGTACTTAATGTTGTACCCATGTTGTACTTAAAAAAACACAGCAAATATAGAGGTGTGGTTTTCTTTCAATTTTCTTTTCAATGGCATTCAAACTGACAGACAGGACCTTTCAAGTTGTATACTGTCAGAGTTTGATTGCCTAATGTTTATCATTGAAAGCTGATAACTTCAGCCCTTCCCAGCAGAAGTCCCAGTCCAGGCCAGAGCATGAGATCCTCCAGCTGACTTGCCATGCACCAGTGGTTCTACTCACACATCCTTCTGGGTTCTAACCTACCTAAACACACTGGACATTAACACAAAATATGTAGATTCGCTAGGTCCTGTCCAATCAGGATCTGTACTATTTAAAAGTTTAAGAATCATGTTACCCTTGCATGCAGTTTAAGCAAATGCCTAATACTTTATATAGCTAATTAACAAATGTGGCTGGTTACAGTATGATATCTCCTTGTCTAATGTCACCCATACAAACAGTTATTTGCTGGAAACTTTATGCAGATGTATCTTGAGATTTTGATAAAGACTCAGAAATAATTAGTGCTGGTTTTGATAAATCAGTTACCAGCTGGAGCTTGCTGATTTGGATCTGCACTGATTGTCCTAACTAAATCAAGCCATCATAGCAGGCTAAGAGTTTTAATGTATGTTTCAGGGATGATGTGAACAAGGCCTACAGACGCCTTGCAGTCATTCTCCATCCTGACAAGAATGTGGCACCTGGCAGTGAAGAAGCCTTCAAGATTCTAGTGGCTGCACGTACCGCACTACTCAAACGATGCTCCTGATGGCTCTATGGTTTTGTAATGCATGAACATTTATGTCATTGTGCTCATAGTCTCTTATTTAATTTAGATCAAGCTGTATATGTGGTTCAACCAAAGCAGCGGTCCTGATGGATACTGATGCTCCCTTAAACAATAATTTATCTGCATATTTGAGTCGAGATATTTTATAAAAGAATTCTTCTGAAGATATAATTAAGACCATGGATTTTAAAAATAAACATTCTTCTCACTTTTTAAATTAAGAATATTTCTAGAAAGAAAGATGTTATATTTAGGTCAATGTTATATTTAGGTCATTTTCTTCATGTTAAATAAACAAATAACCTTTACAAACACTTCAGATAAAAAAAACTTTAACATAATTTTAATGACTAATGCTTTTTTTTAAATAATGAGGAGATATTTTAGAAAAGGCAACAGTTATCATAAAAACTTATTATGCTCATAATAAATGAACTACTGCATATTCGTAGGAAATGCTGTATATTTTCATAATTGACCAAAATAGAAAAGCTTTTTTTGTAAAGGCTGTTGTTAATTAGCACATGTGTGTTTCTGTAAATAATCCAGGCTTTCTAAACGTACATGCTTTCTGGCTCATAATAATGACAATATATTAATGCTTCATTTCAATACTGCTAAAGATATGTTACTGATGTCAAGCCTTTCTAAATTTGTCATTGCTTTGTATGTATTTATTATGTACAAAAGTAATAGTCTTCAGTATAACTGCTGGTTTTTGAGTAGAAGTCAATTTGTATTTCTATTTTGATAAGTTAGTCAGCACATGATGGATAAGTACATTGTTCTGTTGTTTTCTGATAAACATCCTTCTTCATTTGTGATCTGTCAAGTCAGTTTACATTTCATTGGTATTTTAACTTTATAGGTCTGAGAGTTACTGTACAAGTCTCTTGTATGAGTTGAAATAAATCAACCCCTTGTGGAATGCCACAACAATGTTGACCCAACAATTTCAAATGCTGAGAGACAGTTAATGTTTTTTTACTAAAATCATCCTAGAAAAACATTTTGTTTAAAGAATTGCTAACATTGTATTCTTGGTGGTTACCCTTTTATAATTTAGCTCATTTTAATTATTTTAATTGTATTTTTACTTCAACAAACTAATTGTGTGTGTTTTTTTCATTTTATTTATTATAAGTTGAATAGCTAAATTAATAATAAAATGCTGTGTACAGTTATATTAGAAATGACAATTTATGGGCATTGCTAGATCAACACTCAATATCAGTATCAATGAATATGTTATCATTTTACTTTATTCTGGGTATATAGTTTAGCAATCTCATTAAAATCAGCTCCAGTATTACGCGTAATAGGATCTGATGACTTCCCATTACGGTTCACCTCAAATTGACCTTTTCAGTAGCCAATGAAATTCTCGGCAACGAGCAACGTTCTACACGCTATAAAATTTTAATGGTAAAGGGTCGCGTTTAACTCGTGATTGCATGCAATCTACACACATTCTTAAACTTAACTTTACATATTTCAAAAGAGACATATATAACCTCTACAAATATGTATAAACCATCCAACAAAAAGAAGTTTTGAACTAGAAATCCTTATTTTAGTAACACTGGTAAATACATTCACAACTCGCTCGCTGCAATTGTCATGGGGGATAACGAAAGCGTTTTCGCAGTGGGTTGCGTTGAAAATCCTTTCGTATTCTACTTAAAAATGGAATTATGAAATGTTATGGTAGATACCGATAGATAAATTGTTGATTGAACAAAATGTGTAAAAATTAATGCATGCCAATAGAAAGGATGGCTGATTCAGCGGTTTAAAAAGTGGTATGTGTTGACTGCTGTATCGGGAAGGATTCTAAAGTAGTTTTGAAAGGAGCAATTGCATTGGTCGAAATACGGGCACTTGTCTATGCATATTCAATTACACAAAGGTCATTTTGACACGACCTCTTATGCGATGTAGTCAGATCCTAATCACGGACAGTAGATGAGGGAAATTAGGATATGATTTTAATGAGATTGATAGTTTAGCAGCTGTGTTGTATTTAGATGTATATGTCTGTGTTTTATGCCAGTATTTTATTTGATAGGCTTTTGTTATCTCAGGCATAGCATAACACACATGTTACAATGTTTTGTCATTTACATTTGTCTTTTTCTTTTAAAGTTTTTGTTAGTTTCAGTCTCATCACTTAATTATTTTATATTTTTGTTGTTTCAGAACTCATCCCTTAATATGCATCACCTAACTATCTTGTATAGTCGAGTCTTTAACTCACTGTGTTTGGTATTGTCTTTTTACTCTGTTGGTCAGGGTTTGCATCCTGCTCTGTTTTCAAAACTACAAATTCAGCCAATAGAACTGTTTGTCAATTTATCAACAATTGATTGCAAGTACAATAATGCTAGAATGATAAATCACTGTTGTTGTTTCCATCTAAATTGATTCAAAATAAAATGCACACTTTTATAGCCCTTTGTGTTACCATTATTAATCAACATAAATTGCATGTAAACACAGTCAATTTAAAAAAATTCTTTGTTTTTCTTTATTTCTTTAAAAGAGGAATATGCAATGTAATACATATTTTCATTGGACCACAAGTGGCCATTGAATTTTCATAAAAACAGATTTTCATCAGCAGATCCCACGATTTGACATGAAGCCAGGCATTGTAAGAGACCGTAGATTTACCATGATAAACATAACCGTGTTTATTGAAGCAACTAAAATAGTGTAGCGTTTCTTTTCTCACTTTTCTTTCATAATGTATTTGTACTTGTATGTTATAAAACTATGATGTTTGTACTGACATAATATTATATACAGAAGTGAGTCTTAAAAGAAATGTGTTATGTGAAGAAACAAATTGTACACACTGACAGAATGTTGTTCAGTCAGTGTGTCCTGCTTGTTGGACACTCCCATGTTTTTGGCAAGAAAAAACCTACTTACATCATTCTCCTAACCAAATGAAAATACATTCCTATAGTTGTGGATTAAATTGATTTTTATGCTGGTTGCCATGTAAAATAAATCTGTTCATTATTATTTTTGTGTTATTATTTATTGTGTGGAAATGTTCTCATTGATGAGAGAATATGGTTATAACTGTGTTTGAATTTAGTCTTATTATTTGTATATATGTCAGATCATAACTAGACAGGCCATTATGTCTTTATTATATTTGATGGAGTATTGATATTGTTTTTATGAGACCAATTTACTATTCTAAAATCTATGTCCAATTTGATTTAAAATTTGTCGAGAACATGCTTAAATGTTTGTATTAAGATACCCATGATTAGTTGATGTTTAAATCTTAACATTCTTTTTACTTATAATCCATGAGTTTGACATAAAACATTTTAAACTTTAAAACCATAACATCGATTTTTTGTCATTCTAGAATTTACAATTATGGTAATACTTGTTAATCCACATTTTAAAATTTCTTATTAATACACCTTGCAAATTTTTTAACATACACTCATTATTCATTTTTTCCAGAATATAGAATCATTATTGTTATCTTATGAATTTTATCATTTTGTGATTGTATATATTTTCTCAACAGTGCATATTATGGACTTGAATTTATTTAATTTGTTTTTTCATTTTTCTCTTTAAAATCCGTCCATAGCTTACATGCTGCTGAAGTACACTTTGAGGTTATATTGTATCATCAGTCATAGGGTCATTTATATACATTTTACAACACTTTCTATAAACAGAATAACACAAATAAAATAAAAACTTACCATTATAACATAGTTTACTTATGAACATATGAAGAACTTTATGTTTTTGGTTTTACAAAATTAAATCAACTTTACAAGTATCATTTAAATAATCTAATTGTAACATAAGTTAAGATTCAATAACAATTTCCATTATTTAAAAACCATAATATTGCAGTCAAAACAATTTATTATAATCACAATATTATACAAGCCCTGAGACCATTGATGAAGCTTAAAGCCCTTTTGATGTTCTATATATGCATATATGAATAAGATTTTATAAAGAAAAATATAAAACTTTATTAGTGCAAATTACACATTGAAAGAATGTTTAGTGTATTGGTATATATGCGCACATTTTTATTTGTATTGTGATTTAAAATAAAAATAAATGTGTATTTTGTTATCAAAGTTCAATTATGACAATTATGAACAAAATATAAGATGAATATACAATGATGAAAGGTAGTCCTTTTTAAAGTAATATGCCATGCATTTAGACAGAAAATAATTAATCCTGTTTATCAGCAACGAAAAGACTGGACCAGATAACGCAATCGGTAGAGCATCTGAGTACGGAGGCCTCTGGTTCGAGAGCGGGACATATTAAAATAATTAGAATCCCTAATTGTGTAGGTCTCTTGCTTAAGCTTAAACAAATATGAGGGTAGTTTCAAGACTAGTTGACCCCGGTGTTAGGATAATTTAAGTTGGTATGGTATCATGGCAGGTTTTCACGACATGCTATACATGGAGAAGGCAGCACTATATCTGCTTCAAGTGGACGCCCTCTCTAGATAACAAACACCATTTAGTGGAACAATAAACATACAATGATAAAATATAAATAGAACTTTTATTCTTATAGTAACTTATTAGCCTTGTGGTTGGTTGTACAGGTAATGGCGGATATGGTAGTAGTATATGTCGCTATAATGGTTGTTACAGTAGTAGTGCAGAGTTACTAATTACAATGGTACATTGTATGTAAAACATATACAGCCACACAACCAAATACAGTGATCAGTATTTGTATTCTAAACTTAGAAGAACTGTGAAGGACTATTTTTTACTTTCATATGCAACATATATACATTTTCCAATCGTTTTATCGTAATATAAGCAAAACGTTTTTGTGTATTGCCGGAAAAGGGTAAGAAAAGGTTTTAATATCGTACATAGGAATATATGCCTGATATTAAGAACAAAGGGAAAGGGTAATTGTCTTTAACATAACTCTTTGTGAATAAACCTAATACTCTCACTTGATGTGATTATCTTTCTGTTTTAGTGTTATGGTTTTAATTTTAATAAAACAATTAGCAGTCAATATATGTATTGCTAAGAAGTTGTGATTCATTTTTTAAATAAAACTAGTAGGAAATACAAGAAGTATTTATTTATTAGTATGCTGGTAGTAGTTCTAGATGGAGTGTTGTGACAGTATATGTTGTAGACACAAAAACAAACAGACAGTCGTAAATACAGCAGCCTTTACAAGGACAACAACAAAAACAGAAACAACACTCAATCATACTTGCAGCCGAGGTATGTACAATAGATAGGGTAAGTTATCCTAGCTTACCTCAGTAGTGTTCCTGGTTGTCAGACCAGCACCGCTCCCCACCCCGGCACCCGCCTTCGCTGTTGGGAGTTTCCTATGCGATCGGAAACCACTCTGCTTCTAAGATGGGACGAGATAGGCACCATCATTACAACAGGCTAATACACGCTAATCGGACCTAGCCTATTATAAGTTATCCAGCTTGTAAATAAACGATGGAATTCCGGCGGGATTTAGCTATAAGCCAACATACTGCTGATAAAAGTGAGAAAAATAGTGTTTCGCTTGTATGAATGTACATTGAGTAAATATAATAATTAAAGACATTGTGAGTCAGTTTTATCATACGGTTTCTGCTACCATTAAACCAAATGAAAATATGCACGAATTTTTAGACTGCGAAGCACGTAATAAGTTTTAAGCTTATTATGCGGACCCAGAGCTCCTTGCTAGTGACTGTCTGATCAGGACCCACACTTGCTGCCGTATCTCTAGACATGACGGGCGGGGTTCGCCCCACACTTGCTGTCGTATCTCTAGACATGACGGGTCGTGTTCGCCCCACACTTGCTGCCGTATCTCTAGACATGGCGGGCGGTGTTCGCCCCACACTTGCTGCCGTATCTCTAAACATGACCGGCAATGTTCGCCCCACACTTGCTGCCGTATCTCTAGACATGACGGGCGGTGTTCGCCCCACACTTGCTGCCGTATCTTTAGACACGGCGGGCGGTGTTCGCCCCACACTTGCTGTCGTATCTCTAGACATGACGGACGGTGTTCGCTTCACACTTGCTGTCGTATCTCTTGACATGACGGGCGGTGTTCGCCCCACACTTGCTGCCGTATCTCTAGACATGACGGGCGATGTTCGCTTCACACTTGCTGTCGTATCTCTTGACATGACGGGCGGTG
Organism: Sinonovacula constricta; assembly: GCA_007844125.1. Taxonomy (NCBI): domain Eukaryota; kingdom Metazoa; phylum Mollusca; class Bivalvia; order Cardiida; family Solecurtidae; genus Sinonovacula; species Sinonovacula constricta. The sequence continues at coordinate 3,058,345 of CM017555.1, forward strand.
TTCGCTTCACACTTGCTGTCGTATCTCTTGACATGACGGGCGGTGTTCGCTTCACACTTGCTGTCGTATCTCTAGACATGACGGGCGGTGTTCGCTTCACACTTGCTGTCGTATCTCTTGACATGACGGGCGGTGTTCGCCCCACACTTGCTGCCGTATCTCTAGACATGACGGGCGGTGTTCGCTTTACACTTGCTGTCGTATCTCTTGACATGACGGGCGGTGTTCGCCCCACACTTGCTGCCGTATCTCTAGACATGGCGGGCGGTGTTCGCTTCACACTTGCTGTCGTATCTCTTGACATGACGGGCGGTGTTCGCTTCACACTTGCTGTCGTATCTCTTGACATGACGGGCGGTGTTCGCCCCACACTTGCTGTCGTATCTCTAGACATGACGGGCGGTGTTCGCTTCACACCTGCTGTCGTATCTCTTGACATGACGGGCGGTGTTCGCCCCACACTTGCTGCCGTATCTCTAGACACGGCGGGCGGTGTTCGCCCCACACTTGCTGCCGTATCTCTAGACATGACGGGCGGTGTTCGCCCCACACTTGCTGCCGTATCTCTAGACATGACGGGCGGTGTTCGCCCCACACTTGCTGTCGTATCTCTAGACATGACGGGCGGTGTTCGCCTCACACTTGCTGTCGTATCTCTAGACATGACGGGCGGTGTTCGCCCCACACTTGCTGCCGTATCTCTAGACATGACGGGCAGTGTTCGCCCCACACTTGCTGCCGTATCTCTAGACATGACGGGCGGTGTTCGAGAATATAAGCAAGGACACTACAATAGAAACAAAATAATATGTGAAGTACGGAGTACATCATTTAGAAAGAAAACAATAAGATGGTATGAACTGTCTGATCATGACCCACACTTGCAGCCGTGTCTCTAGACGTGACGGGTAATGTTCGTGCGAATAAGAAGGTAAGGTACCAATACAATCCTAACAAAATATAGGGAAGGTACTCTCATTTGGGCAATATATAACAATAATGTAGTTTTTTGTTTGTCATATACATATTTTGATTTATCCTGTATGGTGAACTTGAAATGTTAATATGTTATAAATGTAAAACTACACACTGTTTTAACTCCAAGTTAGAACGTGCTACTGCAGTCAATCTGAAAAATGGCAGAGCTTGCAATTTATGAGGTGTATGAAGTCAGTTTTATGTACGAAAATCCCAATAAACCTATATAAACACATTTGTACATATACTAATTTACACAATGACTTGTTTGATTGTTTTACGGTTGGGCTTTTATTCTGTTTTCTTTTCGACATATTTCTGAATAGAACCACCAGCGCACCGCCGAATGAAAGACCTTCTCACATGAAACATTCTTGGCAGGATTGGGACTTGGAACTCCGTGGACAGGGACAGGGCCATTATTAAGGCGTTGACACTAACCCCCCACCCCCCACCCTCCTGCCACAGGCGCCCCTTACAATAAGCTGTATTTTAACATGTAAGTAAACGTAAAGTACACACATTATGTGTGTTCTCCGACTTGAAAGCAAACGTGCATTTATGTGCAAAATTAAATAACTAATATAAATCTGTAGTCAATTAACGACCTCCCCTATTAACCTTATTTCATAAAAATATATTTAAAGCAGCCAATTATACAACAATTGGATATAAGACGGGCATTTGTTCATGCAATAAACACCAATTACGACCGGGTTTTGAACATTGAAACAATGAACTTCTCTACATACTACTTGCCATGCTGTATAGACGTTAGAACATCCACTGCATTATTTTCTGAGAGATTTTTCGCATTTGTTCATACTCAAAATGGAAAATTATACCATAAAACGTAAATTCGGTGATAAATATATTTAACTTTGACCCCGGCAAGATATAAGCTGTTGAGTCGCCATTCTGACAAAATATAGAGTTAACATATAACACTGATGTGAAAACAAGAGAAAATATATGTAAAATAGCACCCGGCAAAACGGGCCTACAAGCAGTCTTGCTTATTAGGAAGACTACATAAATTCGTATTGCTATAAAGACGTATTCCTTGAAGCCCACCTTCCTCCACTTTGATACTCCCCTGTTTCCCGCCACGATGGTACATCTATTCACAACATGTGCCCGGCCTACCTGAGCAATCAACGCATCTTTGACGCGCATTGCCCGCTCGCTTGAAGGTGGAGAAAGTACACACCGTTTTGATTTGCGACGCTATCTTTAAGTCATATAAGCATTTGATGAAAGAAGATTATGCACGCGAGGAGGTGTTAAGAGAAAGGATTGTAAAAAAAAATCTGCTGAAACTATATCTTGTCAGATTTTCGTCTGTGCTCATGATACACCATATTGCGAGTTTAGCATTTAAGCCACCTGGAAGGATACGTGAAACAGAGTCGGCGTGGTTTGTAAGAGAAGAGACACACATTTTCTGAAGAAAGAGGGAATTGTAGCTGCACAATCATGGGATATAGTGTTTGGTTAGCACTCGGATTATTGTCCATAATGACCCTCAGGTAAGTTTGTGTAGTTGATGTCAACGGGGTTTCGGTAATTTTAGTTTTTCTTTTTTCTTTTTTTTTTTTTTTTTGCAATTCGTTGCTAACCCTAATTAGTCGACATCATACTTAATGAATTTGACTTGTAACATGTTCTCCCAGAAAGTGATACGGTATGGCGATTTTTTTATTTATTTATTTTTTTTTTTTTTTTGAAATTATAAGTTTATCAAAAAAGTGACCAAAACACTGTTCAAGCACCTTATCGCAATTATACAAAGCATCCGCTCCAACGAACTCTTAAGCTAAAATGCAGCAAGAGGGTTCAACTTCATTATCTAAGTATGCTTTTAACAAAATTGAAGAAAAGGAAACACAAATTACAATTTAAAATTAAAAGCAGACAGACCTAGTAAACTACAACACAACTAAGCAATAAAAATGTGACTTAAGCAGAGACAAAACACGTGCGTTAAGATAAACAGTAAAATAATCTCCTTTCTGTAAGCAATTTTTCTGTATACTCATATAATAAAATATGTGCTTTCGTTGCAATATTATTATGGGGACTAAAATGTTCAAGGAATTGCATGAATCAAAGTAAGTCATGACTTTAATATTAATGACGTCATAACTTACGTCTAAGAATACGCCATCGCTTGGACAGTTTTTGTTTCAAACGGATTTCAAATGGATCTGTTTTCTTTTCACTGTTTGAATTTGAGAATCCCCTGAGAAATAGCAAGGTAAGAGGTCTACAAAACCGACTGAAGCACTGCATTCGGCCGGTGGACCGACTCCTATTTGCCGACAGTCCGTTCCAAGGCGGTAACTGTTGGGTTTCCTTGTGTTTCCTCTATTTGTATTATGTCTCGTCACAGATTTATTACAACGTTTACAACAGGCTGTCATGGGAATACTTTTGTCCTTTTTTTTATTTAAATATATGTTGCAGTACTCATAGGACTCTGTCATATTTTCTTGTTACTAACAACCAAAACAACAATAACTACAGCAGCTACGCTTATAAGTGCATCAACAGACGGTGTCTTACTCGCAGTATTGTCATTGTCAAGGTTATTGTTATTATCTTATGTCATAACATTTATGCTGCACACTCATTCACACGAGAGCATGTGTATTTTGTCTAATATCTTAGAACAGTTAATATCTGTATAATACGGAAGCACAGATCGTACTTCACGCCTGTATGAGCCGGGTGATGAGAGAGAAGGCGCAGTTTACAGCGACTTTGGTTCCTTTTGCTTGGAGAGTAGCCAAGTTCCTACCCCTCTTCCCAATTTGAAGTAATCCACTTCATGCATATAGGGATACAGATTATATGTAAGGTGAACAGATATAAGTATATATCTAGTTATATGTGTATGTATGTATATACATTGCCAGTGAAATCAGCACCAGATCGCTTAACTTTCTATGTATTAATGTGTCCGTGCGTTTGTTCACAATTACAAGACAAGTTCTATCCACATATCACATTTAGATTTATCTGAAGGAATGAGCTTTTCTAGTTACAGTATAATGCTAGAAAAAAACAACATGTTCAATATTGTAAAATGTGTTTTTGTTAAATGCATGCGTGATTCTTTCCATATATCCTGTTTAATAATGTCCGTTGTCTTAATAATTATAAATATAAAAAATAAACATTTTTTTTTAAACTTTGAAAACTTCTAAATAATTCTTTATATATTATGATCTACAAAAGTACTTACAATAACGGGAATGAGGTCCAGTAGATTATAATATTATCACTGATATGCCCAAAGGGCTTTATATAAGTTCTTATTCTGTTTTATTACTTCATTTATTGATATATTAAAAATAACTAACAGCTGCAACAGGAGCAACAGATGCAAGTAGATGGATTGATGGATGTTATCATTTAAGTCTTCGTGTTTAAACTCTGTCATTCGGATGATTACTGATGTTTTCGACAAGTTGGTAATTGTGTGCAATTCATTATACACTAATGATTTATTCCTACTTGAAAATGGAAGACACACACGCTGTTTTAACAACATTATTTTAGATGTAAGGCTAACATGATAAATGCCCCCTTTGATGCAGGTTTTGTTAGATCAAATATCTCTAGTACATTGGCAAAAAGTTTACAAAATGTTAAATTGGACTAAATTGTTATTTGTGTCATCAAGTATTACCACACTCTGGTTTAAATTTTGTGCGCACATACCAACGTTATTCCTTTAAGTGTGAGAGAGAAACTAAATATGACTTAAACATTAACTAAATAATGACTGGGTATGATCTAAAACACGTCCATTGCGAGGGCGATGTTGACATATGTTACATTAGACAGTTAAGTAGGACTGGGTATGATATGAAACACGTACATTGCGGGGGCAGTGTTGACATATGTTACATTAGACAGTTAAGTAGGACTGGGTATGATATGAAACACGTGCATTGCGGGGGCAGTGTTGACATATGTTACATTAGACAGTTAAGTAGGACTGGGTATGATCTAAAACACGTCCATTGCGGGGGCAGTGTTGACATATGTTACATTAGACAGTTAAGTAGGACTGGGTATGATCTAAAACACGTCCATTGCGGGGGCAGTGTTGACATATGTTACATTAGACAGTTAAGTAGGACTGGGTATGATATGAAACACGTACATTGCGGGGGCAGTGTTGACATATGTTACATTAGACAGTTAAGTAGGACTGGGTATGATATGAAACACGTACATTGCTGGGGCAGTGTTGACATATGTTACATTAAACAGTTAAGTAGGACTGGGTATGATATTAAACACGTGCATTGCGGGGGCAATGTTGACATATGTTACATTAAACAGTTAAGTAGGACTGGGTATGATATGAAACACGTGCATTGCGGGGACAATGTTGACATATGTTACATTAGACAGTTAAGTAGGACTGGGTATGATATTAAACACGTGCATTGCGGGGGCAATGTTGACATATATTACATTAGACAGTTAAGTAGGACTGGGTATGATCTAAAACACGTCCATTGCGGGGGCAGTGTTGACATATGTTACATTAGACAGTTAAGTAGGACTGGGTATGATCTAAAACACGTCCATTGCGGGGGCAGTGTTGACATATGTTACATTAGACAGTTAAGTAGGACTGGGTATGATATGAAACACGTACATTGCGGGGGCAGTGTTGACATATGTTACATTAGACAGTTAAGTAGGACTGGGTATGATCTAAAACACGTCCATTGCGGGGGCAGTGTTGACATATGTTACATTAGACAGTTAAGTAGGACTGGGTATGATCTAAAACACGTCCATTGCGGGGGCAGTGTTGACATATGTTACATTAGACAGTTAAGTAGGACTGGGTATGATCTAAAACACGTACATTGCGGGGGCAGTGTTGACATATGTTACATTAGACAGTTAAGTAGGACTGGGTATGATCTAAAACACGTCCATTGCGGGGGCAGTGTTGACATATGTTACATTAGACAGTTAAGTAGGACTGGGTATGATATGAAACACGTACATTGCGGGGGCAGTGTTGACATATGTTACATTAGACAGTTAAGTAGGACTGGGTATGATATGAAACACGTACATTGCTGGGGCAGTGTTGACATATGTTACATTAAACAGTTAAGTAGGACTGGGTATGATATTAAACACGTGCATTGCGGGGGCAATGTTGACATATGTTACATTAAACAGTTAAGTAGGACTGGGTATGATATGAAACACGTGCATTGCGGGGACAATGTTGACATATGTTACATTAGACAGTTAAGTAGGACTGGGTATGATATTAAACACGTGCATTGCGGGGGCAATGTTGACATATATTACATTAAACAGTTAAGTAGGACTGGGTATGATATGAAACACGTACATTGCGGGGGCATTGTTGACATATATTACATTAGACAGTTAAGTAGGACTGGGTATGATATGAAACACGTACATTGCGGGGGCAGTGTTGACATATGTTACATTAGACAGTTAAATAGGACTGGGTATGATATGAAACACGTACATTGCGGGGGCAGTGTTGACATATGTTACATTAGACAGTTAAGTAGGACTGGGTATGATATGAAACACGTACATTGCGGGGGCAGTGTTGACATATGTTACATTAGACAGTTAAGTAGGACTGGGTATGATATGAAACACGTACATTGCGGGGGCAGTGTTGACATATGTTACATTAGACAGTTAAGTAGGACTGGGTATGATATGAAACACGTACATTGCGGGGGCAGTGTTGACATATGTTACATTAGACAGTTAAGTAGGACTGGGTATGATATGAAACACGTACATTGCGGGGGCAGTGTTGACATATGTTACATTAGACAGTTAAGTAGGACTGGGTATGATATGAAACACGTGCATTGCGGGGGCAATGTTGACATATGTTACATTAGACAGTTAAGTAGGACTGGGTATGATATGAAACACGTGCATTGCGGGGGGCAGTGTTGACATATGTTACATTAGACAGTTAAGTAGGACTGGGTATGATATGAAACACGTACATTGCGGGGGCAGTGTTGACATATGTTACATTAGACAGTTAAGTAGGACGAAACAATGCCCAATGATTCACACTGAACAGAAAGGATCATATTTAACGTTAATCATCGATCAGGCGCGTATCTGGGACGTTTTTGATGTTACGCACAATCACGAGGGAAATAACCTTTGTAGCAATACTTTTGAATATATCCGGTTCTTTTCTAATGAATAACAGGTAGAATGCGGACATGCGAGGAACTTAACGTAAAATATGAACGCCTAAAATCCTGACGTGTATAAGTTTAATCATTTTAAACCTTTTCAACTCGATTGGTATGGTAATAAGATTTTATAACATAGAAACTAAGGAAATAAAAGATATCATTCCATACCCGGGTTAGGCATCGACTTTCTTAGTGTTTTTGATAATTTTAGATTTTCGATTTTTCGAATGGAGGTTACGCACATGTGTAAAGTGCGTAATGGCAGAAACGCGCCTGTCATAGATTATGAGATTTTTCGGCTGTTTATTTAATGAAGAGTCCAAAATTTGATACACAATTACATATCTTAGGACTGTTTAGTCACAAGCGAAGATATATTTATTTCTCGTTATTGTACTTGCTACCAAAACCACGTCACCATGTTCCACTTACTGAGTGAAGATGTCTCTAAAAGGTGATATCCGACAGTTTGCTTATATCAGATACATATAACAATATAGAACCACTGCTTTGGGAAACTTGGGCATAATTCTTGTATATAATTAGGACCTAATAAATACGATTTTCTAACACTAACTGAATTGTAAAACAGAACTAATCGTAAAAAGAAATCACTCTGTGTTTTCTTTCCTGTATGAAAATAGTTGTCTCTGCTAAAAATAGATATCGACGTCAGAGCGGATTACCCGGATGACCATATAATGTGATCTCAAAAGTAAGTGGTTAAGTTTTCTTAGTCTAAAATTAGCTATCTCTGCAGCGTGGCTCAGATAGAAAAAACCTGGTTGCAATGATGAGTGGTCATATATGCTTGACGGTTCACACAGATCTAGGACATAAATGAACAGCATTTTGCAGGAAATTTTCAGATAATAATGGCTTATTTTGGTTATTTGAAACAAACAAGAAATTTGGTCCAAACTGTCGGATACCACCTTTAATAAAAGTTCCCCTGCAATGATACGACTGTTTTGTTACTGAACATCACGACCGATTATTCTTACTCTGAACAACGTGCTCAAGTTCATTGTTGTGTATAATAATAATTACTTTTGACGTAAATTGTAGTAAACGTAGTACTACGTCTTGGCCTTACCTTCATACAAAGCTTACCAACTGTGCCAACGAACCTGGAAAAACTGCATTCTTTACGTACTTGCCTCTCCTCTTCTCTGGATATCTAGTTTCAAGAGGCCAGCTTGATTCCAGTAACATATTTATTTCATTTATTGCGTGGTGTTGTGTGCCAAGCAGAAATGGAGTACTATTTATTCCTGAATGTATGTGTTCCTAGTAGATTGTTCTTGGCGCATAAAATACTATCACAAGATCTTGTATAGAAACTATCACAAGTACGCATTGGCGTCTTAGCTGCTTTCAGTTTAAATGGGATACTTGGTTGCTTGATGTGTTGATCGTCACATCAACATCATGTCAGTTATCTAGAGACTGTGTCCACTTCAAGTCCCTCCTTCACTGTATACAGAATGCCGTGTCCAGTCGTGGCACAAGTCCCTCCTCTTCACTGTATACAGAATTCCATGTCCAGTCGTGCAAAACACTTATTTCTGCTTGAGCGTTACCTTTAAACGACGTTGGTATGTCACGGCCTAAACATTTTGACATTGTTTATCAATACATGGTTACCCCACAGCTGCTTCTTATGTTTAACGTAACCAGTGAAAATATCTAGTGATTCACAGGCAGTTCTTTAAGCTTAGCTGTGCTATTATGTTAAAAACATCATTCAGGATGGTTTTCAAGCGGTATACCGTCAGTACTTTAGGCTGATTTGCTTCATTATGGTTAACATCGAAAGACGGGAGTTTAGGAGTTGCACAGTAAATACTTTAGATAGAACTGCTTCTCTATCATTAACAGGAAAATAAGAAAAAGTCCTGTAAGTATTACCACAGATATGTAAATGTAAACTACATCCAGGCAAAGGCAACAGGGTAAATGTAAAAGTGACAAAACCACAGAGACGACACATAACACACACAAAGAAAAAAACAACAAAAACCTTCATTGAACGGCTAGTCGGCAAAATGACTGACTTGGCTGCTTAAACCTGGCTTGTGGAACGTTCCAACCTCGCACTTCCTGAAGGGTTTTCTAACAGTGTAAATAAAATTTCCCATTCAAGTGAGACAACTAACAGTAAGCACCTGCAGGGAGTTAAAATTGTTAAAAGTATATTATATACAAAACAAAACACAACTTATTATCATCATCTATCAATATGTGTACAATATGTACACTTCCAAACGAGAGAGTAGTTTTTAATAAAACAGTGCAAGCGATGATGTATAATAAATAACAATTTAATGACGTCATAGAACAAAAAAAAGTAGCGACGTCATATGTCACCGTTAAAATGTGAAATTAAACACACACACACACACACACACACACACACGCACGCACGCACGCACGCACGCACGCACGCACACACGCACGCACGCACGCGCGCGAAGGAAACCATCGAATTTTTTAACTCATACCAACAAAACAAAATAAAGTACTATGAAAAGATAATAGGTAGACATTAAAAATCCCGAAACACCAAAGATGGCATTTTGTGTGGTGTACCGTTACAACCTAGGTAGAGCTGCCTCGTTATGTTAACACAAGCCGGGAGGATTCTCAGGAGGTTCAACGCTAGACCTTCTATCCAAATCAACTGATGAGCGCTTCTTGAAAACCACCAAAGAAATTTGTTATGCTGAAAGTTGTAAACAAGTCCAGCCGCAATGGATAATACTACCACATCTACCTAAAATATGGGTATACCAAGAAGACACTAGTATCGCAATAGGTAGAGCAATAGATTGTCGTAATATATCACGGGTTTGAATCGGACAATACCAAGTAAGCATTGTTTATTTTTGCTTGTACTGTATATTTTTTTCTTTCTGCCTCTTTCACTGAAAAACATATTTGAAGCGTCTAATTTTATCAACGACATTTGTTTCTAGTACCATGTATAAACCACAGAACAATGAAGACCGCTATGAACAATGCCATACGGCGTGACTGCGAAAGTTTATATACTTTAAAATAGCACTCAAAGTCATCGGCCAAAAAAACACGTTTTATTTAATCAACAACCTCAAGTAAATATGAAAATTAATAGAATTGTATTTGCAATTATTGGAGAATGTGGCTTCAAACAACTGCTGTCATACAATAGCGATACTCCCACTTTGATTGCTGGCTGTATGTGTAGTACTTTTACATATGTTATCTGTTTATTTCGTTACTGTGCAAGATACTAATGTATCTACATTTGTTTAGAAAAGAGAAACTTCATCTTTCAACTTTTTGCTGATATCTCGTGTTGCTGTTTGTTGTCCTTATGGCTGAAGTACTTTCAAACTAGTCACTTGTCAAGGTGTATTCTTATATTCAGAATTGTTCCTTATTACATTATGACTGTTTTCATTCAGGAACACCGTTATCCAGCACCACCGATAATTATACAGCCGAATTCTTACTTTATACTTAAATATATAGATGTTCCATACACCAAACTTTTGATTTTAAAATTCATTTTCTTTCTTACACGAAGATATTGACTGAACATGTATTTCTTAGCTTATATCCAGATATAAATTTCTGGCTTTTTCGCATTCTTAGAAACGTCCTCATTGACTCATTGCCTCACTGTCTCCATTGTCATAATGTCCATCGTCAAAGTTGTTCAGGCTACAACTATTTTCTCGAACATCACATACACATGAAAGTCCTCTTTCATCATCTTTATCTTTCTATGTGTCAATTTTGCAGTGAAGTATTGTCGGCCTGTCTTGTTCTGTTTTGCTACATAACATCACATAGACACAATCATGCTGGGTGTAACGCAAACTGTTCCCTTCTCCATAGGTGAAATTTACCCATTGAAGTATTCTGAGTCTCTAGACGCCATTTGCACCTGTGTTAAGACACATGACATACTTCCCGAAGCACCGACCTAGCCCGCCAAAAATCTTAAGTACCTTGTTTCTTAAGTAACACTAAACCCATACAAACTAAATCTAGGATACCGGTCTTGAATGGCTTCGATTTAGAACCATTTCCGCCTAGTTGAAGTAAAAAACGTGTTCAATATTTGTACGTAGGCTTTGTTCACTTGACGCCACTCAGAGGATGTGTGAGGATATGTTTTACAAGCGTTTAAGATTACCACTAGATATTGCTGCAAGTAACCCACTTAAGCAACCTGAAAAGTTAAATTACATTTAAAAACGTTAAAGTACGCCTTGTGTATTGTTTTTTTTTTAATTGTACGTCTCTGCTTTTAAAGTTTTCAACTATAAACATCATCATTGTAACATTGCAATAAAAACAACTTAATAGACTGATTGATTAAAGACTATGCTACGGGATGAATACCATCTACGCAATCCCTGACATTTGGCACCACTGAAAATAGAAATTATACTATTTTTAATTTATATCATACATTAACCCAATCGAAAGTTGAAATACTTGCCATATTCTTCTTTTGCCAATAGATTTTGGCTATATTTAATTGGTTGCTTTCTAATGAACGAATTGCCATAATGCCGTTGTGCCACTCTAAATTAGTTCTTATTTAGGCCAGTATAAGCAAATCTTAGTGCCAATCGAATTATTGGTTTAAAATTTCGTGAACGTGAACGATTAATCGTACGGGTCGCATTTATTGCTGATTTTAATCATCAGTAACGGATGACATGCAACTGCTTCAATGCGTAACGCAGATGAAGGAGTATATTAAACAACTCGATATAATAAGGAATTAATATTCACACGACATAATGTGTATTCTCTTGATAAAATGGCGTGACTCCACAATTTGGTGTCAGCATTTGGAAGCAATTTTACTTTACCACAAAATTGCCTACTGTAATTGTAAGATGTTAACATTCCTTTCCATAAACAGCTTCTTTCACTCTCAGTGATTTTAACATTTACGCTTAAGTTAAAGTTTAAATGGTCAGGAAACATTACAACATGAATTCATGCTTTATAAGCAGAGAAAGTAGCCAACGTTATCATTCAAAATGCCCTTTGTGTGTATTGTCCTTACCTGAAAAGCAAAAATGTCAGCGCACTTAGTGGCCAGAAAGGCACAACTCATCTTTCTGAATTATCTAAGTTCCATTTAAATATCGACGATTAAACACATAGATTACGTAAAGCAATCATCATGTCTGAAACATTATCCGTCGCTTTTCAAACAGCTGTCTAACAAGTTTAACATGTCTAAACCTAGGACAGACGGTTTCAAACAGTACTTAATTTGTTTTAAGACACCGCTTTTTTCTTCTGACAATCTGATTTATATCGCTAAGTCAACAAACTTCCAAATTGATAAGTTGCTAGTAAATTCTGTGCTCGTAAGATATATCTTTCTTTAATGTATGTATACATCATGTCAGGAATCTTAGATACATTTGCGAATGATAAAGCCAAAAGACAGAAAGTTTACGAAAACGGCTGGGCGTTGTCATAAACACACGTACATAAGACAACATCTGTTTTGAGGTGAGTATTTATTCTGAATCTAGCTATCATACCTTGTACATTATATAAAATTCAATCGATTTGAAAGTGTTCAGTTTTAGAATGTGACAGTTACAAGTGACCACGAGTCATGATTAATAAGAGAAGAGTTTCAACGCATTGATCAACGCCGATACCGGTACAGTTACTCGCTTTGACACTGAAACGTTGCCAACAGTTATGCTGTTATACACTGGTAAGCCTTATCGAAATCTTCACCGTTCACACATCAAAACACAACAACAACAACAGCAATAGTAGTAAGTGCAAGTCCTGCAAATTCACCTTTCCGCGAGATCTAAAAAATAGATATTACACATTGTGTATTAGCATGGAATTAGCCAATCACATCGCGTTGATTGACACTTTACCTTCGTTATGCTGATTCTCACTTACACATTGTCCCACAAACAATGATTTTGACAAGCGATCAGTTTAAATCTGTTTGAGTCTTTGGTTCAATTTAACAGCAACAGGGTTGTTTGTTTTTTGTGGTTTGCAAGGAATCGTACGTTGCTGTAATCGCTTCTCTGTTTGCATCTTAATTTAGTTTATTGGATGAGGCTTGTCCATTTCTGCATCGAAAGGTAAAATCTCGCTGTAGCCAGCAACAACTTTCTTTCATAATTTTGTGTCATGAATGCATCATTTGGCGAAACTGTCTTAATCTTCATTATAAACATCTCCATCACAAGCTCTTTGCATTTGGGAGATATCAAATTAAAATATTTTCGCAGATCTGTAAGATAATCTGTAAGATCTGTCACTTTAAACCAGGTTGTTTGTGGGCAAGGGGGCGGAGCTTAAACTCTATTTTTAGACTCGCGGAAAGGTGAATTGAATTACTTCTACCACGACCGTCGTGTATGACAGAATGTCACTTGTTCAGATGGCTTTGTGTTGTTTCATTACTACAATAAACTTATGCTCTACCAAAAGTAAGACACAATAAAAAATTAATGGATGTTTAATATTTCATGAACTGCAAGTATTTTACTTTGGTCTTCCTGCAAATTAAAGATACAGTATTAAGACGTAAATTTGAAAACCTTACTCCATTATTGCAGACGATTTGTGTAAGTTATTTTATGGGACAATTGTCAATGAGGTAGAAAGATTAATCGGCGTGATCCAATGTCTGTTTTCTAACAATATCAACTGGATTAACAGACCCCTGTGCAGTCATAAAGATGTGGTTGTATAGAGAGTCTGGAACATTTTACAGCCAAAGTCTATCATACAACGACCGACTGTTGTTCCTACCTGTCTGTGGATATACTTACATTGTATCATAAACGTGATATTTATGATGTCAGTGTTCTGCTGGGCCAGTTAATGTATATTCATATCAGCACAATTAACACAGAACTGAAATCGGAAGGAAGCATACACTTTAGAGGTGGCATTCGATTCTTTGCCTATGTAAAACTCACGTAATAATACCTTACTACTGCTTTGGAGAATTTCTGCAAAAACTCGTACTTTAGCACAATTAAAGACGATTTTAAACATTGCCTACATTGTTAGACTGTATAAATCGCGATAAAACCACTCTTAAGTTCAATCATTCCAAATCTATAAATAAGCACGATACTTACATGTACCACTTCTAAAATAGATACCGACGTCAGAGTAAATTACGGGATGACGACATAACGTAATCTCAAAAGCAAGTTATCTCGTGGTTATCCTAGTTAAAAATAGCTATCTCTGCAGCATGGCTCAGATAGGAAATGCCAGTTTGCAGTGAGAAATGGTGATTAATGTTTCACTGACCACACTGATCTAGGACATCAATGAGCAGTATTTTGCAAGATTTATTTTTCATATAATAATTACTTATTTGGTTATTCGAGAAAAATAAAATATTTTATCCGAACTGTCGTGTACCACCATTAAAGTTTTAAACCTATGACTAAAGATATCACGTCCAAGTCGAACGATAACTGAGATCAGTGTGAGAATTCAGACACACAGAACACACAGCGAAAAAGTCAGACCGAACACAGAGACCCACAGCAACAAAGACACACCGAACAAAGACACACACAGAACACGCAAAAGCAGAAACCCACTGAAGACACATACCCACAGAACACACAGACACATAGACCTACAGAACACACAGACACAGAGACCCACAGAACACACAGAGCAACAGAACACACAGACCCACAAAACACACGGAACATACAGCGAAAAAGACACACCGAAGACACCGACCCACAGAACACAGTAGAGTAAGAACAAATGGTCCCTCCTTTTCTGCCAGTATAAATCATGTCAGAATTGAAAGATGAAATGACGAATAGTAAAAATAAACCGCAGTAGTGTTTACGAAATCTGGCTGGGCGTTACAGTATTCAAACTTAAGTTCTTAAAGATCCAATCCGTACCTTTTGTGAGTCTTATTTCTAAATCTGAAAGCATTTAAAAGATAGAAGTGATTTAGATGTTTTAAATTATAAGATCATGGAAACTAGTTGAAGTATAAAAAGTGACCAACCAAAACCCACATTAATACCAAGGATGAAAGGGGTTTTACTGATGTCAACCTAATGATCTTACAAGATTAAGAAAATATGACAAGGTCGTATGTGTATATTTACATATTTTAAAATTTAAATAGGTACAAAACAAAGGTATTCACAGGCAAACCAAAATTAAGAACAAATCTCTGATGAGTTATTAAGCAAAAAGAGCAAACCTCGCCATAACACATAATTATTATGGTATACCTGATACCCGTGTTCCGTCCGGAAATAAAAGTTTCAATGTACATTTATGTCTGCATTAAATACATAAGGAAAGACAGTTTACTCGAAGAACACTCTACTAGCCTGGTATGTTTCTAAATATATCGTTTGCATACTTTAATCTGCATCCATGACTCTTAAGTCATGTGGAGATTTAACATGCAGCGCCACCACATACACTGACACAGTCATCATAAAAACAAAAAAACGTATGATTGTGGTGTAACCACATTTCAATGTTCGATCAAAACATTTAAATGCCAATCATTACAGACATTACGCTGACATAATTAGCCATGTCTAATTGATGTGGAAATAAAAATGATCGAAATACTAGTATGATATCATGATCTATGCCTCCCCGGACCAAATCATATTCATGTATGTGTATATAACACATTTATGAATGTAATATGACTGACAAGCGACGTGCATGATCATTATACACAACATAAGATGTAATCTGTAATCGCTGGAAAACATTAAAAATTGTGACACTTTAATTGTCCGACCATTTTATTCATGAAGGTTCGAAGTTTACACAATAATTGTTCTCCGAACAAGTACATTGTTATGGTATTGCACTGTAGTGTAGTACTCATTGGCACCAGAACAATGTCTCTTGCCAAGTCATCCAGCCTGCTTAAAGAGGCCAGTAGAACAGCAGTTTGTGCTTATTTTCCATATAATTCCGATATATCAGTTTGGTTTTAATGGAAAGGTTTATTTCATTTAACATGACAACTTTACTGCATTTTGCCAAAAAGCCGTCTATTCATATATGTTGCAGTTTATGTATTTCATATTCTTCTAGAATTTGGTAATCGTAAAAAACACACAACAAAAACGTTTTATTTTAATCGTTAAGAGTTTTGTCAAGGTGTTAAGGGGTGTAGTGTTTGTAGTAACCCTGTAGCTGTCTCACTATATTGAAGATAAAAGAAAGGATTAACCCTATAACCGCGATCGTTTGTACGTAAGGAGGCTTAACAAAGTAATCGCCATTCTCAAGAAGTTGAAAAATGAAAGTAAATACTTAAATTCTGCAAGAATCTGCTTCGAACATAAGCCGGGTTCTCCAGGAATTTATTGTTGAGATATTTTACCCATAGAAAGTGGGTTTTTAACTTTCGAGGTATGTTTACTTCTGAACGATTAAAGTGCTCAACAAGTATCGAATTTTGACAATGCTTCTTTATTGTATGCATACACTGGTTTACTTACGCATGCATCTGCAGTGTCTGGAAGTCTGATTATATGTACCAGAAAATAAATGTATGGTATGTAAACATTAATTGTTGCAATCTAGAAGCGAAATTGCTCATGGCAGATTATTGCGTAAAATGATACATTGAAATGTTTATATGATACGCAATGGTACAATTTTAACACATTGAAATTATTGATTATAAAAAGTACAAGTAGAAATACTAGGAAATGATAGTGTTAATTGAAATCGCTATCCACAAACACTTTTACCGAAGCATGTTTTTTGATAGGAAACCCACTAAGCCATGTACTGCACCAATGTTCCAAAGCGGTAACACAGACACAGTGGTTTCCAACTTGGCAGGAGTATATTTATCAATGTTTTCATTTCAAATTGCTTGGTAACTCGCTCGAGTTGGACTTGCATTGTAAATCTGCAAGTCCTGGTAAACAATTATGTTGCTTTGAGACCAAATATTTACATTACCTTAAGTTTTTTTATACTTTATTTACAGTCTGGTGCAGCAATCACTACATCTATTTCTGTCTTATTCGCTTTCTACAATATGGCATGCACGGAGGTTGATTCTTCAAGCGATATATACTCGTTTTAAACCTGTTTTTCTTTTCCATGAGAAATCACTGACTTTTAAAGTTGTTTGTATACCCAAATTTAAAAATGGACAAGAAACAAAAATAACCTACCAAACAACAATATCTACACATATTTTTGTTTAGGAATTGTTTTACACATATATCGTTTAAACTAATAGATCTTATCTACGGTTAATATATTGTGTTTTTAAAATAAATGAAACTTATAATAATTTTTAAATAATGGTATATGTCTGCCAGCCCTGTAAGAGGGTTCTGGGCTCATGCTCCCCACAGACATGTTTTGAAATATAGCAGCCAAATAGAGCCATTTTCTGCAGTACAAAAGCTGCTAGAAACTTAGAACCATAGGGACGTGTAATGTAAGGGCGTCTCCGGGAGGTGGGGGGAGTGGAAGCAAATTTCCACCGGAAGAGTTTGTCATAGAATCCTAAAAGTGTCAGTTGCTTGTATGTTATTTGCAAAATGTTATTCAAAAACCATTCGACATTGTTTGACATTGACCTGTTTTACACATTGAACCTTTAAGTTCTTTGAACTCACAGTTATATGTTTTATGCTGTTCTTTGATAATTACCTTATTCCCGTGGATGATATTCACTGCTAGTAGTGTTACGGGGGACATTTTTATTACACTATTTGGGGAAAGAAACACTAAGGACCTGCGAGGCTACAAATCTGAAGAGGTTAGAGTAAAAGTGAAGTCATTATGGATCATTTCAAATAAATAAACCTTAAAATAGTAGCACGTTCAAAGATTTATTAAACAAAAGAATGACTGAGTTGAAAGTAATTTTAAGGTATGTTTTTTACCCAAATAGGCATACGGTTGCAATTGTTATTGCTTTTCCAGGGCGAACGATGCTGCACGCCTGTTACACCACTCCATGCGATAGTTGTTCGTTTGAGCAAAAAGTAGTTTGACGACGATAAAGATTTTGCGTTAAATGATCCCTATGATCGTTTTGTCTGAATATGTTCAAATGATTGAACTGACAGCATCTTTACAATTTATGAATTAATTACGCTGATATTACTTACTGGTTCAGCTCTAATACAGATAAACACGAAATAAATGTGCAATCTGCTTCTGAGTCCTAGCAATATATCTTGTTATATTTTTCAAGTAGTTGCAAACAAATGACTCCGACTTTATTTGGTTTACAATTAAGCGTAGTACGAATAGGGAGAATTGCACAATATACAATCATCCCATTGGCTATTTCTTCCTGTCAATCAGATAAGTATTTGCATACGGTGCATACCTTAACATAATTTATGCTTACACAACACACTTATATCAGCCTTAGCTGTTACAATAATTGCATACATCAGTTGGGAGAGGTTAGTTGTATTCAGCTTAATGAATAGACACCGCTTAAAAAATATGGCATTTTTTAACTTTTTAAAAAGACAATTGAAATTGTAAACTTTTCATCTCGTAAATTTAAATGTACTATTTTACGACAATAAAATATGCGTATATATAATGTCAAGAATATAAGAAGCAATGATAAAGGATGAATGTTTGCCTTTGTCTAGATGTAGATTAAATTTAAATGTCTGCGAAAGTTTTCATTATTTATTTGTCAATAATAAATGAAAATAATAGTTTATATGTCAACATGTTAACAAAACAGAATATTCGATGAAGTATACAAATCTTAGTCTCAGGTTAAATTTTTTTGACATTTTATTTGTTGTAAGTTCGATAGTCATATAAAATGAAAATGTCACTTTATCTAAAACCCATTTGTTCTTGTTGTTTAAGTAATAAAAATAACAGTGTGCTAACGCTAACTCCAGTGTTTCGCGATGCTTTTGGAAATACAAAGGTTAGAGGCTCTACAGATACGCGGAAATCCGTACACGTTTATTTTCCATTATGATTACGTAAAAACTGATCATCGGTCAGTGTGGCCTGCCAAGAACCTGTCTGTCACAAATCTTGTGAGAACGAGTACAGGAGAGAAATTGTTTATAGTATAAAGGAAAATGCATTACACTTTGAAAAGGACTGTTTAGTGTTCAACAAGATGTGTGTGTAATATTGAATTTACGAAATAAAAGACATATTCGTTGTCTACATAAGCACTTTCCGAGCAAGACAGGCCTTAGGCGTAAGATGGAACAATTGTGGTGTTTTCTCCAAAATGCAGAAAGTTCGAACTACGTTCAGTAGTTTTTTTTCCTTTTAATTTTAAAAAATGTGGAAAAAATACATAAGGGGGTCCTCAAATGCAAGCAATATAAGGAAAATCGATCTCTTTGAATAAAAAATGTCCAAGCACTGACGTTTTCTTTGATGTGTTATGACGAAAGTAGTGACGTATATTAATGTCCACATAGTATTTTGAAAAGAAAGAATTATTATTTCTATTAGAAGAACTACAAAAAATTGTTGATTGCAAGTGAAATTAACTTTTTGAATCAAGAAAAGAAAATGACCAGAGAAGTGTGAACAGTTGTAGCATCCTGTTCATTTGAAGATGAAATTGAGAAATCAAAGTCCATTGTCTATCAAAGGAAAATTAAATATGATATTAGAATGGAGTTTCAGACCACAATGTTCTATTTTTACAGAAATATCTTTATTATAAAAGTCTTTTTAAAAAAATAAATAAAGCAAATAACGTTGAAAAATAGTCATTATATCATCAAGAATTCATAAAAACATAATTCCTGTTGCATCAAATTGATACGGCGTTGTCCATTAAGGCTGACTTGGCATTGCGACAGGCAGGCACGAATCGCGAGCGTAAATATTTTGTCTATTTTTCGTAGCTAGACATGCGTCATTTTCCGATAATATAAGATAAAAAGATTGTGAAAATATTTCTCATACCTTTTTAATCAAATAGGAGCAAAAATGCTTTAACTGAAATCGTTTTATATGACCGTTAATGTTAATGAAATGGGCTTAAAGATGTCCAGATAACCAGAAAAAATAACACCTGAAGCACCTGAAGTTGTTTTTTACGTCTATCTTTGACTGTAGCTGCCCGCGTCCTGTTATTTGTTATACCAGATTTGGACAATACTGGACAGTGACTTACTTACATTAATTGCGAAAGCGTTTTATATTGTAGAACAATTAGCACAAAGTTAACAATTATCTTTAAAAATGATCATTTTACATTTAAAATCTAAAAGTCTAAAAAAGATTGCAAGCCTTGATAGTTTTTATAAAAACCTGAAGCGTCATAAATTTAAATATACAACTATAAATCATGGTTTAAGTTGCTGGCTTTTATATAGATAAAAACAACGAAATAAACACACAAAAAAAACACAACAACATAGGCATAACTTTCTCAAATGTTTCGATTAAACGTCAAGCAAGCTAAATTTCGTAGTTTGACTCGTTCACTTAAGTTTTTAAACAATTCAAAGGAATCAATATTATCGTCAATTTCTGCTGATTTATTATCTTAAAAATACCGTCAGAATTAGCTACCAAAGTCCGAGATCCATAGTCTTCGTATACCATGAACACTCTGCAATGCTATAAAGGCGGCCCTTATCTAATAGATAAAGAAGAAGAATCAGTTCTATGTTTGTTCCTTAATACTCCAACATACCTACAACATTCCTACAACTGAAAGCAAATATCTGCAGTGGGAACATCAACTGTAAAGTAATCATTCTATATCTGAGTGAGCTTTTAAAGTAACTGTCTGTCAATAAACTCAGTGGCTTTATT
Organism: Sinonovacula constricta; assembly: GCA_007844125.1. Classification (NCBI taxonomy): domain Eukaryota; kingdom Metazoa; phylum Mollusca; class Bivalvia; order Cardiida; family Solecurtidae; genus Sinonovacula; species Sinonovacula constricta. The sequence continues at coordinate 3,079,407 of CM017555.1, forward strand.
AGGCCACAACACATATTTAATGGGCAAATAAGAAAAGGTCCTATACAAATTTCCACAGATATTTAAATATAAACTACCTCTAGACAAAGGAAAACAGGGCTAATGTAAATGTGACAAAAACATAGCGACGAGACGTAACACACAAAAGAAAAATCATCAGTTACCGCCTTGGAACGGTCAGTCGGCAGAATGACCGACTGGGTGCTTAAACCTGGTTTGAGGAGAGCTCCAACCTCGCACTTCCTGAATCAAACAAATATTGTAAATAAAAATATCCCGTCAAAGTGAGAAACTAACAGTAAGCACCTGCATCGGAAGTTTGACCGTTCCAAGGTTTTAACTGTCGGGTTTGCTCTTTTCGTTAAATGACTCATCACAATTTTTTTCTTACTTTTCGCTTGGCTTGCATGTGAAATACCTTTGTTCTGTGCCTTTTCGGAGTTTGGTATATGTTGCAATGCTCATATGACTTTGTCATATATTCTTATTGAAATAAAACAACCCAAGTGATGACGTACATTAAGAACTATTAAATGACGTCATACAATGCCATGACGTCATATGACAAAAGTATCAAATGTGAAATGTAAAGAAATAATCGAAGTTTAGAAAACAACGCAAACCAACAAAATAAAATGTAGTTTTGTTGGGGTTTATAGGCATTAAGTTTTAAAATAACGTATCAAAAGGATTTATCCGCAGTTGGCATATTTTATGATAAAGGTACAAAAAATTCTGATGTCATACCCACTGTGCAATCTCACGAAAAAGGGTCACTTGCCAGCAATGTAATACAGCGAAGGATTCCCAATTGTAACCGTCAGCAATAAATTTTTAGGTAAGTTTTGTAAAGTGGTTAGAAAAGTTATTGAGATTCTCGATTGTCTTTAACTTGTATAAAACATTTCCATAAAATGTAGGATGTCTTACGCCTTGTTGCAAAATTGTTTTCATACTGCTATTATACTTAGAAGTAATAAAATCATTGCGGGAAAAGAATTCTGAAAACGCCTTTCTTAATTTGAGAAATCGAAAGCCTTGCTGTAACAGTTTAGAAGAAAAAACGGTTTCTAGCACTTAAATCTTCTACTTAAGTACAAACGCGTGCAATCCTTGTAAATTAGGAGGATTTTCATGGTCTCGTTTTGGGTTTTCCTTCAAAATTAATTTGTACGAAATAGTTATAAATTAAAAAAATCTATTGTTTAAGGGATTTAATCTCCTTGGCACCTCATAATACGGTCAACATTTCAGTACAAGTGAATGTGGCCAGTTGTTTTTATTTGCATCTATTCTGCAAAGAAAAGTCACCATTTTAACATGTTAAATGCATAACTTATCATTGTGTATTTAGCAATGTCACGTAAGCCCACAAAGACCAAGTTTGCACGGTCCCGTTTTAGAACATGCATGTTATGAAAACTACTTCGTGGTGATTCCTGAGCACATGTTATATAGCTTTCTGTCAAATATCCCGGAGTCATTCGGAAATGTGATTACAACACTTAGCAAGCGATCTACTGATCACAGGTATGGGCAAACTGTCGAAAATGAACACCGAAACTGCAGGCATGTTTAACTAATTTCTGACAGGCAATCATTTTACTATTTCTTCAGAAGAAATATTTTCGAATAGCATAACAGCCGAAGAGCATTTGTTCGCCTAATCAAAAAGCTAACGATGAACAGTAATTTGGATCAGGAAGTTTTATCTTGAGTTATATTCTAATACATGAATGGAGTATACACTTTTTTACATCATTTGTCATTTAGCATTTAAGCTTTTATGGTTAAAAACGGTAGCCATAAATATAAAGAATTGTTTAATACGTTATCATATTGAAGGGGCTGCAGATATAAAAAATCTATTGAAATATTTCACCTCCCTGACCACAGTGACATATGTATTGCCGGTGAACTGAGAATACACAACCAACCTCGGGTCGGAACCACCAAATTGCAAGACTATTGTTAGACCTAAGAAAGGTTTCGCCCAGATAGTGACTCGAATCCACATGGTAATCAATGGACTGAGAGCCTCATTCTATTCTTTCACATGAAGTTTGGATTTCTAAAAATAAAAACAACAATAACAACAACAAAGACATGATCCATGTTTCTAATCATTTAATAGAACTGAGTGGGCAAAAAGGACTTCGAGCTGCATTTACACGATGAACAAGAGCACAATAACTCCCCACTTACAATTATGTATTTGTTCAAAGACAACGTTATTATGAGGCAGTTCTGTCCAAATGAGTTGTATAGTGTAGAGTTGTATAGTGTAGACGCAAGCCAAGACACTAACGGCGCTATATACACCTTATTACAAAAGAAAAACGAACATGTGATTTCGATCAGAGAAAATATGATAATTTTGAGTATCAAGAATTATAATCGAACTAGATTTGTTATCCAAAATAAATGTATACTCATCAAGATATTTGCAATTCATCAAATGCCTTTAACTATCATATAAATGTCTATTCGTAGCACCTCAAGAGGCAGAATGCTTTAAGCTGTAACGCAGAAGAAATGAGCTTATCTCATGTTTCATTTGTTATTCAACACATCTTTAGACGAAGAGATTGTTTGTATGAATGTTTTTTTGTTTCCTTGATCAGACGTCGGTGTGAATTTAAGATTGAACTCATAGATAGATGCATCGCTTGGAGAAATGGCCATAGAGAAGATAAACAAATAACTCTCTTATCTTTTACGTCTTCAATGATCTCGTATAATATAGTTTATCAAAATACAGGCATCGTCGACAGACTCGATTTTGCGAAAGTAAGCAGTAAAATACTATAAATGAATTAATTTAACCGGCATTCAAGATAAAGAATAGCCATGTAAATGTGTTACATTTTCTTCAAAAAATCTTTCAATTATTGGTTTCAAGGGAACATATTAATAAACTGACATACGGGCAAAGAGACTGCATTGTTTTTGTCTGCCAATAAGTTGACGTAAAATGTTAATTCGAGCAAAAATCATAGTTTACCGACCATTTTAAGAACTAAGAAAAGTCCGAGAAGTCATCGACTAAATATGGCATCATAATTCAACAAAATGGCCTTTAAAGTTCTCAGCGGCTTTTTAATCGCAGTTTTAATCCTAATCAGCTAAATAAAAGAGGTTTGTGTAAAATATTGTTTTCTGATAAGAAAAATAACTTTCAACTAACACAATATGTTTTATACATAATATATGGTGCAGCTAGGCCTAGGACAGATAAGTGGTCCTAGGCTTAATAACGGCTTTAGCAAGATTAGTTAGTTCTGCGTGTTATGCAGTTTGTTTAGGACAAAGTCTATGTCTTAAGTATGTAAAACAAAAATGTGAGCGATATATTTGAGACATAACGGTCACGTGATAGTCAGTGAGCTCCCAGAAATAGGCTAGACGCTGTCAACAGCAACATAATTTTGAAGATTGTTTATGTTTTCTAGAATTACTTTTAGGTTGACTGTTATGAATCAAAGCTCAAGAAAATTTTAAAAGTGTTAAAAACTGTAGTTCAGCAGGAAGAATTTTCCAGAGTTTTTACTTCATTAATAAGGAAAAAATATCCTATGAGCATTGCGACATATACCAAAATTTGAAAAGACACATTAAAAGGTGTACAATTTTAAGCCAAATGTAAAAATAAGAACAAATCTGTGATTAGTCGTTAAACAAAAAGAACAAACCCAACATTTACCGCCTCAGAACGGTCAGTCAGCAAAAGGGACCGACTGTGGAATTCTCCGTTATATGTTTGATACATGCCATGCTTTTGAGACGTACAAGATGTACAAAATATAACAACATTTATAAAAATGATATTGGAAAATATCACAGATTGTTAATACAGTTGCTAATGTATAATTGTAATACATAAAAGTTCTTGTTTTTGTAACGAGTATAACTTTAAAAAAAATGTATATTATATGCATATTTGAATGTCTGCTTATGCTCAGCTTAATACAGAGCAAGTCTTGCTAAAATGCGAATGTTGTTTTAGTTATATTTCAGAATGTATAAATAAGACTTTATATTTAGTAATACTTTATATTTAGTAGGCATTGTACTTGTAATGGTCGGGATACGAACGTGGCTATCTGTCAAATCTCTTATTACTTTTAAGCCAGTTCTAAAGTGTATCGGATTAGAAAATCTACAAGTACTGTAAGTTTAGTACAGCCAACGCATAACAGTGGTACAACTTAAGCGTAGAAATATTTTTCAGTTTCATTGCTTAAATGTGAACATTGTCAAAGGTATAAGAAAAGGTGAATATGCGAGACGAAACCTGAACTTATTATCTGCTTGTCTGTTTGTAAATTCAGTAATGTTTCTTACCAGCAACATAATTTTATAAAACAAATGCAAATCATGGATTAATGGGTAAACTTCTACATAATCAAAACAAACAAAAAAACAACTAAAGAACTAATAAGTAATTTTCCAAGGTATTGTAAACAACCGATTCAAACAGGCTTAACCTGAAATTCGTTATGTTAAAAGCGTATATTTTTATCAATTTAAAGGAGGACAATAATCAAAGAAAATGGGGTAAAGATCAACTAGCGATGTCCGAGGTCTATAGTCTATATTTATCAGATAATTAGACAGCAACTCGCAAAGCTATAAATTCGGAATGTGTATCATATGTCAGGAACAAATGTTTACCTTGATAAAAGTAAGCCACCTTTTTAGTTGGAATCGTTATAGGTTCAACACTTTCATTGAAAGAAAGAAAATATACTTAAGATTGTTACGGTGGCATGGAAACTACAAGGTAACAGACCACCGGATAAGTATTAACATAAGTATAAAGTGTTGTTACCTTACTGTTAATCTGTTTTGTTCGGTTTGCATACATGGTCAGTTATTAATCAGTTTATCTCTTTATCCCATCCAACGATGTAGATGTGATTGTGAGGAAGGTAAAGGTATGGTTTGGCATCCTCCAAGCAAGTTAAACACCACAACTATGTATTCACAGAGCTTTTGTCGTATAATAAGTTAACAGATTGAGATAGACATCAACGGGACAATCATAATACACATATATTTAAAGGGGTTTGCTTTTCTCAATACATCAAAAGTCGTGTAACAGTGTTACTCATAATTTTGCATTGAATACGATTGTGGCTCTTATTTACAAGCAGTCTTCAAAAACCAGTTTCTTTAATGAGCATATCTTAAATACATTGCTCGTTATTTTGTAGTTACGGTTCACACGTAAGTCTCAAAAGGCGTAGTTTGGACGATGCTGATTGAAAACACCGTGTATGTTATGAAACCTACTTTGTGGTGATTCCTGAGCAAGTTATATTTACATTTCTATTAAACAACCGAAGTCTTTCGGAAATACGATAACAGATCTAAGGCAGTTATTACATATCTCCTACATCTATAGGTCATAGGTAGGGGCAGATTGACGAGAAAGAACAGCAAAGCTGCAGGCATGTTTAACTAATTCTATCTATTCCTGGCAGAAGTTGCAGTCATTTTTGTCTAAATTCTTCAGAGGAAATATTCTTGATTGGCACAACAGCCGAAGAGCATATGCTCGTCTCATCTCCATACTGAAGATGCTGCAGTTCTTTACGAAAGTCTTAACCTCGATCACAGTGCCATAGTTATTGTCAGTGAGGTGATGATACAAGACCAAACTCGGGTCGGAACCAGAGGATTGACCATTAATAGACCAAAGGCTGGTCGGAACCAGACGATTGAGGGACCATTGATAGACTAAAGTATGGTTTCAATTACAAGTGGTTCGAATCCACGAGGTATTCAAATGACTGACAATCTCTTTATTCTGTCTTTCACGTAATATGGAATTTGATAAACAATAACAACAAAAACAACAACAAATGTAATACTTGTCTCTTGTCATTTATCGCAACAGTGGGCGCGATAAGGCATTTCTGCAGTAATTACACGAAGCTGCTGAAGCTGATATGCGCATTTCTTGTCTTGCTATGACACACCAGACCAGACACAAACATACAAAATGAGGGCATGAACATCAAGATATGGACAAGGCTATCACACAATGAAGCCAGCAGGTAGCATTTTCTTCAAAAAGCCATGACTATTCAATACTGTCTAATAATGCCAACCCAAGAGGCAGGTTGCTTAAGGCTCTTGTTGAGTTGTCTAATGTTGTATACACCACACATCCTACGAGGAAGAGGTTGTTGTTTGCGTTTTTGTTTTCTTGATCGGACGTCGGGGTAAATCTAAGATTCCTTTGAAAGATTGAACTAGTAGATAAATTATTCGCTGAGAGAATGGACAGAGAAAAGATAAACAAATGAGTGTCTTATCTTTTACGTCTTGAATGATCTCATTTAGCATATTTTATCAAAATAAAGATATCTTCGTGACGATATATGTTGTGATAACGTGATAGTAAGCTGTAAATTGTTAATAGTAAAATAATTGACTCATTGTTCAAAATAACGAATTTACATGAAAAGCAAAAAAGAGTGATAGTATAAGTAAAATTCAGTTTAAAACAATAAAGTTTTGACACAGGGCACCACCACAAATATATATCATATTAGAGAGGTTCAGCCAAGTTTGGATGGTGAAGCATTCCAGACAAGTGTGTGGGTAGCATGTGAGCTGGAACACCGTTTACATGACGATTCTCGCCTAAACCGGTTCTAGAACACTCCCGGTGAGGGCTCGATTCTAACCGGTCGACTGATCGCAACAGTCTACAAGTAACAGATTTAACAATAAACAGATAACATATTTCCTCGGGCAAAATTTCTATCTTCCGCTTTGTGGCAAGAATGCACTCGATTTTGGTAAAGTCTTATGTAGTCAGGAAATAATTTCTTTTTTATATAATTTAACTTAGAATTGATCTGTCGTTTTTTTAGACTGTCAATCCATAAAATAGTTCATTTTAACTGACTAAAAACAACAGCCTCACATGGCATAGCGCTGTTGTGCCACTCAAACTAAACCCGCATTTTTTAATTTAACAGAAATGACCTTATGTATCAACATTGGTATGTCTGGTATTGTTTTTCATTTTTATTTCCTTAATGAGCATATTTAATTGCCCCAGACTTAAATAAGTATTTAACATTCAAGTTTAAAAATAATGTTTAATTGATACTATTTGACAGGAAATTTGCTAGTCTTTATGGCACTTTTACACATTGACGTGTTGAAAACGGCATATTTGTCTAACTAATCCAAACATATTTTGTGTTTCCAAACAATTTGCAGTGGGATAATTTAGCAAAACATCGTAATGTAAATTTCACCATCAAACAGCGTCAAAGTCCGTATGGATAATGGGAAACCATTTCCTTTCATTCGAACAATCATCTAACCTCACTGTGATTTTTTTCTGAAAAGAAATCCAACAACAAACACAGTTTTCCGTTCAAATAAAAGCTTTGTTCTTTTTTACAGATATAATTTGAAAGCATTTAAAACGCATTTTTGTCTCTTTAACAGTTATATATGCGTTGTAATATATATATATATATATATATATATATATATATATATATATATATATATATATATATATATATATATATATATATATACAGTCAACTCTCGTTATCTCAAAATCGGTTATCTCAAATTTCCGGTTATGTCAAACTGTTTTCTACGGTCCCGTTTTTTTCCCTATAGTTTCTATGTAGTTCGACTCCGCTTAACTTAAATTCGGATATGTCAAATTATCGGATATATCAAACTAAATTCTTTGTCCCCACACGTATAATACTGTTGAAATCAGTTGGTCTATCTCAAACTTCAAATTGCTATAAGATGCAAAACGGCAACAATAGTGATTTTCACACCTACCGTGAAACTCGCGAAGATTTGTGCGCAAGTTTTATCGCCAATTATCGGCAATCAGGATGTCACGTAATTTAGAGAGGAGGATAATCGATTATTATTTAATTAGCTGATTAAATGAACAACAATTTCGTTAAATTAATTAACGCTGATTAAAGTGTTTCAGTTTTTACTTGTTGTTGTAACAGTTTTTGAGAACGTGTTGACACGGTCTTTTCAACTGTAAATACTGTACATATGTTCATTATATCTGTTTTAACTCCCGATGCAGGTGCTTATTGTTAGTTGTGTCACTTTGACGGGATACTTTTATTTACACTGTTTGTTTGATAGAAAAACCGTCAGGAAGTGCGAGGTTGGAGCGCTCCACAAACCAGGTTTAAGCACCCCAGTTGGCCATTTTGCCGACTGACCGTTCCAAGGCGGTAACTGATGGTTTTTCTTTTTGTGTGTTATGTCTCGTCTCTGTGTTTTTTGTCACATTTACATTTACCTTGTCTGCCTTGGTCTGCAGGTAGATAAAATTTAAATATCTGTGAAAATTTTGATAGGACCTTTTTTTATTTACCTATTGTAAATAAAATGAGAGGTCGCGTTAGTGATTTACATACTACATATTTGATATATCCAGGCATGAATTAAGAAAAGACGTGTTAGGAATATAAGCTTTCTTAATTCTTATAAAAATGGATTAACAGTAACATGCTGTCTCTTCATGTGAATAAATGAAACGTGTTTTGCTTTTGGCTGTTTGTTGATGTTGTCATCCATCTTACACATTTTATCACTGTGTCGATCGCTTCTTACATTGCAAGTACAATAGATAAGATGAACGAATCATTGAACGGCATAATCCTTAACAACAATAATTAAGTCATATGTAATCCAATCGTGTAGAAATTATGTACAACATAACATGCAATGCTAAATCCCATCTATGTGAAGTTCATGAAGGACGTACATATATTGTCAAGGTCTGTGCCGGCGTCTGTTCCATAAGTGTTTATTACCCGAGCATATCAGCAATATAGAGGCTTCCATTTTAGTAGGTATGCTAAGATGTTGTTGAAAAATATTGTTGTTACACCGCTTAGTCGCTTACCTCAGACTTGCAATAACATATGACCCTCTTCAAAGATATAATGAATCCTTTGTAACAAAATTGTACGATTGTTATTACTAATGCAGTTTAAATTTTGTTGGTATAATTTCGGTTTCTATACTCCATTTAACAGTAGCGAAACTTGTTTATATTAATACACATTTTATTGATATAGTCTTCTTAATCTTTTCTTACTTAAGATAAGGAGTTTCTTTCGCAGACTTTTGATTGACGCGCAGTTGTCTTATAAATATCTGTGTGCGTAATGAGAATGTCTGCAATCTAGGCGGTATTGGCCAAGCCACATAGAGAAGAGTTCTCTGTGGCCTCGCAACCAATAAACATTTAAGACCGAATCAGCACAGAGAGAAAAATATTTTATATATTATCCTTATCAGATGTATTATGCGAAATTTAGGGGAAGGCTTACAATTACTTTTATATTTAAAAACAAATCGAACACATTTGTTTCCACCAACCAACAGAAACTAATAATGTGTTTGCTGTATTAATGAAAAGTTCATTTAATTACCTACTGTCGTATTTATTAATTTTACCCAAAATGTGTTCCGTTGCTACTGATTTACTTATAAACCTGATATAAACAACATCGTTTCCTTGTTTAGTGGTAAGCTAGTAATTCTGCCATGCAAAATATATTTGAACTTGTATGCCAATATGAAGAACACCTTTCGGGATAAATCTGATGAACCCTTGACGAACTTCAGATAATAAAAAATGTTTTTAAAAGTGTTTTACTCACAGAACAGACCCGCAACACCAGAAAAACTTATGCTAAATAAATGTTTGAAGAGAGCCAGCCCTCTTGTGAAACAGCAGCTATTAGCAATTATGTTACCTCTGTTTTCAATAAACGTTCATACGAGATCATTGAAGGCGTAAAGTATATACGAGAGCTTCCTTATTTATCTTGGAACAATTCGTCTGGAAATTCATCTCAATCTGAGCCGTTATATATAAATGGAATGGTAAATGAATATTTGAAGCATGTTCAAGAAATCGAATCACCTCTACAAATAACCTTTATATTTAAAAAGATTTAAAATGATTAGCAATCTTGCAGCTGATTGATGCATCGTATGTTTGATGTTTTAAGCAAAGCCACCGAAAGTTTAAATATATATAAAACTGGACTGAGCTGGTAAGCATGTATAAATCAGTAAGATCTTTTAATCTAAATGAAGCAAATGAGCAACCTCAGAGCATAGAAAATAACTAGTTTATAATATTAAAAACAACGGATGTAAGTACCGCCATGATCTTTTTATTCATAGCTTTACATATTAAAAGGGGAGACTCGTAATAAAAAATCGTCTTATTATATATGTCTATTTAGGAAGAAGATAAAGCAATTACCTTATATTAACAATTGCAAGTACTTTACTGATCTATACGTTCATAAACTTTCATTTTGAATGCAGCTCATCCTATTATTTTCTACAATAAATGTCCTGTTGCTTAATGCTATAATATCTTCACATTAAATCACCCTTTTCACTGTCCAAGAGAAAATCATTTACTTCTTGACTAAGGTGATGCGACCGTTATTGCTGCTGTTCAAATCAGTATTACTTATCATATTCCTTGTTACTAAAATGTGAAAGGTTCCTATGGGATCTGACAGGTAAAACAAAACATGAATAAGCGCTAGACAGAATTACATACACATATATATAAATAAATGTTAAAGTGACAAAAAATTACAGGTATAATGCACAAGGAGCAAGGGCTCTGGCGTGAATTTCATGAAACTGTCGACCTGGAAAAGGGCCACCTGGGTTTAATTGGACCCCAACTTCTTGGCTATTTTTGGCTGCAATCATAATCTGGTATTTATAAACAGTGTCAAATGCTCGATTTATAACTTTTTTTTTCTTGTGTTCCCGGCCACCAATACCGCATATTTTCAAAAGTTATGATTCCTAGGCATAACTCGCAATACTTTCCTTAACAATTTCACTTTGATAACCAAGTTTACAACGCAATACAACATGGCGATTCCCTTAATGTGTTGCACTGCGAAATATATCTTCAAAGCAAATTTTGTCTTTAACAACAGTTTTATAAATTTCCAATATGTATTCTATGCATCATCAATCTTTATAATGTATTGCTATTTTGGCCTTGTATTTTCAAAGTTGATATAATGACATACTCGTGGGAAAGAATGTGCAAGATGTTTTATGTCAGTGTACTTGGCGGTAGCAATTGGTTTTTGAGTGAGAGTTAGTATACATGAAACTGTTTCTCTGATTGCGTTATGAAGATTAATCACGGTAGCTTTATTTAACACCGAGTGATAAAATAATCATGAAAAAGGTATAAAGGGAGTGTTGTTATATCCTTTTTGTAATGTATCGTTACAATTAGAAGAAGAAGCGTTAAATGTTTTAACGAGGTACATATGTTTCTTATTACGATAGCGATATTGCACACGTAAATCGTACGTTTTCACTGTTTCATTCAAATTTACACACTAGGGCGACGTAGTAAACTAAATATATAGGTGCTGGTTGGTAGTCATCTTTCCCTTTTTCTGTCTGGCTTACCATTCTTCTGTTCGTCAAAATGTTCTCTAGAGCATGTCTCGAAAATGGATTGATATATTGAGTTCAGACAATAGAGACGTAGCATGCTTGTTTGCCATTTGTCTGTTCATTGCAATCGCCTCGCCTCTGTGTACGCTTAGCTCTTTGTTTCTGTGTAAGTGGAAGAAACAATACTGAATGGTAAAACAGATGTTGCCCTGTTTATATATGTCTGTAGATTGCAGACCGATAAACCTGATGAGCAAGTGTGTTTCCAGGTCGTATGCTCACCTGACTGAGATCTAAAAGCGAATTCTGACTTTCGTGCAAAACAGATATTTTTGACAAGAAATGATGTAGTTAATATGTCAGAAGATGGCCATGTGCTTTTTTGCAATAATGTTGAAAAGCGATAACAAAACGATACTACTTGGATTGCACAATGTTGCTTAACAAAACAATAAAAATAGATTAAATATAACAAATATTCAATAATCTTTTAAAGAGTAACTTAAGCATTTACAATAAGTTATAACTGAAATTTTGTAAACATATTAAACGGTAATTTTAATATAAAAATCTATTCACTTAAGCTAATAAAAACATAGAGTGCACATAGCTTTTGTTGGCACAAGACTGGAAACAAATTTTACACCGTTTATTTTTCACTGGATTCGCATAGGCATCTTAGTATTAGGCACAACCTCAAGGTACGATGATTAATGGCCAAAGTCTGCATCTTGCTAACAGCAAGGGCTCCATCATATAACCATAGCCATTTATATGTACAGTTTCGTAAAACAACAAAATCGGACACAGCAAAGAAACAATACAAACTAGAAATAACAGTTTAGTCAAGTATCGACGTATTTCAACCATTTTGTAATCTGACACTTTCTATCACACACTAATCTTGTCAGTATGTACTTTCCTTTGATATATACGTTTTTATCTCTTTAATTAATCGTAAACTCATTGTGTCTTTTGCAGATATTTTGCTAAACCACACAAAACAACAACTACATACACAACAACAACACAGATACAAGGCAAAATAGACGTAAAAACTCAATGAAGGAAAACATTTGCTTGTAGAGGGTACTAGAATGAAGTGGGACAAAATACTACAAACCATGTTTGCATTATACATAATTTTCTTTAACGAACATAAGACGAAACTGCTCAGCTAACACATGGTAGTAATATTCATACGTAAATACTCTACAATATGGAGTGCTCGATTTGAGAAGGTAACTTATAGAAAATAGCATTGTAGATAGACAAGTCCTTGGCGTGCCAGTAAATCTTGAGGGGAATAATTCTACAGATATATCAGTCGTTAACTATATCCCAGCTCAACAGAACGACCACAGTGGATTAATCAGTCGGTTACTATATTCCACATGAACAGAAATAATACAGTAGATATATCAGTCGTTACCTATATCCCAGCTTAGCAGAAATAATACAGTAGATATATCAGTCGTTAACTATAGCCCAGCTCAGCAGAAATAATACAGTAGATATATCAGTCGTTAACTATATCATAGCTTAGCAGATATAATACAGTAGATATATTAGTCGTTAACTATATCACAACTCAGCAGAAATAATACAGTAGATATATCAGTCGTTAACTATAGCCCAGCTCAGCAGAAATAATACAGTAGATATATCAGTCGTTAACTATATCACAAGTCAGCAGAAATACTACAGTAGATATATCAGTCGTTAACTATATCACAGCTCAGCAGAAATAATACAGTAGATATATCAGTCGTTAACTATAGCCTAGCTCAGCAGAAATAATACAGTAGATATATCAGTCGTTAACTATATCACAGCTTAGCAGAAATAATACAGTAGATATATCAGTCGTTAACTATAGCCCAGCTCAGCAGAAATAATACAGTAGATATATCAGTCGTTAACTATATCACAGCTCAGCAGAAATAATACAGTAGATATATCAGTCGTTAACTATAGCCTAGCTCAGCAGAAATAATACAGTAGATATATCAGTCGTTAACTATATCACAGCTTAGCAGAAATAATACAGTAGATATATCAGTCGTTAACTATATCACAGCTTAGCAGAAATAATACAGTAGATATATCAGTCATTAACTATATCCCAGCTCAGCAGAAATACGACAGTGTATCATATGTTTGGTGTATATATTATAGTCTTGACTTTTCCACAAAAATGGATAATTTTTTTACCTAAATTTTGAGAAGTGTACATGCACCGATTATACAATCCTAGGCAAATATCTTGCACTTGAGCGTCAGAGCATCCATTTCGGACTGAATGACTTTTGTAAGTTTTGACATTTATCTTCCTTGCTACGTGTATCCACTGAAATTACGCCACTCTTCCGGATTACATATAACTACTTAAACAAGAAATACGCCTTAGACGTGGGTCGATATCACAGGCAATTATTGACTGCGTTTGAGATCTGTCTTTTTTAAAAAAAACATCTCGATCGGCGAAAAAGCGCAATCTGATTTCTCCTAGTCAGAAGAATGAAAGATGTTCCAGAAAATAAAACATGCATACCACAACCTCTTTATGGCAAGAGTTGAATAACAAATGACACATTTGACAAGCTCGGTATTCGTGAACTGTGTTACCACTAAACAAAGAAATAAGTATGTATGCTGAACGTCGGTGTAAAAGATAAAGTTACATTCAATACAACATAGAAAATGCTATTTTCAATACTTTAAACAATCACGTAAAATGTTTCCATATTTTAGCTGTAGAACCTTCATTATACACCTAAAACAGAATATTCAGAATGTTCATGATACATTTGATAAAATTTGCTTCAGGAAATATCTACAATTCTGAATGAAATATTTGTCATTCCTGAAATAGACATAAATATGTTTGTCATAATCGTATTTTTAACTATTCGTTTGCGGTAAATTGGTGGATCATGTTAAACTACTTACTGAATCGGTGTCAGGTTTTGATTTTTCATCATGTCAAGTCTGCAAATCATGCAGTCAGTTATGACAAAAACGTTATTCGCTGCGAGTGACAATTGTAATTTCATTCTGATCTGAGAGGCATTAAATCACTCCCAAGCTGCATCAAGGAATAACCTGTTAGTACTCGGTTTACTTGTGATCTGAGAGACATTAAATCACTCCCAAACTGCCTCCAGGTAAAACCTGTTAGTACTCGGTTTACTTGTGATCTGAGAGACATTAAATCACTCCCAAGCTGCATCAAGGAATAACCTGTTAGTACTCGGTTTACTTGTGAGCTGAGAGGCATTAAATCACTCCTAAGCTGCATCCAGGTATAACCTGTTAGTACTCGGTTTACTTGTGATCTGAGAGACATTAAATTACTCACAAACTGCCTCCAGGTATAACCTGTTAGTACTCGGTTTACTTGTGATCTGAGAGACATTAAATCACTCCCAAGCTGCATCCAGGTATAACCTGTTAGTACTCGGTTTACTTGTGATCTGAGAGACATTAAATCAATCCCAAACTGCCTCCAGGTATAACCTGTTAGTACTCGGTTTACTTGTAATCTGAGAAACATTAAATCACTCCCAAGCTGCATCAAGGAATAACCTGTTAGTACTCGGTTTACTGTGATCTGAGAGACATTAAATCACTCCCAAACTGCCTCCAGGTAAAACCTGTTAGTACTCGGTTTACTTGTGATCTGAGAGACATTAAATCACTCCCAAGCTGCATCAAGGAATAACCTGTTAGTACTCGGTTTACTTGTGAGCTGAGAGGCATTAAATCACTCCTAAGCTGCATCCAGGTATAACCTGTTAGTACTCGGTTTACTTGTGATCTGAGAGACATTAAATTACTCACAAACTGCCTCCAGGTATAACCTGTTAGTACTCGGTTTACTTGTGATCTGAGAGGCATTAAATCACTCCCAAGCTGCATCCAGGTATAACCTGTTAGTACTCGGTTTACTTGTGATCTGAGAGACATTAAATCAATCCCAAACTGCCTCCAGGTATAACCTGTTAGTACTCGGTTTACTTGTAATCTGAGAGACATTAAATCACTCCCAAGCTGCATCAAGGAATAACCTGTTAGTACTCGGTTTACTTGTGATCTGAGAGACATTAAATCACTCCCAAGCTGCATCCAGGTATAACCTGTAAGTACTCGGTTTACTTGTGATCTGAGAGACATTAAATCACTCCCAAACTGCATCCAGGTATAACCTGTTAGTACTCGGTTTACTTGTGATCTGAGAGACATTAAATAACTCCCAGCTGCATCCAGGTATAACATGTTAGTACTCGGTTTACTTGAGATCTGAGAGACATTAAATCGCTCCCAAACTGCCTCCAGGTATAACCTGTTAGTACTCGGTTTACTTGTGATCTGAGAGACCTTAAATCACTCCCAAACTGCATCCAGGTATAACCTGTTAGAACTCGGTTTACTTGTGATCTGAGAGACATTAAATCACTCCCCAGCTGCATCCAGGTATAACCTGTTAGTACTCGGTTTACTTGTGATCTGAGAGACATTAAATCACTCCCAAGCTGCATCCAGGTATAACCTGTTAGTACTCGGTTTACTTGTGATCTGAGAGGCATTAAATCACTCCCAAGCTGCATCCAGGTATAACCTGTAAGTACTCGGTTTACTTGTGATCTGAGAGACATTAAATCACTCCCAAGTTGCATCCAGGTATAACCTGTAAGTACTCGGTTTACTTGTGATCTGAGAGACATTAAATCACTCCCAAGCTGCATCCAGGTATAACCTGTAAGTACTCGGTTTACTTGTGAGCTGAGAGGCATTAAATCACTCCCCAGCTGCATTCAGGTATAACCTGTTAATACTCGGTTTACTTGTGATCTGAGAGACATTAAATCACTCCCAAGTTGCATCCAGGTATAACCTGTTAGTACTCGGTTTACTTGTGATCTGAGAGGCATTAAATCACTCACAAACTGCATCCAGGTATAACCTGTTAGTACTAGGTTTACTTGTGATCTGAGAGACATTAAATCACTCCCAAGCTGCATCCAGGTATAACCTGTTAGTACTCGGTTTACTTGTGATATGAGAGACATTAAATCACTCCCAAGCTGCATCCAGGAATAACCTGTTATACTCGGTTTACTTGTGATCTGAGAGACATTAAATCACTCCCAAGCTACATCCAGGTATAACCTGTTAGTTCTCGGTTTACTTGTGATCTGAGAGACATTAAATCACTCCCAAGCTGCATCCAGGTATAACCTGTTAGTACTCGGTTTACTTTTGATCTGAGAGACATTAAATCGCTCCCAAGCTGCATCCAGGTATAACCTGTTAGTACTCGGTTTACTTGTGATCTGAGAGGCATTAAATCACTCCCAAGCTGCATCCAGGTATAACCTGTTAGTACTCGGTTTACTTGTGATCTGAGAGACAGTAAATCACTCCCAAGCTGCATCCAGGTATAACCTGTTATACTCGGTTTACTTGTGATCTGAGAGACATTAAATCACTCCCAAGCTGCATCCAGGTATAACCTGTTAGTACTCGGTTTACTTGTGATCTGAGAGACATTAAATCGCTCCCAAGCTGCATCCAGGTATAACCTGTTAGTACTCGGTTTACTTGTGATCTGAGAGACAGTAAATCACTCCCAAGCTGCATCCAGGTATAACCTGTTAGTACTCGGTTTACTTGTGATCTGAGAGACATTAAATCAATCCCAAACTGCATCCAGGTATAACCTGTTAGTACTCGGTTTACTTGTGAACTGAGAGACATTAAATCCCTCTCAAGCTGCATCCAGGTATAACGTGTTTGTACTCGGTTAACTTGTGATCTGAGAGACATTAAATCACTCCCAAGCTGCATCCAGGTATAGCCTGTTATACTCGGTTTACTTGTGATCTGAGAGACATTAAATCACTCCCAAGCTGCATCCAGGTATAACCTTTTAGTACTCGGTTTACTTGTGATCTGAGAGACAGTAAATCACTCCCAAGCTGCATCCAGGTATAACCTGTTAGTACTCGGTTTACTTGTGATCTGAGAGACATTAAATCACTCCAAAACTGCATCCAGGTATAACCTGTTAGTACTCGGTTTACTTGTGATCTGAGAGACATTAAATCACTCCCAAGCTGCATCCAGGTATAACCTGTTAGTACTCGGTTTACTTGTGAGCTGAGAGGCATTAAATCACTCCCCAGCTGCATCCAGGTATAACCTGTTAATACTCGGTTTACTTGTGATCTAGGAGACATTAAATCACTCCCAAGCTGCATCCAGGTATATTCTGTTAGTACTCGGTTTACTTGTGAGCTGAGAGGCATTAAATCACTCCCAAGCTGCATCCAGGTATAACCTGTTAGTTCTCTGTTTACTTGTGATCTGAGAGACATTAAATCACTCCCAAACTGCATCCAGGTATAACCTGTTAGTACTCGGTTTACTTGTGAGCTGAGAGGCATTAAATCACTCCCCAGCTGCATCCAGGAATAACCTGTTAGTACTCGGTTTACTTATGATCTGAGAGACATTAAATCACTCCCAAGCTGCATCCAGGTATAACCTGTTAGTACTCGGTTTACTTGTGATCTGAGAGACATTAAATCACTCCCAAGCTGCATCCAGGTATAACCTGTTAGTACTCGGTTTACTTGTGATCTGAGAGACAGTAAATCACTCCCAAGCTGCATCCAGGTATAACCTGCTAGTACTCGGTTTACTTGTGATCTGAGAGACATTAAATCACTCCCAAGCTGCATCCAGGTATAACCTGTTAGTACTCGGTTACTTGTGATCTGAGAGACATTAAATCACTCCCAAGCTGCATCCAGGTATAACGTGTTAGTACTCGGTTTACTTGTGATCTGAGAGACATTAAATCACTCCCAAGCTGCATCCAGGTATAACGTGTTAGTATTCGGTTTACTTGTGATCTGAGAGACATTAAATCACTCCCAAGCTGCATTCAGGTATAACGTGTTAGTACTCGGTTTACTTGTGGGCAAAAGATATCGTTATTACGATTGTTAATCCGGATGCTCGGTTGTGATTTATTTTAAAGCATGAATGTTGAAGCTATATTTTACTACCATTGACATTCGCTTTCTGAACTTGATAAACATAAAATATGTTAAGAATCCCTTACAATATGAGAGTAAATTTCACAGTGATTAGCTTAAACAACATGTTTCAAACCAAATATCTATTTACTTTCTAGCATCAGTGTCCTCTGACACACGTGTGTTTGGAAGTTATTCTCCTTGTAGTATAAACAGAGAACAGTGTATACTAATAGTAAATATGCTATTTTTGTTTGTAGGTCAGGTTTGAATATAGAAGACAGCTTTGTTCTACTATCGAGTGTGTCTTTTGTATATGATAAATACAAAATATTCAATTAGCTTATTAGCTACCGACGCAGGAATAAATAACTAGATATAAAATGGTCATGAAATAAGAATAAACACTGGGTACTTATTTCTACGCGGTAGTGGCTCCTACCATTAATTATCGCTGGAGAACTGAGTCGTGCTTTTAAGTCGAGATTATACTTAGTCAACCGGTATTAAAGTGGTACGGAGGTTTCACATAAAGACAACAATATGGTACACAGACATATGCTATAAAACTGGTCGGATAATAACACAAAACTGGGCGTCATCTCCAAGTGAAGCAATGCATGTTGATTTTTCCCATCTAATGAGCTTTCTGTAGATTATTTATGAGCACATTTCTCATGAATCCGTGTAAAACTGCACAGAGACACATTCATAATTATAATTGTTACATAAACTACACAAACAATTCATTGCCGGCACGGAGTATATGCTTATTTATTGATGCTGTCAAATTTACTGTCGCTGTTGATGCGATACTTTTTAAACTTTGTTTTCGAAATGTAAGAATTATTATTCAGTATAAGGTCCATCGCATGGTTTTGAAAACCATTGAGATGATACGCCTCGCTTTTTCGTTATCTCTTGTGCTCCTTCTTATTAATGAATGTGTTAGCTGTTAGTCGGCTATTTATTGTGTCTTTTTGCATTTAATGACATTTTGTAAATTCCGGGATATACTCCCATAAACTTGCTGATATCGGGGGTTAAAAATATCGCAAAATATTATTTGCCAACAACGTTTGGGATTTATATTTCCTATAATTTGCGTGGTTGAGAGCATGTTATCGTAATGTCAAAAATTAACATTACTGTTCCTTGTACGAATGATTTTAGAAAGAATAAATCGAATGTATTTATAAGAAGACATTTGGGTGATAGAGACATGGCTTGTATAGGCAACCCCAGTAACCAGGATATCAATAATAATATACTCCTCAGCCATTAGTTATTGTTATATAGTTGCCAATTAATTACAACTTTCTTCTTGTATCGAGTTCTTAACCATCTGGTTAAAGGTGATTTACAATTCCTACCTTGTCTATTTAGTCGCATTACCGGGGCGCATGTAGCCTAGCAGCAGTTTGAGTCACTTACTTCACATCATTAGGGTTCCAATGTGGAGCCAAGGACGTACTTCACATCATTAGGGTTCCAATGTGGGACCAAAGGACGTACTTCACATCATTAGGGTTCCAATGTGGGGCCAAGGACTTACTTCACATCATTAGGGTTCCAATGTGGGACCAGAGGACGTACTTCACATCACTAGGGATCCAATGTGGGACCAGAGGACGTACTTCACATCATTAGGGTTCCAATGTGGGACCAAGGACTTACTTCACATCATTAGGGTTCCAATGTGGGACCAGAGGACGTACTTCACATCATTAGGATTACAATGTGGGACCAAGGACTTACTTTACATCATTAGGGTTCCAATGTGGGACCAGAGGACGTACTTCACATCATTAGGGTTCCAATGTGGGGCAAAGGACTAACTTCACATCATTAGGGTTCCAATGTGGGACCAAGGACCTATTTCACATCATTAGGGTTACAATGTGGGACCAGGGACTTACTTCACATCATTAGGGTTCCAATGTGGGACCAGAGGACGTACTTCACATCATTAGGGTTACAATGTGGGACCAAGGACTTACTTCACATCATTAGGGTTCCAATATGGGGCCAAGGACGTACTTCACATCATTAGGGTTCCAATGTGGGACCAGTGGACGTACTTCACATCAGTAGAGTTCCAATGTGGGACCAAGGACTTACTTCACATCATTAGGGTTCCAATGTGGGACCAGAGGACGTACTTCACATCATTAGGGTTACAATGTGGGACCAAGGACTTACTTCACATCATTAGGGTTCCAATGTGGGGCCAAGGACGTACTTCACATCATTAGGGTTCCAATGTGGGGCAAAGGACTAACTTCACATCATTAGGGTTCCAATGTGGGACCTGAGGACGTACTTCACATCATTAGGGTTCAATTGTGGGGCCAAGGACGTACTTCACATCATTGGGGTTCCAATGTGGGACCAAGGACTTACTTCACATCATTAGGGTTCCAATGTGGGACCAGAGGACGTACTTCACATCATTAGGGTTACAATGTGGGACCAAGGACTTACTTCACATCATTAGGGTTCCAATGTGGGACCAAGGACGTACTTCACATCATTAGGGTTCCAATGTGGGGCAAAGGACTAACTTCACATCATTAGGGTTCCAATGTGGGGCCAAGGACGTACTTCATATCATTATGGTTCCATTGTGTGCCAAGGACGGACTTCATATCATTAGGGTTCCAATGTGGGACCTGAGGACGTACTTCACATCATTAGGGTTCCAATGTGGGGCAAAGGACTAACTTCACATCATTAGGGTTCCAATGTGGGGCCAAGGACGTACTTCACATCATTAGGGTTCCAATGTGGTGCAAAGGACTAACTTCACATCATTAGGGTTCCAATGTGGGGCCTGAGGACGTACTTCACATCATTAGGGTTCCATTGTGGGTCCTGAGGACGTACTTCCCATCATTAGGGTTCCAATGTGGGGCCTGAGGACCTACTTCATATCATAAGGGTTCCAATGTGGGGCCTGAGGACATACTTCACATCATTAGGGTTCCAATGTGGGGCCAAGGACGTACTTCACATCATTAGGGTTCCAATGTGGGGCCTGAGGACCTACTTCACATCATTAGGGTTCCAATGTGGGGCCATGGACGTACTTCACATCATTAGGGTTACATTGTGGGGCCTGAGGACGTACTTCACATCATTAGGGTTCCAATGTGGGACCTGAGGACCTACTTCACATCATTAGGGTTCCAATGTGGGGCCTGAGGACCTACTTCACACCATTAGGGTTCCAATGTGGGGCAAAGGACTAACTTCACATCATAAGGGTTCCAATGTGGGACCAAGGACGTACTTCATATCATTATGGTTCCATTGTGGGGCCAAGGACGTACTTCATAACATTAGGGTTCCAATGTGGGACCTGAGGACGTAGTTCACACCATTAGGGATCCAATGTGGGGCCTAAGGACGTACTTCACATCATAAGGGTTCCAATGTGGGACCTGAGGACCTACTTTACATCATTAGGCTTCCAATGTGGGGCCATGGACGTACTTCACATCATTAGGGTTTCAATGTGGGACCTGAGGACCTACTTCACATCATTAGGGTTCCAATGTGGGACCTGAGGACCTACTTCACATCATTAGGGTTCCATTGTGGGGCCTGAGGACGTACTTCACATCATTAGGGTTCCAATGTGGGACCTGACGACGTACTTCACATCATTAGGGTTCCAATGTGGGGCTAAGGACTTACTTCACATCATTAGGGTTCCATTGTGGGGCCTGAGGACGTACTTCCCATCATTAGGGTTCCAATGTGGGGCCTGAGGACCTACTTCATATCATAAGGGTTCCAATGTGGGGCCTGAGGACATACTTCACATCATTAGGGTTGCAATGTGGGGCCAAGGACGTACTTCACATCATTAGGGTTCCAATGTGGGGCCTGAGGACCTACTTCACATCATTAGGGTTCCAATGTGGGGCCATGGACGTACTTCACATCATTAGGGTTACATTGTGGGGCCTGACGACGTACTTCACATCATTAGGGTTCCAATGTGGTACCTGAGGACCTACTTCACATCATTAGGGTTCCAATGTGGGGCCTGAGGACCTACTTCCCATCATTAAGGTTCCAATGTGGGGCAAAGGACTGACTTCACATCATTAGGGTTCCAATGTGGGACCAGAGGACTTACTTCACATCATTAGGGTTCCAATGTGGGGCCTGAGGACCTACTTTATATCATAAGGGTTCCAATGTGGGGCCTGAGGACATACTTCACATCATTAGGGTTCCAATGTGGGGCCAAGGACGTACTTCACATCATTAGGGTTCCAATGTGGGGCCTGAGGACCTACTTCACATCATTAGGGTTCCAATGTGGGGCCATGGACGTACTTCACATCATTAGGGTTACATTGTGGGGCCTGAGGACGTACTTCACATCATTAGGGTTCCAATGTGGGACCTGAGGACCTACTTCACATCATTAGGGTTCCAATGTGGGGCCTGAGGACGTACTTCACATCATTAGGGTTACATTGTGGGGCCTGAGGACGTACTTCACATCATTAGGGTTCCAATGTGGGACCTGAGGACCTACTTCACATCATTAGGGTTCCAATGTGGGACCTGAGGACGTACTTCACATCATTAGGGTTCCAATGTGGGACCAGAGGACTTACTTCACATCATTAGGGTTCCAATGTGGGACCAGAGGACTTACTTCACATCATTAGGGTTCCAATGTGGGACCAGAGGAGGTACTTCACATCATTAGGGTTACAATGTGGGACCAAGGACTTACTTCACATCATTAGGGTTCCAATGTGGGGCCAAGGAGGTACTTCACATCATTAGGGTTCCAATGTGGGGCAAAGGACTAACTTCACATCATTAGGGTTCCAATGTGGGGCCTGAGGTCCTACTTCACATCATTAGGGTTCTAATGTGGGGCAAAGGACTTACTTCGCATCATTAGAGTTCCAATGTGGGACCAGAGGACTTACTTCACATCATTAGGGTTCCAATGTGGGGCCTGAGGACCTACTTCATATCATAAGGGTTCCAATGTGGGGCCTGAGGACATACTTCACATCATTAGGGTTCCAATGTGGGGCCAAGGACGTACTTCACATCATTAGGGTTCCAATGTGGGGCCTGAGGACCTACTTCACATCATTAAGGTTCCAATGTGGGGCCAAGGACGTACTTCACATCATTAGGGTTCCAATGTGGGGCCTGAGGACCTACTTCACATCATTAGGGTTCCAATGTGGGACCTGAGGACCTACTTCACATCATTAGGGTTCCAATGTGGGGCCTGAGGACTTATTTCACATCATTAGGGTTACATTGTGGGGCCTGAGGACGTACTTCACATCATTAGGGTTCCAATGTGGGACCTGAGGACCTACTTCACATCATATGGGTTCCAATGTGGGGCCTGAGGACGTACTTCACATCATTAGGGTTACATTGTGGGGCCTGAGGACGTGCTTCACATCATTAGGGTTCCAATGTGGGACCTGAGGACCTACTTCACATCATTAGGGTTCCAATGTGGGACCTGAGGACGTACTTCACATCATTAGGGTTCCAATGTGGGACCAGAGGACTTACTTCACATCATTAGGGTTCCAATGTGGGACCAGAGGACTTACTTCACATCATTAGGGTTCCAATGTGGGACCAGAGGACGTACTTCACATCATTAGGGTTACAATGTTGGACCAAGGACTTACTTCACGTCATTAGGGTTCCAATGTGGGGCCAAGGACGTACTTCACATCATTAGGGTTCCAATGTGGGGCAAAGGACTAACTTTACATCATTAGGGTTCCAATGTGGGACCTGAGGACGTACTTCACATCATTAGGGTTCCAATGCGGGGCCTGAGGACGTACTTCATATCATTAGGGTTCCATTGTGGGGCCAAGGACGTACTTCACATCATTAGGGTTTCATTGTGGGGCAAAGGACGTACTTCACATCATTGGGGTTCCAATGTGGGACCAAGGACTTACTTCACATCATTAGGGTTCCAATGTGGGACCAGAGGACGTACTTCACATCATTAGGGTTACAATGTGGGACCAAGGACTTACTTCACATCATTAGGGTTCCAATGTGGGACCAAGGACGTACTTCACATCATTAGGGTTCCAATGTGGGGCAAAGGACTAACTTCACATCATTAGGGTTTCAATGTGGGGCCAAGGACGTACTTCATATCATTATGGTTCCATTGTGGGCCAAGGACGTACTTCATATCATTAGGGTTCCAATGTGGGACATGAGGACGTACTTCACATCATTAGGGTTCCAATGTGGGGCAAAGGACTAACTTCACATCATTAGGGTTCAAATATGGGGCCAAGGACGTACTTCACATCATTAGGGTTCCAATGTGGGGCAAAGGACTACCTTCACATCATTAGGGTTCCAATGTGGGGCCTGAGGACGTACTTCACATCATTAGGGTTCCAATGTGGGACCAGAGGACGTACTTCACATCATTAGGGTTCCATTGTGGGTCCTGAGGACGTACTTCCCATCATTAGGGTTCCACTGTGGGGCCTGAGGACCTACTTCATATCATAAGGGTTCCAATTTGGGGCCTGAGGACATACTTCACATCATTAGGGTTCCAATTTGGGGCCAAGGACGTACTTCACATCATTAGGGTTCCAATGTGGGGCCTGAGGACCTACTTCACATCATTAGGGTTCCAATGTGGGGCCATGGACGTACTTCACATCATTAGGGTTACATTGTGGGGCCTGAGGACGTACTTCACATCATTAGGGTTCCAATGTGGGACCTGAGGACCTACTTCACATCATTAGGGTTCCAATGTGGGGCCTGAGGACCTACTTCACATCATTAGGGTTCCAATGTGGGGCAAAGGACTAACTTCACATCATAAGGGTTCCAATGTGGGACCAAGGACGTACTTCATATCATTATGGTTCCATTATGGGGCCAAGGACGTACTTCATATCATTAGGGTTCCAATGTGGGACCTGAGGACGTAGTTCACACCATTAGGGTTCCAATGTGGGGCCTAAGGACGTACTTCACATCATTAGGGTTCCAATGTGGGACCTGAGGACCTACTTTACATCATTAGGCTTCCAATGTGGGGCCATGGACGTACTTCACATCATTAGGGTTTCAATGTGGGACCTGAGGACCTACTTCATATCATTAGGGTTCCAATGTGGGACCTGAGGACCTACTTCACATCATTAGGGTTTCATTGTGGGGCCTGAGGACGTACTTCACATCATTAGGGTTCCAATGTGGGACCTGAGGACGTACTTCACATCATTAGGGTTCCAATGTGGGGCAAAGGACTTACTTCACATCATTAGGGTTCCATTGTGGGGCCTGAGGACGTACTTCCCATCATTAGGGTTCCAATGTGGGGCCTGAGGACCTACTTCATATCATAAGGGTTCCAATGTGGGGCCTGAGGACATACTTCACATCATTAGGGTTCCAATGTGGGGCCAAGGATGTACTTCACATCATTAGGGTTCCAATGGGGGGCCTGAGGACCTACTTCACATCATTAGGGTTCCAATGTGGGACCTGAGGACCTACTTCACATCATTAGGGTTCCAATGTGGGGCCTGAGGACCTACTTCACATCATTAGGGTTCCAATGTGGGGCAAAGGACTGACTTCACATCATTAGGGTTCCAATGTGGGACCAGAGGACTTACTTGACATCATTAGGGTTCCAATGTGGGGCCTGAGGACCTACTTCATATCATAAGGGTTCCAATGTGGGGCCGGAGGACCTACTTCACATCATTAGGGTTCCAATTTGGGGCCATGGACGTACTTCACATCATTAGGGTTACATTGTGGGGCCTGAGGACGTACTTCACATCATTAGGGTTCCAATGTGGGACCTGAGGACCTACTTCACATCATTAGGGTTCCAATGTGGAGCCTGAGGACGTACTTCACATCATTAGGGTTACATTGTGGGGCCTGATGACGTACTTCACATCATTAGGGCTCAATGTGGGACCTGAGGACCTACTTCACATCATTAGGGTTCCAATGTGGGACCTGAGGACGTACTTCACATCATTAGGGTTCCAATGTGGGACCAGAGGACTTACTTCACATCATTAGGGTTCCAATGTGGGACCAGAGGACTTACTTCACATCATTAGGGTTCCAATGTGGGGCCTAAGGACGTACTTCACATCATTAGGGTTCCAATGTGGGACCTGAGGACCTACTTTACATCATTAGGCTTCCAATGTGGGGCCATGGACGTACTTCACATCATTAGGGTTTCAATGTGGGACCTGAGGACCTACTTCACATCATTAGGGTTCCAATGTGGGACCTGAGGACCTACTTCACATCATTAGGGTTCCAATGTGGGACCAAGGACGTACTTCACATCATTAGGGTTTCAATGTGGGACCAAGGACTTTCTTCACATCACTAGGGTTCCATTGTTGGGCCTGAGGACTTATTTCACATCACTAGGGTTCCATTGTGGGGCCTGAGGACGTACTTCACATCATTAGGGTTCCAATGTGGGACCTGAGGACGTACTTCACATCATTAGGGTTCCAATGTGGGGCAAAGGACTTACTTCACATCACTAGGGTTCCAATGTGGGGCCTGAGGACCTACTTCACATCATTAGGGTTCCAATGTGGGGCCAAGGACGTACTTCACATCACTAGGGTTCCATTGTGGGGCCTAAGGACTTACTTCACATCATAAGAGTTTCATTGTGGGGCCTGAGGACGTACTTCACATCATTAGGGTTCCAACGTGAGGCCTGAGGACTTACCTCACATCATTAGGGTTCCAACGTGGGGCCAAGGACGTACTTCACATCATTAGGGTTTCAATGTGGGACCATGGACGTACTTCACATCATTAGGGTTACAATGTGGGACCAAGGAATTACTTTACATCATTAGGGTTCCATTGTGGGGCCTGAGGACGTACTTCATATCATTAGGGTTACAATGTGGAGCCAATGACTTACTTCACTTCATTATAGTTCCGGTTTTGGGCCAAGGACGTTCATATGGTAACGTCCTCTAGCTGTTTTTACCCATCCATATCATCCATATGTTCGAGATCTTCTTTCACCAATAAAACTCTCTGAGGTTTGTTTTCGAAGAAAATGTTTATGATATTATTTTCTATAGAACTATTTATAATAACGACATCAGTGCAAACCTATCAGCATGGTAGCCACATTATTGCTCTAGACTCCACGGTTGGTACACTTGTATCACCCCATCTACAGATGAGCTGCTCATGCCATTAACACTCTTGTTACACACGCAGATACAGACTCCCCGCAGACACATCTTACTGACAATGTGGAAGTACCCTATGACCTTAACTAGGTAGAACGATAATACGGTATTTTATAGTAAATTGCTTCATCACACTTGACTTGTTTCTTTATGCTGTTAATTTGTGTTCCATTATCTTACAATTCACAAGTTCTATAAAAGGTTGTAACCAGACTTCTCCCAACCTGTTTTTCGTCAACGTGTTATTTAAATTTAATGGCAACGTTTGTTTTAGACATTAACCAACACCAGTGACCCATAGTTATTTACTACATATAATTGGTATCTACATTTCTAATTTCTGATTTTGTATTGCGTTGCTTTAAACGAAAAAGTGTTTTCCACAAAATAATGACTAAAACGTGAATACTGTTTGAGAAATGTTAAGTTAAGGTTACCAAGTTACATCAGTTATATCTTCCGTTGGCAAATGTAGTTTATAATCAAAGTAAACTTATTAATAAATGTCCGTTAAACAGTTTATACCAATCTTGTTTGTCAGAACCTAACAACAATGTGTTTGTACTTGTGCGCAGTTTAAATAACAGCTTATTATGTGCTTTATGGCGTTCTGTACTGAAATCCGTATTTAGACCTTGACATTTTTCACTTATGGGAAAACTTAACATAATTTATTACTAATTGTAATTACATTGATTACCTTATATAAATTTGTTTGAGAAGAAAATTGCATAGTCGCAGTTAACTTAAGTTTTAACGGATGTTTTTATTTTAACTTCATTTACAAAAGTCATGTATTTTTCCGTCAGAGTAACTTATCAACATATTTCAAACAATATGTCAGTGGATAACGTTGTTCCTAAAACAGTTAAGTAGTCGTAAACAAGATGTTTTGGACAAAGATGTCCTGAGAAAAAAAGAAGAATCACCTTGATACAATTTAAATTAAATTGCCAAAGAAATCCGTATTACTTGCTATGCCTATTGTAGTAAAATATTACAGTTTTGATTAAAGGAACCTATTAATGCCAAGAAACAGAAAACAACAAC
Organism: Sinonovacula constricta; assembly: GCA_007844125.1. Lineage (NCBI taxonomy): Eukaryota > Metazoa > Mollusca > Bivalvia > Cardiida > Solecurtidae > Sinonovacula > Sinonovacula constricta. The sequence goes on from CM017555.1 coordinate 3,108,253, forward strand.
AAACAAAACGGTTATCATTTATGTTTGAAAATATTGTCTGTAAGCGTTTATATTATGCTGATTCTTCTGTCGATAAACTATTATACGAGATTAGTGGGAGAGTCGGAGATAAGAGAGCTACTTCTTTATCTCTTCTAAGACTACTTCTCCTGCCAAATCGACTGTTTCTGATTTTAGTCTGTCAGAACGATGTAAAAATCGAATGAATCTACGCAAAACATGTCTATAAAATCTTCTTTATCTCTAGCTGTGTTAGAACATTGAAACATTTGACAAGATCAGAACATTTTATGTGCTGCAACTTAAGCCTAATGCCAACAAAAGAACTGATTTTATGCGAGATTTCCCGATAATATTTAGCTGGTTTGGGGAAATTCTTACAGAGTGCATTAATGCTGAAATGGTCGAATCTTCAACATCGGACTTTTTCGTTATTCTCACGCCAGGCATACCAATCATTGCGGTGTAGAATCTAAAACCTATCGTTATTCTCGCGCAGGACATACCAATCATTACGGTGTAGACTCTAAATCCTATCGTTATTCTCGCGCAGGACATACCAATTATTGCGGTGTAGACTCTAAAACCTATTTATGTTGCCGATTGCAAAAATTTGAAAGATTGCAAAGATAGTTCTAAAATAGGCTCAAGAATCTTACTTGATCGTAGTGAACGTTTGCGGTATCATGTCAACACGCATTAGAGTTGCATGTTTGTTTCCGACAGAATGCTAAAATATGACCGATTTGAGAGTCATGGTATATAACCAATACCAAACAGGTATTAAATTACCATAAGTTGAACACCATATATGTAGTTGTGGAATGTGCAAGGGTTTGTTTCCCATCGTTTTCGGTTTTTGCTAACGCCTTTTTCCCGAACTGGAGCTGGCTGACCGGTACAGTTTTACAAACAACCTCTCCTGAGGTAGTTTGTCTTTGCAGCGGATCATGGCTAATAACTGCTCAGAAAATGTTTAGTTTGTCAATTTGAAAACTTTTGACAAGCAACGCTTCTGCTGCTGCTCCTCTGTAGGTCGGAAATTGCAGCTGCTGTGTCTGCTGACAATACGTTTCGTTGGGTAGTGCTGATAGTACCTTCTCATGTTTTCATTTTCATTTGATTCGTGGACAAATAGTGTGATATGTTGTAGTATTTTTTATTTTTTTACATACAGAGCATATACACAAGTGTACACTTTATCGGTTTGGAGAATATAAAAGAGGGCTTGTAAGACAAGACATGGGTTGGAATGTGTGTACTATCCAATTTGTCTCGACATTATTTTACTTGTTCAGCTATTTGTTTGCATTTTCTAAACGTATGTTTGTATGTTTACTTTTTCACGAAGACTATAGACTTCTTGCTGTCCGTAAACTTAGCGTTTGATATTTAACCTGAATCCCGGAAAGTATATTAGAGCTGCATACTAGAGCTTGCCCTAATCTTTCCAAGGCGTTAACAAATTACTTGACCGACCTGGCAAATGTGTTTTTCAGGAGAAATAATTAACCTATTATTCGTTGAACCAGGCGTGTGTGTCTTTGTTCTAGACAGTATCGTATGACTCATGTGAATCATTCTATTATTGAGGGCTGTTTCAATTCGCACTTACAATTAATCGCAAGGAACACTTAACTGTTGTAGCGACAATCTATATACAAACACAGTTATTGACGGTCAGTACCCATCTCTTCTAGCTGTTTCTCACCTCATGGCCAAGCCCTACAGTACCATTTGCGACAGAAATTCGATTGTGGCGAGTTTTTCTCTATCTAGAATAGAAATATTAAAAGGAAAATTAAATATTTAGTTATATAGTAAACCATCCCGACTTGAACGAAATTAATAAAAATATATCCATAACATTCTTTATGTAAGTACTGATGTAGATAATATATTTTCCGGCCTTCAAACAACTTCCCAATAATTAACACGATTAAAGCGGCCTCTGCTAGTAACGTGGTAATTTTAAAACGTAATTAATATGTCGGCTTTAATATGACATTATAAAAAAAAGAATGTGACGTCAACCTTTGACAGCTTTATTCCGAATTTATGTTTTCTTTAGTTGCTAGTAGCCATTTATACGACTTGTCATTCAGCTATTTTACTACTGTAGATAAATGCTTGCATTTGCATTTAAAAGTGTAGAAAAAGTGTTCGTATATTTATAACAGATAAAACTGCTTCATTCAAGTTTTCTGTCTGATGGGATATTCATGTTAACCACAATCCTGGAGAAAAAACAACAACAAACAACACAGCACATTTCGGTTATACGAATGTGGGGCCTCTTGAAACACGGTCAAGGCAACCCATTCGGACAGTTGCCAACAGACTGTACGGTTCTTTGAAGTAATATGTTCTTTGTTATGGTGCGGCACGTTTCAATGATTCTTTTTCGCCAAGTTAACAATTAACTTACATGTTTTCACAGTTCTAGTATATATTTTTAAATATTGAAAATCGTAAATGGCCTTGCCTTACGTGTGTAAGTCATTTGATTATTCTAACATGGACTAGTTAAGTACATCAAAATGAATGACTTAAAAACCTCAGATCTGACAGCACTGGTTTTAGTGCTTTGGTAAGGAAGTCTCATTTTGAGACACACACAGACGGTGAAGATTTAACAGTTGTGTGTCATGTTTTTGTCAGTTTAACCTCATGTTATAAAACTATATTTTCAATACAGTAGACATCAAACACAGTGGAGAACCTAGTTCGGTTAAATGATTTTTTACGGCAAAAGTGTCACTATCTTACTCGCAGCATTTGTAGCAAGCTGTTGCGTTGCACCTACCACATTTCAGTGTAATGTCCTAGATTAATTTATTCTTGCGCGCTCGAGTGGTTAATTAAATTTAGAAAATATTTATCTTCTAAACGTTAAAATGATGAAGTAGGTAGCTAAATATGATATATAATGCCATTTACGAGAATGACCATTTATAACCATATGAGATGATATACTGCCTTTACAATTTCAGCATTTCTGCGAACGACCAGTATATCAATGAAGGCGCCCAAATCTTCAATACAATCTTCCACAAGTACTCGACAAAAGTACCTCCGAGAAAGAAGTTTCCAGAACCCATACAGCTGGGAGTCAATGTCAACGTCGTGCACGTCCAATCCGTCAACAAAGACGCGCAGACGATGACGTCAACCTTTGACCTTGAAGTTGTACGTGTAAAAGGCATCTAAGCCGTACTTGAGCATTATTTACTTATTGCATCTTTTTTACCTCCATTTTTTTTTGTCTTTATACCACAATGTTGCAGTGTTGATGGGATTTTAAAAAAGAAGGAAATTTAGGTCTGTGTAATTCTTTTTGTGGCAGTCAATAATTGGGATTGAACCAAATCTCAACTGAGGAATTAATCTGCAAGGCCTGAATACGACACCCTGATCATTATGCGATTATTTATCCCAACCAAACATCTACTTCCATTCAAACACATTTACTTGACTGTTACCTCTCTAAATGTAGACATTTTTTTTATGTCCCGAAGGCGGTCATTTAGTACTCGAGCGGTCTGTCCGTCCGTCCGTCTGTCCGTCTGTCTGTCTTTCCGTCCGTCTGTCTGTCTGTCCGATATTTATGTTCGCGCAATTACTCCGTCATTCCTGCACGGATTTTATAATAACATCGCAGAAATGTCAAACACAAGAAGACGACGTGTCGCAAACAAGACCCAGGTTGGTTACTCGAAGATCAAGGTCACACTTTCAGGTCAAAGTCATAATCTCTAGTAGGGCATTGGTGGTCCTGTCTGCTCAATAACACTGTCATTGCTTGAGGGATTTTGAAATAACCTGGCAAAAATGTTAAACACATGAAGACAACGTGTCGTGCATAAGACCCAGGTTGGCTACTCGAAGGTCAAGGTCACACTTTCAGGTCAAAATCATAATCCCTGGTAGTGCATTGGTGGTCATGTCTGCTCAGTAGCTCTGTCATTGCTTGAGGGATTTTGAAATAATCTGGCAGAAATGTTAAACACATAAGACGACGTGTCGCGCACAAGACCCAGGATGGTTACTCGAAGGTCAAGGTCACACTTACAGGTCAACGTCATAATCCCTGGTAGTGCACTGGTGGTCGTGTCCGTTCAGTAACTCTGTCATTTCTGGAGGAATTTTGAAATTACCTGGCAGAAATGCCAAACACATAAAGACGACGTGTCGCGCACAAAATCCAGGTCGGTTACTCGAACATCAAGGTCACACTTACAAGTCAAAGACATAATCCCTAGAAGTGCACTAGTGGTCGGTCGTGTCCGCTCAATAACTCTTACTCTCTTGACGGATTTTAAAATAACCGGACAGACATGTCCAACACATGATGACGACGTGTCGCGCAAGAACCAACATATTCAGACGACAGCAAACCTGGTTGGAATGTTTGTCTGCATGAAACCTTGGATGAGTTCGTAATTAGGTCACGTGGGGTCAAAAAGTAGGTCTCTTGGTCCAATCTTAGAAAAAGCTTGTGAACACACTTGAGACCCGATTAATGGTCCAATACCACCAAACTTTATAAGCAAATTTATCTCCATGAAATCTTGAAAAAGTTCGTAACTGGGTCACATTGGGTCAAAAAGTAGGTCACTAGGTAAAATCTTAGAAAAGGCTTGTTAACACACTAGAAGCCACATTTATAGCCCAATCTGCACTAAACAGTAAAAAGTCTTGGGTGAGTTTGTTACAAGGTTACTCGGGTTCAACAACTAGATTACTAGGTCAAACTTTTGAAAAACGTTGTGCAAACACTCAGAGGCCACAAAGATTTCTAAAGTAAATAACTCTTTATTACTTGGCGCCAGATATGAGCCTACTAAAAGCCTGTGTCCTCAGGTGTGCGATTAAGGGTCATCAAGGCCCTCTTGTTTGCCAATTGAAAACAAATGATAGGAGGTAGAAAATTCAATATGGTTATATACATAAATCAAAAGCTATTGTCTTTTAAATAACTCAATTCCCTCCATGACAATTACAAAATTTGCTTTGCTGGACATGACTTCAGGGGCATATGTCTGTTTACAACTGTTTATTATTATATTCTTTATTTTACTTACTTTGTGTTCTTATCAAACGATAAATGGCACCATTTGTTGTTTACATTATTTGTTATGAAATACCTTTGAAAGTTTGCAACTGTATTTGTTCTAGGAAGAACTTATTAAAAGATGGTAATATTCAATGTACTATAATATGTTTTGACACGTTTTGTACTCGACCTCATACACAACTTGATTCCGGGTGATTATTTGACAAAATGAGGGAATGTGTGATCGGATTTTATAGTGAATACATTGGAGAATAAAGCTCGATAGAATCCTTTTTATGTTTATATATAATGTCTGTAATGTGTTAATCGTGCTAGAATGTTAAATTAAAGGTAGCACATCAAAGTTAACATAAATCTAATTCCCTTGCGATCTTGTCATTTTAAAAGTGAAGATCGTCCTTTATTGTAAACTGTTTGGTTTAAAATAAGGTCAACTGTTTATTAAATGAAATGTGCTTTACTAAGATAATCTGCATAAAACGTTTATTGTGAAATTATGCAAACTATCATCTTGCTGATGGGTTTGAAATTCAAAGGTTAAAACGAAATATGAAAGCACCTCCTGCAAGAAATACAGCTGTGGGATGGATAAACACTAGTGAAAATGAATTACTTTTGCAATTGATAAAAACAAATTATGTTTATTATTAATGCCAGTAATGTATTATAGTTTGGTGTCACGGATCTTATACGGTTATTTAAAACATCAACAATAAATTGTGTTAATTAAACTCTCACCACAAGTGCTTATTTTTTTTAAGAAATGTCTCATTTGTTTTGCTATATAATCCCTACCTTATGCCATTTAATATACAATGTAGTCCCAAACAACGTAAACATTAAAGCCTATAACAATTGTCTGTGGTAAATTGTTTCAGGCGTGGAAGGACAACCGTCTGTCTTGGTACCCGAAGACTGTCCAGGAGATCGTGATCCCGCTCACAGAGGTTTGGAGTCCCGATCTATCAGTCTCTAACGCGTGAGTATCATCAGACATATTAACTCGGTATAAAGGTTATATCTGTAAGAACAGCAACTTGTACTAGATCTGATATTTAAGTAATTCTAAATAGTAATTAACATACGTACACAAAGTAAAAACGCCCAATAACGTCATATTTTGACTAAAGCAGCCATCTTGCCTTAAGCAGCCAGTTTGGGCTGTCCCTTGGGTGGCTGCTTAATACAAGTTTAGGTATACATTAATGAAATAAAATCTTGTTATTGACTTTTCAGCAAATAGTGCAGTTTCAGCGAAACATGGCAGATCAAGATATAAACTATATACATACATATGATTGTTAAGTGTTTAACAGGCTGAGGGTTAGCATAGAAATTGTAATGTTCTGGAGTTCCAAGACTCTTTAACCATAATGTAACATTCTTCAGGCTGTTAATTATAGACGAAAGATTGCATAGGTAGACAAATTTATAGTTTCGATGGGATTCGAAGCAGTGTCAGCGAACTTAAAATGTAATACCTTAATGATTTGTCAAGTACCGTAGTAACAAATGTAACGTCATTATTATCTTTTTTTTCCTTTTTCCTTTTTCAGTGTGGGCAAGGTGGATGACTTGTCCTCGTCTAAGGTTGTCTTAAAGGCGACAGGCGAGGTCCGCTGGAAACGACGCATCCGGACCGAGACCTTGTGCGAGTGGGAAGACACCAGCGCCATCTGCTCTATCACCATTGGCTCTTCTCTCCTTGATAATGCCATCATCAGCTTCGACCGTGACACGTCCGTGTGTAGCGGGGATGACGCCAGGACCTCCAGCCAACTGGATATCGAGTCCGCCGACATGGAATTAACTACCTTCTCCTCCAAAAGGGACGTGAACACAACCTTTGCAGCATATTCATGCGCGTTGAACATCACCGTGTCAGAGGGGTACAGACCTCCAATAAACGGGGCGGCATATGTCGGGCCAGACAATGGAGTAGATGGCCTTTACAATGCAAGCCGCATGGTCCTTGTATTGCTAGGCGTGTTAGTGTATGCATTTGCTCAAAAGTAATACATGTAACCCTTTCTTAGGTTTCGCAATTCATAGTTAAATAAGTGTCACTTATAAAGTATCATGTATGAATGTGGTGCGGCTCTGTGTGCCAGTGATGCCAAGAAAGCTAGGTTAGTCAGCGGGATGTGGTTTCTATGTGATTGGAAATTGAAAATGATATGAATTTGTTCAAACCTCATAGTGTACTTTGCAAAATGTAATGGTACAAAAACATGTAAAATGGTTTGTTCATCTGATATTGTGACTCTTTGTGTGTTTCGGGTTACACCGATCAGCAAAAATATTATCTTCATTGCTAGTACAGTTAAAACAACAAACATGTCTATTACACACTCTTAATGAATCATCATCGGAATTCGACAACAATTTTTTGTAACTGATAAATTATCTTTCTTGATTAAACAGTCGCTCTATCTTTTATTTCCATTTAAGATTTTAACATCGTTATTTGACCTGTTTAGAACAGCTTGTATTGATTGTAAATGGATAGATGAACAAATGTATTTTTCACTATTGTCGAACTATATTCAATACCTATAACAATCTACGATTCTTTCGAAATAATATCAATAAAAGCCGATTCAATACGTATAACATTTTTTCTGCGGGTATAAGGGTTTATAGAAAACCTTACCATTTGTTGTTTCGTTATGATCAATGAAGCAGTTTATATATGTAGTGATCTAATTTTATCATCATTTTGATAATGCCCTTTGGTCGAAATTCATGAAGGAGTTATCTATCCTCATTGATTCAGGGGCATTATTAGGAAAAGTGTTTTAATGGAAGTGTTAAGAAGATTAAGATCGCATGTTTGCTCTGTCCTTCGCGTGAATGTTTACTGCAATATCACCAGAAATCTCACATTATGCACGTAGACACTTAACATTTTGATATAATCTTAGTTCGCATTATGGCTATGTTCACTCTTGTTTTGTTTGTTTGTTTGTTTTTCCTTTCTTCATATTCTCACTGGTGTACGATTCAATACATTGTGATGAACACAGATGTAAGAAGTGTGACAGGAAGTATTTTTTCTGTTAAGTGAGTTTTTGTGTCTGAATGTATGTCATTCAAACTGTTAGATTCTGTTTGTATTTACAGTCTATACGATTTTCAGTTATCAAATAAAACGTATTCATGAGTCTATTGTTATGTTTTCTCTTCCAGTATTGTATAATCAGTATCTACACTTAAAGTGCAAACAGTACAAGATACGTTACTTTATTATTCATACTTTACTGTAGTATGGAACAGTTTCTGCTGAGTGCAGTTTTCTGTCTGGTTTCGAGTGTTTTTCTTCTTATGACGGCAGTTCCTGATTAGTTTAGATAGGGAGTCTCATAACACATACCACGTAACTGGTGTAAACATTAAACAACTTAGTGTTCAGGCTTAATTTAGAGCACCAGTCGAGTGACATATCACTGCTTTATTCACATCATACATGACGCGTTTGATTGGCATCTGTTGCTGTTGGTAAATTAAGGAAAATCCATCAAAATAGTTTTAAGTTGCGAATATTCTCTTCTACATGTTCTTTTTGCCACAAGTGCAAACCCACCATGCTCTCGTAGAGCTCGTCATAACATATTCTACAGGAAATGAAATAGATACAAAATTGGTTTAGACAAGAGATCCATATAATTTAAAGAACATAAACTTAATTACTTTACAGCGGCTCAAAGCTGTTTAATTACAATAACAACTGGTATAGTTGTCTGTTCTTAGGGCAAATTTCAATGAAACTAAATGGATAGGAGCTAGAAAAGCTTCTGACAAATTGATTACACTAAATGTAAATAACAAGATCGAGGTTTTTACCCGGTTGTGTGGACACAAACTAAGCAAACAACAATGACACCTTTAGCTAAACCATTGTTTTAATAAATAATTTGATAGAAAAGGTCTCAACATGATATTTAAAACTTTAGTGGAAGTCTTCTCTCGCATGGGTTGTCTGAAAAGGGGAAAGTGTTTAAAATTGTATTCTTACTCGCTTAGGGTCGGTATCTTAGCTAAGTTGATACAAAACTATTATAACACAATAGTAGTGTAGAAATATTTTCCCATATAAATATTTTAAGTAAATTCAGAAAACTTCACTTTAACTCAAATAAGTAGTAAGTTATGATTTGTACATACATTATACATAAGCACGTATGTCTGACGAATGCATGTTGTTACAAGATGACGCCATTTATAAAATAGTAAAAAGGAATTCATAAACTAATTTGCTAGAAAGAATATTTCTCTTTCATTAACTGATTAACATAATGAGCATAGTCTGTCTCACTCACGTGAGGCTTACTCAACCTTCTTTTATAACTTACCTTTTATACTCACTCATATGTTAGTGAGAAAAATAATCAATCATAGAGTTGGATATATCATAAAGCTGGAGATCCCCAAAATATTTTAACAAATAATCGCCACGTTACCTAGGTACTGATGCAGTAATTCTTCACAAGGTTAAGATTTCCCGATTTTATAAATCTTCAATTTAGTTGCTGTAAAAAGCTGTATGTCTGTTCTAAATATTTAATTTGGTAGTTAAAACACGGTCGGTAGTATGAGGGATCTGGCGGTCGGTAGTATGAGGGGACTGACGGTCAGTAGTATGAGGGGTCTGACGGTCGGTAGTATGAGGGGTCTGACGGTCGGTAGTATGAGGGGACTGACGGTCGGTAGTATGAGGGGTCTGACGGTCGGTAGTATGAGGGGTCTGACGGTCGGTAGTATGAGGGGACTGGCGGTCGGTAGTATGAGGGGTCTGACGGTCGGTAGTATGAGGGGACTGGCGGTCGGTAGTATGAGGGGACTGACGGTCGGTAGTATGAGGGGTCTCACGGTCGGTAGTATGAGGGGTCTCACGGTCGGTAGTATGAGGAGACTGACGGTCGGTAGTATGAGGGGTCTCACGGTCGGTAGTATGAGGGGTCTCACGGTCGGTAGTATGAGGGGACTGACGGTCGTAGTAGATTAGGACGTCGGTAGTATGAGGGTCTGACGGTCGGTAGTATGAGGGTACCTGACGGTCGGTAGTATGAGGGGTCTGACGGTCGGTAGTATGAGGGGACTGACGGTCGGTAGTATGAGGGGTCTGACGGTCGGTAGTATGAGGGGACTGACGGTCGGTAGTATGAGGGGTCTGACGGTCGGTAGTATGAGGGGTACTGACGGTCGGTAGTATGAGGGGTCTGACGGTCGGTAGTATGAGGGGTCTGACGGTCGGTAGTATGAGGGGTCTGGCGGTCGGTAGTATGAGGGGTCTGACGGTCGGTAGTATGAGGGGTCTGACGGTCGGTAGTATGAGGGGTCTGACGGTCGGTAGTATGAGGGGACTGGCGGTCGGTAGTATGAGGGGACTGGCGGTAGGTAGCATGAGGGGTCTGACGGTCGGTAGTATGAGGGGTCTGACGGTCGGTAGTATGAGGGGTCTGACGGTCGGTAGTATGAGGGGTCTGGCGGTCGGTAGTATGAGGGGTCTGACGGTCGGTAGTGTGAGTGGTCTGACGGTCGGTAGTATGAGGGGTCTGACGGTCGGTAGTATGAGGGGTCTCACGGTCGGTAGTATGAGGGGACTGGCGGTCGGTAGTATGAGGGGTCTGACGGTCGGTAGTATGAGGGGACTGACGGTCGGTAGTTTGAGGGGTCTGACGGTCGGTAGTATGAGGGGACTGACGGTCGGTAGTATGAGGGATCTGGCGGTCGGTAGTATGAGGGATCTGGCGGTCGGTAGTATGAGGGGACTGACGGTCGGTAGTATGAGGGGTCTGACGGCTTCTGCAAAAGATATTATTCTGCTTCTTACATTACCTTTCAAAATATATTAATCAAAGTTAAGATTGAATATTAAAACAGATACTAAACATATAACTGTTTATTATGCTATCGTTATAATGTTTTAAACCGTTTAGTACCCTAGCCTGTTTTCATTTTTAATTCACATTATTTTAACCTAATAGATTATCTTTGTTTGTGGCTTGGGTGGAATTACTTCCCGCTGAACGCCTTCGGCAGGTAGGACAAATTGGTCTTATGAACATAATTTTGTGACCCATCCAGAATTATTAATGTGTTAAATTATTAAAACTTAATATTCGTATCAATTTGTTTGGAATCACCCTGCATGAGACGTTATATTTGTTTTGCTTTTATTGATCTTCTTACGCAAAGTGTTGGATAGAAAATGGACATGTAAAAAAACTGCTCTGCCAAACGTATGTATAGTGATTGGAGTTTTTGTAAAGAAAGAACTTTATTATACCAAAGACTATTACGAATAAGTTTTCAAAACAACTTCTGGATGTGATTATGTGCGAGAATATTTAGTTAAAACTAACCTGACGAAACGATAAGTGATGTCTTTTAGTAGAACCTGTTATGACATTTTAACGCATGGGGAAAGTTCATATTCTACGTCAAACATTTATAATCTAAAAACCAACGTTGCTTTGTTATATGAAAATTGTGACATCTACCAGACCCATTTGCCTAAATGTAAATGCGGTTTTCTCACAGCATCTACTGAAATAAAACACATTACAAACACAACTTAGGATGCACGCATGTTTCAAAACCATAACGTTATTTAACGCTTGGAGCATGGTTTCATGAATAAGTTTTCACGATCATGGATGCAACTACAAAAACACCGCCCAAACAAGTGGGACTTATCTGAAGGTTCCATCAAAACAATCGAGATTCTGGCTGCAATCTGTGGATGGCTGCCAAAATACTCATACATGTAACAATGATTTTCTGTCTTTAGAGTTGAATTATCATAAAAAGTGTCGGAACAGGAAAGTTTAATTTCATGTACATGTAGTTTGGGTACAAATGATTTGTGTAACTACAAGTGGTCCCACTAGAAATATAAAAATGTTATCTAATTTTGTTTCAACAACACAATTTTACTGAAATAGCGATGATAAGACTGTTCAAACCAATTTTCTATAAATAATAAACGTTTAAGTCTTAAATGTACCATTCTTATCCAGGTACTTCATGCAGAAACAGTGATCTATAAACAGATTGCCGACATATCTATAAAGAGGAGAAACGAAACAGCGGAGAGACTAAAGAAGCTGCGGGCTCAAGTCTGGAAATGAGTGATAAGAAGATGATATAATTTATCTTTTTATCTAAAGATGATTAGTCTCCGTGTTTGAGCACGAAAATTAGGATCTGTGTTTGAGCACGTACATTAGTCTCTGTGTTTGAGCACGAAAATTAGGATCTGTGTTTGAGCACGTACATTAGTCTCCGTGTTTGAGCACGAAAATTAGGATCTGTGTTTGAGCACGTACATTAGTCTCCGTGTTTGAGCACGAAAATTAGGATCTGTGTTTGAGCACGTACATTAGTCTCCGTGTTTGAGCACGAAAATTAGGATCTGTGTTTGAGCACGTACATTAGTCTCTGTGTTTGAGCACGTACATTAGTCTCCGTGTTTTAGCACGTAAGTTCGGATCCGTGTCTGAGCCCGTAAATAAGGTTCCGTGTTTGGGCCCAAAAATTACGCTCCGTGTTTGTTCCCGTAAATCAGGCTCCGTGTCTGAGCCCGTAAATAAGGCTCCGTGTCTAAGCCCGTAAATAAGGCTCCGTGTCTGAGCCCGTAAATAAGGCTCCGTGTTTGATCCCGTAAATTAGGCTCCATGTTTGAGCCCGTAAATAAGGCTCCGTGTCTGAGCCCGTAAATAAGGCTCCGTGTCTGAGCCCGTAAATAAGGCTCCGTGTCTGAGCCCGTAAATAAGGCTCCATGTCTGAGCCCGTAAATAAGTCTCCGTGTCTAAGCCCGTAAATTAGGCTCCGTGTCTGAGCCCGTAAATTAGGCTCCGTGTCTGAGCCCGTAAATAAGGGTCCGTGTCTGGGCCCGTAAATTAGGTTCCGTGTTTGTGCCCAAAAATTACGCTCTTTGTTTGATCCCGTTAATTAGGCTTCATGTTTGCTCCCGTAAATCAGGCTCCGCGTTTAAGCACATACGTTCGGCTCCGTGTCCGGGCCTGTAAAATAGGTTCCGTGTTTGAGCCCGTAAATCAGGCTCCGCGTTGAGCATGTAAATTGGGTTCGTGTTTGATCCCGTAAATAAGGCTGCGTGTCTGAGTCCGTAAATCAGGCTGCGTGTCTGAGCCAGTATATTAGGCTCCGTGTCTGAGCCCTTAAATTCGGTATCTGATGGAGATTACCTCTTCCACTCACACTTATTCGACTTAGCACTTGTCTTGATACTACATGTATATGAATGTACTAATATTTCTCTCGTGATGACACGGTTAAGTCGGGCCAACTCATTGTTTTAGTGTTGTTTTTCATTGTATTATATTTAAAATATATTACATAATTTCATTGATGATATTTTTACTCTCGATATTTCTCTGATTACAAAAGATGACAACGCTACATTTTCTGCTGAAATTAGCCTTACAACCCAATCTTCAGATCCGTCTCTTACTTTAACCTTGCCTTTGCGTTGCTACAAACATCATCCTTGCCAACAACCGTGAGATAGAAATATACAAGTCTATCTCAATTTTAACGTCAATCTCAAAGTAATTAAGACTAATGTATCATAAACACTCAGTGAAAGTACATAAAATTTGAAGTTTACTTTTATGAGATTTTAAAGATGTATTTGATCAATTAATGCATCCGGAGAGCAAACGATTAAATTATGCTAACTAAAACAAGATTTATTTACAATAATTTTAAGGTATTATTGCTTTTTAAGGACGAATACATAAATAACATCATATGCATAAATTTGGAATATGCAGAATTATCAAGTAAATTAACTTATCGAAAACCCTTTAAGTGTTCGTGGAGAACTCGAACTTTGGTAATAAAAAAAATCGCAAACAACATATCGTATTATTCGATGTTTGCCATTTACACCCGAATTAACTGTACTGGTACTTTGAAACTTGAAGGGTTTTGGGGTCGTCCATTTCTGTGGACGCTTCTGGAGATTTCTCTACAGGAATGACAACTTCAGCACTCACCAGGAAAAAAAACACAGTTGATGTTAAGCTACCAAATATTGTAATATTGTCAGGGGAGTATTTGTTTTCGAGACCGAAATATTCACATTGGTGGCGATACGTTGTACGCAGAAGGACAATAAAATTTAATCATCATATGATCCATACATACGCTGGCTAACGCGTCAAGGTGAGATACTATAACCTTGCACGGATATAGACTTTCAAGCTGAAACCTTGGAATGGGATATTCATTGCAAGAGTATTTATAAAACTTAAAGGGCGAATAAATTTGGCATTGTGAATATATAAACTGATTTATAGTACTTGACAAATTAAATAACTTCTGAGAAAGAATACAACGAGGCAATTATGGTCTTATGATATAAGGAATTTCAACTTATAAAATTTAAATATTGATACCTAAGGATCGTTATAAGCCCAAGACAGATTCACGTGAGATTAATAAAAATAGATGACATATACAAGAAATGTTTGAATGATTGAACTATAGCGTTCCATATTTTAAGAACTTGCATTGCTTTTAAATTACACGATAACATGAAAGGTCATTAAAACAACATGACTACAGTGACTTAAAGACATAAAGACAGTCACTTTTGTTATTCTGTCTTCATCTCTCCAGTCACTCCCAATATAGGTGAGACAACTTGAGTAGTCTACATGTCCTTGTACGTGAGACTGTCCAGAAGGTATACATTCAGGATGTAGTTTCCCTTTATTATTAAATAGTAGGTTCTCATTACTTATAATTCTTCACACTACTACATTCTTTTCTTGTTTTAGATACGTTTCTAAAATTTGACAATGTCCTTGGTGCTTGTTTCAATTGCACAATCTATTTTTGACAAGTGTTTAACCGATTTGCACCTCTATGCTATTTAGCTCGAAATGACCATACTTAGGCAAATTGTGTCCAAAATGTCAGCTTCCTTTTGTATTTATCAACACGCCTGGTGACAATATGCATAGCGTGGTTAGCGAATACCTGTTATTTGGTGTTGGGTATAAATCAATGGTGTGTTATAAAAATAAATTCAATACACCTGAGACGCTTACTTCTTGTGTTGACAGACATCTCTAAGATGTTAAACGTTAAGCCATTTGTTTAATGGGAATACAAGTGTCAACATCATCAACTAAACTACCACATCTAATAGATCAAATCAAAAGGAACAGTTGTTTGATGTTCGTAAAGTGCAGTGACGTTTTATCTCGAAGTGGAAATAAAGCTAATCAGGGCAAACACTTAAGTTCTAGCTCTGAAATATGCAGCAATAAGCAATAATTCTTAAAGTCAGCATGTAGTATACACTATTTGTAAAGAAGCAGCATGTCGATTAAGCACTCTGCCAAGAAATAAGTTAGATTCTAAACGAGCGCTTAGTTAATTGCGTGCATATTGGCACTTGGCTTGGAGTTAGGTTTTGCATTTGAAGGAAAACGCCTGATACTAATATCAGCCTGTAATTGTAAATGTAAGGATACAACAATGAGTTTTGCACTGATAGCGAACGAAATACGATACTTATAACATTTTGTGTTTTATTCATATAATATTAGAACTGGGTCACATAAGACGTGTTATTCTGCGTGAATATGGGTTTCATAAGTTCAAAATACATACAGTAAGTGACACTCTAAGCAGTGAACATGATGATATGTGTTTACTTTGACAACGAACTATCAACGGAGACGAAGAAAAGCCCCAACATTCTGCACTGAGAGTAACTGTATTCAATAAATGTACTAAAGCGCCTGACTCAGACAAATCATGTCGACCATGAAACTAAGTATATGCGCAGCAAGGCTTGGTACTAAGCAGTCCTGTAAAGTGTCATCAAGTCTGACTAACAGTAACTGATTGACCGACCGACCGACTGACTGACCAACTGACTGACTCTTTGACCCACTGACTGACCCACTGACTGACCGTCTGATCCACTGACTGACCAATTGACCGACCGACCGACTGACTGACCAACTGACTGACCAACTGATCAACTGACTGACCAACTGACCCACTGACTGACCCACTGACTGACGAATTGACCGACCGACAGACTGATCAACCAACCGACCGTCCGACAGTCCAACCAACCGACTGACCCACTGACTGACCCACTGACTGACCAACTGACTGACCGACTGACCCACTGACTGACCCACTGACTGACCAACTGACTGACCAACAGACTGACTAACCGACCGACCCACAGACCACCGACTCACCCACCTTATTTTCTGGCCATCCAACGACCAGCCGACAGACAGAACACGGCCGCAATTCTAATATTCACACATATAACTCGTATCTAAGGGAACAATAACTGAAGACGCGTTGGTTTAGGTTCTGTCACTTGACCTCGACCAATATTTACCTAAGCACACCTCTTTCACCTGCCAAAACTCGTTGTTTTATATTCCAAAATAATGGGACTGTAATGCTAATGCTATAAATGTAAATAAAACTAAGTACAATTGTTTATATTCATAATTTACTTTAACATGGAACGTGTTTTCCAGTGAGCAATCATTCCTTAGTGGCCAGGAATGAATGTACTTTTCTTTGTATAACGGCAGCTTCCGAAAGGTAAGATAAAGAAGTGTTAATCACCAACAACTTTATGTTAAATCTTCATTTAGAGTATATCTCAGCTTCATTTTCCCCATACAAGACGAATGGCATATCTTGTTTGTTTATAAAATAAGGAAAAGCAATCAAAATATTTTTGCTGGCCAATTAGTTCCTGTTACATGTTTTGGCCAAATAGATATACCGATTGAAACCGACCACCATGCTCTCGTATCAACAGCCGTTCTTAGAAGCTTTATTGATACAAAATAATGTTTAGAAAGAGATTTATACAGTGTTAAATACAGACAGTATTAATCTGCCTAAAGCGGTTCAAAGTGGCTGAATTACTGTAATAGCAGATCGTGCTGTGTGCTTGTAGAAGAAATTAATCAACAGCTTTGCCAAACAAACGGGAACTAGATAGGATGCAATTACATGTAAATTGCACTTATGTAAATATTAAGATGTATGAGGTTTACGTCAGGTTTAGCTGGCTCAGCATTTAGCAAACACAATGTTACCTCTTATTACACCCTTTTTTTTTTAAATCTCCGATTAGATGTGTAATAATCATTTGGTAGATGATGACTATATGTTTAACAAACTTTGTTTTGTTAATCTGCTGTTACGATCATCGCTGTGATCACGGAAACACCACAAATGTAACTAAACTAAAAATTCCACCAAAATAAACAGGAGACTTGCGTCAGTATCTGGTAGGATTACCCGTTTCAATAATTTTCTGGTTCTAGACCTCAATCACAAACACATCATAAAATGTTACAACAAAGTATAAACTCGTGTATCTGCAGAAGTGGTTCAAGTAAAATTCATTTTAAATTTATAACAATTTTAAGCATTGTTACTTCATCGTAATCTTTTTCCTAAAATATTAAGATTAATAAAATGTAAATTAAGTGTCTACATCAACAGATACTCAAACTTGATTGTTTACAAACGCTAGAATTAGGTTTTTGGGCTGCTACATGTGTCTACAGATAATGCTTAATCAAAAATGTTTTATATTCAGACATAAAATACTTATAAAGATAAGAAAACTGTTCAAACCATTTTTTTTTTCTAAACTCTTTATATACGTCTTACCTGTATCATTCCTATCCAAGTGTCTTGTACGGAGACAAGTGATCTATAAACAGATTGCTGACATATCATTATAGATGATCTACACATCAGTGGATAGACTGCAGAACATGAACGTGCAATATCTGGAAACCAAGTTTGGAACCAAGTGAGAAAAAGATGATAAAATATATCATTCCATCCAAACGTAATAAGTCTCTATGACTGCGCACGTAAATTCGGTACTTTATGGAGGTCTTCCCCACTTACAACTACTTGATTTATCACAAAATCCGTATCCGATTGGTATATATCAGAATGAACTAATTTATTACCCATGGAGTTTCGGCTGTCTTATTGTTTTAATTGTTGTTATTTTTGTCAATGATATATTTTAATTATATACAGTGTATTTTCATACGATTTTTCGCTCGATATTACTCTTTCCTCCCAAAGTTATCATGACATCACACGAGCTTACACTTAACCAAATACTTAACTGATTCTTGGAAGCCAAGCAGTTTTACATGACATGAGGATTAGCATATTGAATGATATTGTTTGTAAGACTGCTAAAAATAAGAGACGATTTCAACTAAACATTTAATCCTAATAGTGTGGTGATTATCTGTCCATGGAGTGAACTTTCGTAACTTTTAAAAAAAATAATAAAGAAATACCCCTCCCCCCCCCCACCCCTCCAAAAAAACAAACAAAAAAAACAACAAAAAACAAAACAAAAAAACAAAAACAAAAAAACAACAACAAAAAAACAAAAACAAAACAACAACAACAACAAAAAACAAATTGACAACGCCGTTGACCATAACCCTGTTGACCATGGCGGTGATGATGATGACGACATATATATCTAAGCAGATATTAAGTCCGCAATCCATAAGTTAAATATAGCTAAGTATAACTTATATATTACTTTCTTGACATGTCATCTTGTCTTTCTGTAGAGTTGGTTATATAAACTCAACATAGCGGGCGACAACATTTTGTACTAGTACTATTTTCCTAGAGACAATATTTAACTGTAAGAAGTTATTGGATAATTATGGATTTTCATACTTATTTAATAACACGGAAATGGTGGATATAAAAATGTTTCCAAAATTATTTAAAAGAACAGTAAAAGATTGTTTTTGTCAAAGATTGGCTTGCGTCTGTAGGACGCAGTCCAGTTCTGGAAGAATATAAAAAATATTTCTAAGTATGAAATATATATTGATCTGCTACCTTTTCATTCACGATTCTTTTTAACAAGATTAAGAATATCATCTCATTCTTTGAAAATACAAACAGGTCGTTTCGGAAATAATTTTATACCAAGAAACGAGCGATATTGCCCATGTTGTAATACAAGGGATATCGAAAACATATATCATTTTTTACTTATATCTCCATTATATAAAACCCTGCGCAAAAAGTATATTGACTCTTTTTTTTTATAATAAACCATCTGTTTACAAATTTATTATATTAATGTCAACTCAAGTTAACACAGCTCTTTTAAAAAATGCTAATTTTATAAAGCAAGCCTTTAATATAAGAAAAAAACTACTTAACTATGTAAATGCTGGTTTTCTTTTATAAAGATAATATCAACTATACACTAATATTAATGATTTACTCTCCAAATGTTCCATGTTATTTGTTATATTTGTAAAATTGTGATTGTATCACGTGACTGTTGTATTTTATTGTGTGAATGTATGTTTGTATCAGATGATGTATCAACATCAATAAACGATGTTCTGTTCAGTTCTGTTCCTAGATATATTAGGATTAAAATGGTGTTATTGTTTATGTAATATGTTCGCAGTACTCTTATGTATTTATATTTGGGTTCCTAGTTTTTGAAACACATCGCAGGCCCGCAGCGACACAGTTGTGGTCATTATATCGACGCCTAGCTTTTTGGTGACAGAAGACCACAGACATCTTCTGTGTGGAGTAGAGTAGAGTAGAGCCAGCGGCACAATGCAGGTCAGATGGAAGACCTTCGTTCTGACCGGGACTCAAACGTAGTGAGAGGGTGAGTAATCAAATTACGGCCACAGCCAGTCAGTTGTGATAAATCGATCTAGTTTAACCTTGTTAATAAAAATTGATTGGAAATTCTTTCTACTTAGCTTAATCCCTATCGAATGATCAATTCCAGGGTAGAACCAGTACCCAGAAGCAGATTTCCTGGAGCAATGCGCAATGTTGCTCAAGTGTTAGTATCGCGTTGTTGGTTTAGGGTTCGAACCCGAGACCCTTTGTTCCAGAGCACAGCATCTTAACCGTTAGACAACGGACGCAAACAAATTGATCTAAAGCCAAAGTTTATGTTAAACGTGTTATCCAAAAATTTCGCTATATCTAATATATGTAACACTATCTGACCTCTAGTGTTTGTGGTGTTTGTACACAATGTCTGCAGAAACAATCATACTTTAGTCTAAGCTTTGACGATTTCCAAGCGTATCTCAATTTAGGGCAGTAAAGCTCGATTATCAACACTTAGATGTTCATTCTTTTGAAATCTTTAAATAAGAACGATTGGGATTCCTGCTAAAAATAGACATCGCATAACAGCGGATTACATAGATGAGCTTAAACATAAGTGGTCACGTGGTTTTCTTAGTTTAAAAATAGCTAACTGTGCAGCATGTAGAAAATACGTTTATGAAATGACGATCGTAGCGTTATGGTTCACTTTTCAGACAGGTGTAGGACATCAATAAACAACATCTGGCAAGATCTGTTCAGTTAACAATGGTTTATTATGATGTTTAATAGAAGTATTTTTATCCATACTGTTGGATACCGCCTTTAATGGACAATGTATCTATTTGCGTATACAGATCATTTTTCATACACTAGACCGATTCCTGATAATTTCATAAAACATTACATTTTTTAAATGTTTCCGTCTAAATTCAACAATATCGTGTCATATTTCTGAACGTTGAGGCACAAAACAACGTTCGTTTAAAGTTATAAAAGTATGCACATAACACACGAGAAATTAATTTTGTTCTGCACATATAACCTATAGTATGGAAGTCGAAGTTTCCTGATAACTTATTTTTAATGCTTCCAAACAAATTACCGGAACAACGTTTGAAATTCAACGGAAGAATACTGCATTTCAAAGAACGTCATTAACATATGTAAACACAATGTCGACTGTTGCTGCTCATAATTTGTTTTGACAAGTGGCCAGCACCATACAAGCTTTTCAAGTTTGTTTGATTTTAAGAAATCTTTAAGGCCGGTTTTTCATGAACGCGTGATTCTCATCCCTCATCCGAATCCACAATTCATGTCCGTCTAATAAAAATCGCTTTTGTTAAAATATAATGAGTCATTTCCATATATGCGAACGTCATCTGCATCCGTCATCGGTAATAAATCGCACAGTGAGCGATGTTTTACGGACAAGGATAATTCACGGACCGGTCTTGAAAACAGAGGGATGCCAAAAAGAAAACTTTTCTCGGGCGACGTATATGAAAAATAACTGATCTTGTGCGTAAGCACCCAGTTGTCCACAGCATCAGACTACCTGAATATAGACAGTGATGTGATCAGGAACATATAACTACTGGTCGAACCCAGCAGCGATATTTCTCTTATCTGCTTTTTTCATCCAAATAAGAAAACCTCTTAATATAAGAAAATGTTAAAAAACTAGAGACGTTAAATCCCTCTCAGGCATATTTCCTGCAAGAAAGCATCACCATAAAAGAAAGTACGAATGACGGACCCGCAAACATGTAAACGGCCCTTTACAGATGATATTACTGATACAGGTGACGGATGCGGATCACGCATTTATGGGAATCCGGTCTTAAATGACTTAAATGTTAACTTGTTTGAACCATCTAGGAAATATAGAATTTTACTAGTCTCTCTGATTACAAAATCAACGCGACATTTTCTGCTGAAATTATCATTACAAACCAATCTTCAGACCCGTCTCTTACTTACATTGCCTGTGCGTTGCTACAAACATAATGCTTGCCAACAACCATGAGATAGAAATAGACAAGTCAATCTCAATTTTAACGTTAATCTCAAAGTAATCAAGATAATTGTTGTATCATAAACACGTCAGGAAAATCCATTAAATTTTGAACAACGATTACTTTGATGAGATTTTAAAGACTTAGTTTAACAATGCACCCGGAGGGAAAACGATTATTTATTTTAACTTAAACAAGAGCAATTAACAATAAGTTTAAGGTATTATTGTCTTTTAAGGGTGACATAAATATATAAATGACACTATATGCATAAATTAGGAA
Source organism: Sinonovacula constricta (assembly GCA_007844125.1). Taxonomy (NCBI): domain Eukaryota; kingdom Metazoa; phylum Mollusca; class Bivalvia; order Cardiida; family Solecurtidae; genus Sinonovacula; species Sinonovacula constricta. Next base: position 3,130,315 of record CM017555.1, read on the forward strand.
TACGCTGGATTATCAAGTACGTTAACCTTTGAAGAGATCATGGGAGACAATGGCCCAATAAGGCACTCACTTTGACTAGAGCTTTATATCGTCACTAAGGAGAAATCGCAACGACATGTCGTATTATTTAATGTTTAACATTTACACACAGTTAACAGTATTGTTTCCCTTAAACTTGCTATCAACTTTCATTTCCAGTACATCTATAAACGACAAGTGAATTACTGAAGGCTCACAGGTCACACAATTTCTCAAAAATACCAGACATTTTAATCGTTTTAAACAAGCAAATGTTTACATTCAATCTTTCACTGCGATTTTCGGTTTTAGTTTTTCGAATTAACTGTGTTTCATTGTAACGTTACGCGCAACATTGGATCCGTAAAAGCCTGTCATTGGTCGCCTAACGTTTGTTTTTATGTAGTACTACACTATCGTCAAGCAGCGTTCTGGTATCGTCAATGTCTGTAGACGTTTCCTATTATTATGCGTACATTATGACAAGTTCGGCGTTTATCAGGTGAGAAAAAGGCATTTTATCACCGCCAAAGAGTACAGGTTCGCGTTTGAAAGGAGCTAGTTGTATTCGTGACCGAAAGATACACATTGGGGACAACTAGCTGGTAGAAAATCAAGGCAATTTAAATATTGTTTCCCATGACGTTATCTGATGCAATCGGAACGCGCGCCGGTATGGAATTATGTCTTCACATTGGATATTTTGGATATTTGCTGACCGAATTCTACGACATGATTTATAAACATCGAATTGCAGTAGTAACATTCGACATGTTTCTTAATATGTCTTGGTTCTGATGAAACACTTTGAACATTCGCATGAAATAAACATGAAAAATAAATCCGCAAATGAACGAGACAAAATTAAAAGAACACCATTTCAAACAGGTCCGTATATTTGGAACTTGCATTGCTTTTCAATGACTGGACAGGTAGTTGAGAATACATGAATACGGTGATGTTAAGCCGTAATTTGGACAGTCATTGTTGTAATCTTTTCTTGCCATCTTCACAGTCGTGCACTGTATGGATGAAACAACTTAAGCAGTCTGCATGTTCAAGTGTCAACATTAAACTCGTATAATAGAATCAGCAGCTAAACGACCACATCTCATAGATCAACGCAAAGTAAACTGTTGTTTGTGAAGTATAATCTCTAAGTGGAAATAAAGCAAACAAGGGCAAACAGTTTAGTTCTGGCTCTAAAATATACAGCAATAAGTATGTCTATTATAAAGTCAGCATATAGTATACATTAATTGTAAATAAGCGGATTGTCGTGGAAGCACTTTGCCAAGCAAATGGTTAGACTCTCAACTTGCATTCAGTTAACTTCATATGTGTTGGCGTTTGAATTGGTGTTATGTCTGTAAATGTAAAGATACATACATGAATATGAATTTTGCACTATTTACAAAAGTCAGTACTTGTAGCAATCTGCGCTCTAGTTAAATAACATTGGTCTTGGGTCAGTTGGGTTTAACTTTGGTACGGGATTCAAAATTTATTTATAAAATAAATACAATAAATCACACTCAGAACAGTCAATATATTGTAGATATAAAAAGCACTAGAATCTGATTGGTCACAGTATCAGTTGTCAATAAATGTTACACGTGCATTACTAAGAACAAAAAACAACATGACGTTCTAAATATATGCGCATCTGGGCTTGTTACTAACTTTGTCAAGTTTTATCAAATACCACCAACGGTAGCCGAGACGGCCCGATTGACAGACTGACCAACTGACCGACCGACTGACCAACTGACCGACCGACTGACGGATTGACCAACAGGAGCCAATAAGCACGTAACCTCAACACTAATAATAACATATTTGTTAATAAATAACATATTTATTGCTCAATGGATATTCAAACTTTACGCTTCTGCTTAGATCCGTTGTCTTTACGTTTACAAATCAGTCGTTAACACCATTCATTTTATGTTTACTCCTATAAAAGATTGAAAATATGTCATGAGATATACATTACGTTTAAAACAATAAGAATATATGACAAAGTCATATGAGCATTGCAACATATAATAACATTTTAAAAGGCACATGACAAATGTATTCACATAGAACACTAGTCAAACGGAATATCCAATTTATTCGTACTAAACAAGATGAGTTTGGCAAAATTTGCTGTTTGTGAATTATCCATCAAAATATTATTTGCTTGCCAATTAGTTTCTACTACTTGTGGCCACACGAATACGCCCATTGATACCGACCACCATGATCTCACACATCTTGTCATAACTAACGTTCTTAGAAGAAAAATTGATACAAAATGTGTTATCAAAAGATCCACATACTTTTTAACACAGACAGCTTTAATTGGCTTAAAGCGGTTCAAAGGAGTTTAATTACTGTAACAGCAGATCGTGTTGTGTGCTCGTTGAGGAAGTAAAAGATTTACAGTAAGTAGAATATTTGAAGGCTACATTTCAGAATACTTTATCCAAATTTGTTTTGAATGCTAAAATCTCTGTATCAACTACAGGTAATAGTAAAACATTTGATTATGGGGTTGGTGGAATGATTTATTGCTGAACAGATAATCTTGTTCTCAAGTAAGACGATTTTGAAAAACCGCAATGGTTAGATAGGATAAATATTTCGTTTTTATTTTTCATCTGTGCGTAAATTCAAGCCAAGACACTAGAATGAACAGTACATTATTTTGTTCTCATAAAAATAATTTTGGGACTAATTAATACTTAATAATAATGATCCAGATAAAACTATTCGCATCAAATCGCTTTTAATTGCTCAGCATTTATAGTTTGATTCCACAGATAACGGTCTATGATATGTTACATATAAGGGATCCGCGTAAGTTGTTGGTGTCATATGAAGAATTCTACTCTAGGGAAATTAACAAGCACCATTTAACTAGACCTTCAAAGTCATATTTATATTTGTTTCAATTTAATGTCTTTCTGACACAGGGCGTCGGATACTGAATTGAAATTATCGTTTTGTCAAATACACTTTTAGTGATTGATGTCTTTGAAAAAGAGACCTTTATTGTAAGAAATGTTTTAGCTTTTAAAGAACACCTTAATGTGGTCATGTATTCCCAACAAAGAAAAGTACCAAATTAAACGATAATATATTAATATATGTAACTGCAAATGCTACTGTTATATACTGTAAAATACGACATGATACTTTAATAACACAATTTTACTGATATACTCACGTCTGGAACTGAGTGTTAAGAATATGATAAAGTTTATCATTCTATCCAAAGATTATTAGGCCACGTGTCTGAGCATTTAAATTCGGTACATTATGGAGATTGCCTATACAATATTGACATCTCGTTGTCGTTTTTGGGATTCCAACACGGGCTCTCCCACGAGCCCAACATCTTAACCGCTTGACAACTACGCTCATTGATTTATATAAAGCTAAAGATTGTCTGATGTACCGGAAATACAGGTTGATAACAAGTGGCAATGGAGCAATGCTGTTAACTTGCGTAAATGGCAGGCATCAAGTTATACGACATGTTGTTTGTGCCTTTTCTTTAGTGATGATCCAAAGCACGAGTCAAAATATGAGTCCCCCACGACCATTTCCTAATTCACGCATATGTTGTTATTTATGCAATCCTTAAAAGACAATAATAACTTAAGAGTTATTGTACATTAATCTTGTTTTAGTTAACGTCTTTCAATCCTTTGCCCTCGGAGCGCATGAATAGATCATGTGCAAATTTAAACCCTCATCAAAGTTACCGTTGTTCAAATTGTAATGGATTTACTTGATGTGTTTATGATACAACTATTATCTTAATTACTTTGAGATATAACGTTAAATGCGATGGGATTGCCTATTTCTATCTCACGGTTGTTGGCAGGCATTATGTTTGCAGCAGTGCAAAGGCAAGTGAACCAATACGAGCATGTGCCTCAAGACATGTTTGTAAGAAAAACTTCAGCATCAAAATATCGTGTTTTGTTTGCAATCATAGATACGAGCTAACAGAGTTTCATATTTCCCATATGGCCTTAACAAGTTAACATCTTAGTGGTTGAAGAAAGACTTTAATTCGAACGAACGTGTAAATCTTTCAAACATGTTTAGTACTTGCTACATGTTATAACAAATTATGGACAGCAGTTGTAGACTATTGTTCGACAGATGTTGATGAAATGTTTATTGAAATATTCTGACCTTGAATTTTAAAGGTTGTGCCCGTAATTTGTTTGGAAGAATGAAAAATAAATAATCAGGAAAAGCTGATTCTCATTCTGTACAATATATGTGCAGATCATGTGCAGATTATGTGCAGATCAAAATGAATTTTTCGTTTATCACGTGCACACTTGAACAACTTTGAATTAATGTTTGTTTTGTACAACAACCTTTAAGATTATGACGCAAGACAGATTCATGTGAGATGAATTAATGAAGAGAAGAACATAAGTGTTTTCATTGGAACGAAAAGGAAAGTTGTTTGAAAGAAGTTGTTTGGAGGAAACCTTCCCAGAACGTTTGAATTCTTTAACTGTAGTGTTTTATACTTTTATCACTCTCGTTGCTTTTAAAGTACACGACGATCGGTCAAGTCATTGAGCTACAAGAAAACGGTGATTTAAAGCCATAACCTGGACAGTTAATGTTGGAATTCTGACTCATCATCTCTGTAGTTGTGCTACACATAAGTGAGACAACTTGAGCGGTCCCCATGCCCGTTGCCTAAGATTGTACAGAAGGTATAACTTCGGCATTTTTTCTTTTATTATTTAATTTGCCACCTACGGATAAATCCTAGCACTATTTTTGGTTCTCATTACCTAAAATCGTGTAAAATCTCCCCGTGCATGTAATCTATGGTGTCATTTAATTCAACCTATAAAGATTGTTACGTGTATTTCCTTTGATCGACATTGGACTTAGGTTCCTCAACTTCATCTTCAGATGAACAGGATGCTACAACCATTTATTCTTCTCTGGTCATGTTTTTTCTTAATTCAAAAACTTAATTTCGCTTATAATCAACTATTTTTGTTTAGTTTTTTCTAATCGAACAAATACCTCTTTCTTTTTTAAACACTGTGGACATTATTTTTCAATGACGTCACTACTTTCGTCATAACTTATTAAAGAAAACATTAGCGCTTGGACATTTTTGTAGTCAAATAGATCAGTTTTATTTCGTTGCTTGCATTTCAGATACCCATCAGGAAGTGCGAGGTTAGAGCTCTGTAAAACCGGTTTAAGCATCCCAGTCGGCCTATTTTTCGACTGACCGTTCCAATGCGGTAACTGTCGGGTTTGCTCTTTTAGAATCATAAAAAAATGTTCTTACTTTCAGAGTTTGATATATGATGCAATGCCCATATATTCATATGTCATATATTCTTACAATACTACATTTTGATAATGACATAAGTATGTGTGTTTATCGAATATCTTGTATAAAATATTGTTATTAATCAACTGTGCCTTATAAAGATAAATTCAGTAGACCTGAAAAGCTCACTCTTGTGATGACAAACCACTCTAAGATATAAAACGTTAAGACATTTGTCTTATTGGGCTACAAGTGTCAAAATCTTAATCGTATCATTGAGTCAGCAACAAAAAGACCATTCTCCTTGTTTGAAGCAAAGAAAACAACTGTTTGATGTTCGTAAACTACAGGTATGCCTTATATCTCTGTAGAAAATGAGGAAAAACACTTAAGTTCTAGCTGTGAACTATGCAGCAATAATCATATTAATTCTAAAGCATGTTGTATACATTATTTGTACATAAGCAGCATGTCGTGGAAGCACTTTGCCAGGTTAGGAAATAATCATGTTTTCAAAAAGTGTTTGTGCATTGGCGTTTGGATAACTGTTAGTGTTTGCTTACGAAGGCAGAGCGCATGAAACTTCTATCAACCTGAAACTGTAAATGTAAAGATGCATAAATGAATTTTACAGTGATATCGAACACAATTCAGTACTATAACAATTTGTGCACTCTTAAGATAATACTGGTCCTGGGTCTCGAACGACGGCTCATTTTGTGTGGGTATGGATTTTAATATTTATTACAATATTACAATGTTCCACACTATGAGCAGTCAATATATCTATATTTTGACATGAACTAACGATAATCATGATTTAAAACCCAGATTCTGCAGTGTCATGGTAACTGTTCTCAATAATGTAAACATATGTGATAACTCAGAAAAAGCACGTCGGCCAAGTATACTACGAATCCGGGGGAATAATAATTGCAGACGCGTTTGGTGCTGATTTTGTCACTTCAACAATAAGAAAAATCTTTTACATTAGCACAATATGTATTCTTGCCAAGAAATGTTTATAATATATTCCTCTAGGAGGGACTGTAAAACATAAATATTCACTCAAAAGTAAACATTTTAATTAAAAACGTCATGGATGGAGATGTTTTTGTGTTATAAGTGGTAAAAGACAGATATTGTTAAGTATATAATACAAAGCTTAGTAAAGATTTAAATATAAAATTGCGAAGTGACTTTAATCGTAATTCTAATTAGACTATCAGTGTACGTATTGAATACTCAATATGTTTTAACAAGCGGTAAAAGAAAGTTAAGTACAGTTTAGTATGCAATCAAACGTTAAGTAAACATCTGGATGAATGAATATCATTCAAACTGTTATCTTCTGCTTGGATCCACTACCTACTTGATTTTAGGTAGGAAATAAGTCGTTATCATCTGTTTTGTGTAATGTTCAATATCATTGCAAACTCGTAACTATCTATGGTATAAATATAAACAAAACTACAATAATTTACTGTTACTGAATTGTACTCCGAGCTGAAATGTTCCTCTACAAGCTTTATACAGAGCACCAAGGTAAGCGGGATATAACAGCTTTATTCGCGTCGTGCAAGACGTGTTGGATTGGTATATCTAGCTGTTTGTGATTTAAGGAAAATCCATTAAAATATTATTCGATTGCCAATTAGTTCCTGCTACATGTTTTGCCCACACGTATACGCCGATTAAAATCGACCACCATGCTCTTGTACATCTTGTCTTAACAGGCCTTGTTAAGGAGTGAATTCGATACCAAATGTGTGTTGGAAGAGATTCACATACGTTTAATCACAGACAGTATTAATCGGCTTAAATCGGTTTAAGGCGGCTGAAGTATAATAACTGCAACCTATCGTGTAGTGTGTTTGTAGAGGAAATAACAGCTGTACCAAACAGAACGGAGCCAGGTAGGATGCAATGTCAAATAAATTACACTTACTAGAGGATAACTATGTGGCTTGTTTTAGTAAGTTGATTATTTCCTCCAGTTTATGTTTCTGACAGTTGAACCGCAATCGACAGTAGACAGGCTATTCAGAACTATATTATTTTCTATTATAGTTTACCTTACGCAATATTTTACCATTTTTTAATCTGAATATTGAAAAAGCATGTTACAAACTGTGAATGCTGTCTTTGAAAAAAAGGCAATTATAGGTAAATAAGAAAGGGATCTATAAGAATTACCATCGATACTTAAATCTAAACTACCTCTAGACAAAGACAAACAGGGTTAATGTAAAATTGACAAAACAGTCAATCGGCAAAAGGACCTGGTCTTTGGTTTGTATAACATCTTTGTAGGGTTCGTTGAATGGGTTCTTGCATAATACAAACTTCAAGTCTCAAGTAAAAAGATTTTACTGCACTGTTTAGGCAGAATAAACTGCAAACCTTTCTTTTATATTTTTATTGTTATCTTTCATCTTTTCGTAAATTCAATTATTGTGGATTTACTAGAATGAATTGTATTAACATTGTGTTCTCACTGACATAAATTTGCGATATATTCGTAATTACAAATTTTGTTTTCGGTTGAATTAACCCAGATAAAAATATTCCTATCAATTCGTTTGTAATCACCTAGCATGCTTATCTGGATTCTGTAGACAGCTACCAATGATGAGTTACATAGTTAGGGATTCGCTCTCCAACCCCTTGGTGAAAATGCATCCCGACCCTTAGCATTTTATTCTCAAAATAATTATTAAAAGCCACTTATAGATTATTTTACAAATTCTGATGACAATCCAAAATCTGATCATGATTAAGAAAAAAAAAGTTAAAAACAACAAACATTTAATCAGACAATCAGTTACGTCGTCGTTGTTTAGTCTGAATGAATAATACGTCATAAGAGAAAATATGACATATTAAAAAAGGTAGGAACTTTTCTGACCGATTGCACTTGCATTTTTTTTTCTAAGTTTAATCTTCTGTTTGTTTTTGCCTTCTTTTTTAATGAATCCAGTGTACTAAATAACGTTGGTGTTATATCCGTATCCCCCGCTTTATTTATCAATTTGAAAGTACAATGTAGCTCACTCACACACTAACTAATAATATACTGCTATCAGCAACATATTTTTATGTCGTAATGATTGTTATTTTTTTATGTCCAAATAATTTCTCTCCACACTTTTTCCAATGCATTTAAATTTACCAATACTATTCTTACAAAAGTACATTCTACAGAAAAACTACCTGTAAACGTATTGCTGACTTGTTTCTATGATATACAAATCATCAGAGAGCTGGTACAAAGGACCCGATAATCAGATATTAAATGTAGTATCCGACAGCATCCGACAGTTTTTCTAAATCTTATGCATGTAACAACATCTTACCCGTCTTCTGGAGAATTTGTGCTTACTAGCTGCATAATGTTATACTTTAGTTTAAGACTTTAAGTAACATTAACTTAATTGGGTAGTGCGTAGTAAAAGCGCAGTAATTCGGTTGAAACAATAATAGTTCCATTGAGGTAACTGCTGGGTTGGCTCTGGTTTATGCAATTTACCATTTTAGTTTTCTTGTAACATTTACGTTTGACAAGGTTGTATGAAAATAACCACAGATATTTAAATCTAAACCACATCTAGACTAAGGCAACCAGGATCCAAACTACCTCTAAAAAAGACGAGACATAAAACACAAAAAGAAGCAGTTACCGCCTGCGGACGGTCATAATGCAAAAGGACCGACTGGGGTGCTTAAACCTGGTTTGTGGAGCGCTACAACCTGATAAAATAAACTTATATGCAGATAAGTTTTATACCACATCACATTCTGACCTACATCTGCCATCCTACCTAGGTCGATTCTGCAGAAAAAAAGATCTATACACATATTACTGACATATCTCTATGAATGATCTACGAATCAGCAGATGGATGGTAAAAGATGGAAATGAGTGATAGGACAGAACATATATCTTCTTTAAGCTCCGTCTCTAATCGGGTATATCTGGTATATTACAGAGAGTGTGATAATACTCCGTCTCTGATCAGGTATATCTGGTATATTACAGAGAGTGTGATAATACTCCGTCTCTGATCGGGTATATCTGGTATATTACAGAGAGTGTGATAATGCTCGGTCTCTGATCGGGTATATCTGGTATATTACAGAGAGTGTGATAATGCTCCGTCTCTGATCGGGTATATCTGGTGTATTACAGACAGTGTGATAATGCTCCGTCTCTGATCAGGTATATCTGGTGTATTACAGAGAGTGTGATAATGCTCGGTCTCTGATCGGGTATATCTGGTGTATTACAGAAAGTGTGATAATACTCGGTCTCTGATCGGGTATATCTGGTGTATTACAGACAGTGTGATAATGCTCCGTCTCTGATCAGGTATATCTGGTGTATTACAGAGAGCGTGATAATGCTCCGTCTCTGATCGGGTTTATCTGGTATATTACAGAGAGTGTGATAATGCTCCGTCTCTGATCAGGTATATCTGGTATATTACAGAGAGTGTGATAATACTCCGTCTCTGATCGGGTATATCTGGTGTATTACAGAGAGTGTGATAATACTCCGTCTCTGATCAGGTATATCTGGTATATTACAGAGAGTGTGATAATGCTCCGTCTCTGGTCGGGTTTATTTGGTGTATTACAGAGAGTATGATAATGCTCGGTCTCTGATCGGGTATATCTGGTGTATTACAGACAGTGTGATAATGCTCCGTCTCTGATCAGGTATATCTGGTATATTACAGAGAGTGTGATAATACTCCGTCTCTGATCGGGTATATCTGGTATATTACAGAGAGTGTGATAATGCTCCGTCTCTGATCGGGTATATCTGGTATATTACAGAGAGTATGATAATGCTCCGTCTCTGATCGGGTATATCTGGTGTATTACAGAGAGTGTGATAATGCTCCGTCTCTGATCAGGTATATCTGGTATATTACAGAGAGTGTGATAATACTCCGTCTCTGATCGGGTATATCTGGTATATTACAGAGAGTGTGATAATACTCCGTCTCTGATCAGATATATCTGGTATATTACAGAGAGTGTGATAATGCTCCGTCTCTGATCGGGTATATCTAATACTCCGTCTCTGATCAGGTATATCTGGTATATTACAGAGAGTGTGATAATGCTCCGTCTCTGATCGGGTATATCTGGTGTATTACAGACAGTGTGATAATGCTCCGTCTCTGATCGGGTATATCTGGTATATTACAGAGAGTGTGATAATACTCCGTCTCTGATCAGGTATATCTGGTATATTACAGAGAGTGTGATAATGCTCCGTCTCTGATCGGGTATATCTGGTGTATTACAGAGAGTGTGATAATGCTCCGTCTCTGATCAGGTATATCTGGTATATTACAGAGAGTGTGATAATACTCCGTCTCTGATCGGGTATATCTGGTATATTACAGAGAGTGTGATAATACTCCGTCTCTGATCAGGTATATCTGGTATATTACAGAGAGTGTGATAATGCTCCGTCTCTGATCGGGTATATCTGGTGTATTACAGACAGTGTGATAATGCTCCGTCTCTGATCAGGTATATCTGGTATATTACAGAGAGTGTGATAATACTCCGTCTCTGATCGGGTATATCTGGTATATTACAGACAGTGTGATAATGCTCCGTCTCTGATCGGGTATATCTGGTATATTACAGAGAGTGTGATAATACTCCGTCTCTGATCAGGTATATCTGGTATATTACAGAGAGTGTGATAATACTCCGTCTCTGATCGGGTATATCTGGTATATTACAGAGAGTGTGATAATACTCCGTCTCTGATCGGGTATATCTGGTATATTACAGAGAGTGTGATAATGCTCGGTCTCTGATCGGGTATATCTGGTGTATTACAGACAGTGTGATAATGCTCCGTCTCTGATCGGGTATATCTGGCATATTACAGAGAGTGTGATAATGCTCCGTCTCTGATCGGGTATATCTGGTATATTAAAGAGAGTGTGATAATGCTCCGTCTCTGATCAGGTATATCTGGTGGATTACAGAGAGTGTGATAATACTCCGTCTCTGATCAGGTATATCTGGTATATTACAGAGAGTGTGATAATACTCCGTCTCTGACCGGGTATATGGGGTATATTACAGAGAGTGTGATAATACTCCGTCTCTGATCAGGTATATCTGGTATATTACAGAGAGTGTGATAATACTCGGTCTCTGATCGGGTATATCTGGTATATTACAGAGAGTGTGATAATGCTCGGTCTCTGATCGGGTATATCTGGTGTATTACAGACAGTGTGATAATGCTCCGTCACTGGTCGGGTATATCTGGTATATTACAGAGAGTGTGATAATGCTCCGTCTCTGATCGGGTATATCTGGTATATTACAGAGAGTGTGATAATGCTCCGTCTCTGATCAGGTATATCTGTTGGATTACAGAGAGTATGATAATGCTCCGTCTCTGGTCGGGTTTATCTGGTGTATTAGAGAGAGAGTGTGATAATGCTCCGTCTCTGATCAGGTATATCTGGTATATTACAGAGAGTGTGATAATGCTCGGTCTCTGATCGGGTATATCTGGTGTATTACAGAGAGTGTGATAATGCTCCGTCTCTGATCGGGTATATCTGGTATATTACAGAGAGTATGATAATGCTCCGTCTCTGGTCGGGTTTATCTGGTGTATTACAGAGAGTGTGATAATGCTCGGTCTCTGATCGGGTATATCTGGTGTATTACAGAGAGTATGATAATGCTCCGTCTCTGGTCGGGTTTATTTGGTGTATTACAGAGAGTGTGATAATGCTCGGTCTCTGATCGGGTATATCTGGTGTATTACAGAGAGTATGATAATGCTCCGTCTCTGATCGGGTATATCTGGTGTATTACAGAGAGTATGATAAGGCTCCGTCTCTGGTCGGGTTTATTTGGTATATTACAGAGAGTGTGATAATGCTCCGTCTCTGATCGGGTTTATCTGGTGTATTACAGAGAGTATGATAATGCTCGGTCTCTGATCGGGTATATCTGGTGTATTACAGAGAGTGTGATAATGCTCCGTCTCTGATCGGGTTTATCTGGTATATTACAGAGTGTGATAATGCTCGGTCTCTTACCGGGAATATCTGGTTTATTACAGAGAGTGTGATAATGCTCGGTCTTTGATCGGGTATATCTGGTAAATTACAGGGAGTATGATAATGCTCGGTCTCTGATCGGGTATTTCTGGTATATTACAGAGAGTGTAATAATGCTCGGTCTCTGATCGGGTATATCTGGTGTATTACAGAGAGTATGATAATGCTCCGTCTCTGGTCGGGTTTATCTGGTGTATTACAGACAGTGTGATAATGCTCCGTCTCTGATCGGGTATATCTGGTGTATTTCAGAGAGTATGATTATGCTCCGTCTCTGGTCGGCTTTATCTGGTGTATTACAGAGAGTGTGATAATGCTCCGTCTCTAATCAGGTATATCTGGTGTATTACAGAGAGTGTGATAATGCTCGGTCTCTGATCGGGTATATCTGGTGTATTACAGAGAGTATGATAATGCTCCGTCTCTGGTCGGGTTTATTTGGTGTATTACAGGGAGTATGATAATGGTCGGTCTCTGATCGGGTATATCTGGTGTATTACAGAGAGTGTGATAATGCTCGGTCTCTGATCGGGTATATCTGGTGTATTACAGAGAGTGTGATAATGCTCGGTCTCTGATCGGGTATATCTGGTGTATTACAGAGAGTGTGATAATGCTCCGTCTCTGATCGGGTATATCTGGTGTATTACAGAGAGTATGATAATGCTCCGTCTCTGATCGGGTATATCTGGTGTATTACAGAGAGTGTGATAATGCTTCGTCTCTGATCGGGTATATCTGGTGTATTACAGAGAGTGTGATAATGCTCGGTCTCTGATCGGGTATATCTGGTGTATTACAGAGAGTTATGATAATGCTCCGTCTCTGATCGGGTATATCTGGTGTATTACAGAGAGTGTGATAATGCTCCGTCTCTGATCGGGTTTATCTGGTGTATTACAGAGAGTGTGATAATGCTCCGTCTCTGATCAGGTATATCTGGTGGATTACAGAGAGTATGATAATGCTCCGTCTCTGGTCGGGTTTATCTGGTGTATTAGAGAGAGAGTGTGATAATGCTCGGTCTCTGATCAGGTATATCTGGTATATTACAGAGAGTGTGATAATACTCCGTCTCTGATCGGGTATATCTGGTGTATTACAGAGAGTGTGATAATGCTCCGTCTCTGATCGGGTATATCTGGTGTATTACAGAGAGTATGATAATGCTCCGTCTCTGGTCGGGTTTATCTGGTGTATTACAGAGAGTGTGATAATGCTCGGTCTCTGATCGGGTATATCTCGTGTATTACAGAGAGTATGATAATGCTCCGTCTCTGGTCGGGTTTATTGGGTGTATTACAGAGAGTGTGATAATGCTCGGTCTCTGATCGGGTATATCTGGTATATTACAGAGAGTATGATAATGCTCCGTTTCTGATCGGGTATATTTGGTGTATTACAGAGAGTGTGATAATGCTCCGTCTCTGATCGGGTTTATCTGGTGTTTTACAGAGAGTGTGATAATGCTCCGTCTCTGATCGGGTTTATCTGGTATATTACAGACTGTGATAATGCTCGGTCTCTTACCGGGAATATCTGGTTTATTACAGAGAGTGTGATAATGCTAGGTCTCTGATCGGGTATATCTGGTATATTACAGGGAGTATGATAATGCTCGGTCTCTGGTCGGGTATATCTGGTGTATTACAGAGAGTATGATAATGCTCCGTCTCTGGTCGGGTTTATCTGGTGTATTACAGAGAGTGTGATAATGCTCCGTCTCTGATCGGGTATATCTGGTGTATTTCAGAGAGTATGATAATGCTCCGTCTCTGGTCGGGTTTATCTGGTGTATTACAGAGAGCATGATAATGCTCCGTCTCTTATCGGGTATATCTTGTGTATTACAGAGAGTGTGATAATGCTCCGTCTCTTATCGGGTATATCTGGTGTATTACAGAGAGTATGATAATGCTCCGTCTCTGATCGGGTTTATCTGGTGTATTACAGAGAGTATGATAATGCTCCGTCTCTTATCGGGTATATCTTGTGTATTACAGAGAGTGTGATAATGCTCCGTCTCTGATCGGGTATATCTGGTGTATTACAGAGAGTATGATAATGCTCCGTCTCTTATCGGGTATATCTTGTGTATTACAGAGAGTGTGATAATGCTCCGTCTCTGATCGGGTATATCTGGTGTATTTCAGAGAGTATGATAATGCTCCGTCTCTGATCGGGTATATCTGGTGTATTACAGAGAGTGTGATAATGCTCCGTCGCTGATCGGGTATATCTGGTGTATTACAGAGAGTGTGATAATGCTCCGTCTCTGATCGGGTATATCTGGTGTATTACAGAGAGTATGATAATGCTCCGTCTCTGATCGGTTTTATCTGGTGTATTACAGGGAGTATGATAATGCTCCGTCTCTGATCGGGTATATCTGGTGTATTACAGAGAGTATGATAATGCTCCGTCTCTGATCGGGTATATCTGGTGTATTACAGAGAGTGTGATAATGCTCGGTCTCTGATCGGGTATATCTGGTATATTACAGAGAGTGTGATAATGCTCCGTCTCTGATCAGGTATATCTGGTGTATTACAGAGAGTGTGATAATGCTCGGTCACTGATCGGGTATATCTGGTTTTTTTACAGAGAGTGTGATAATGCTCCGTCTCTGATCGGGTTTATCTGGTGTATTACAGAGAGTGTGATAATGCTCCGTCTCTGATCGGGTATATCTGGTGTATTACAGAGAGTGTGATAATGCTCCGTCTCTGATCGGGTATATCTGGTGTATTACAGAGAGTATGATAATGCTCCGTCTCTGATCGGGTATATCTGGTGTATTACAGAGAGTGTGATAATGCTTCGTCTCTGATCGGGTATATCTGGTGTATTACAGAGAGTGTGATAATGCTCGGTCTCTGATCGGGTATATCTGGTGTATTACAGAGAGTATGATAATGCTCCGTCTCTGATCGGGTATATCTGGTGTATTACAGAGAGTGTGATAATGCTCCGTCTCTGATCGGGTTTATCTGGTGTATAACAGAGAGTGTGATAATGCTCCGTCTCTGATCAGGTATATCTGGTGGATTACAGAGAGTGTGATAATGCTCCGTCTCTGGTCGGGTTTATCTGGTGTATTAGAGAGAGAGTGTGATAATGCTCGGTCTCTGATCAGGTATATCTGGTATATTACAGAGAGTGTGATAATACTCCGTCTCTGATCGGGTATATCTGGTGTATTACAGAGAGTGTGATAATGCTCCGTCTCTGATCGGGTATATCTGGTGTATTACAGAGAGTATGATAATGCTCCGTCTCTGGTCGGGTTTATCTGGTGTATTACAGAGAGTGTGATAATGCTCGGTCTCTGATCGGGTATATCTGGTGTATTACAGAGAGTGTGATAATGCTCCGTCTCTGGTCGGGTTTATTTGGTGTATTACAGAGAGTGTGATAATGCTCGGTCTCTGATCGGGTATATCTGGTGTATTACAGAGAGTATGATAATGCTCCGTCTCTGATCGGGTATATCTGGTGTATTTCAGAGAGTGTGATAATGCTCCGTCTCTGATCGGGTTTATTTGGTGTATTACAGAGAGTGTGATAATGCTCCGTCTCTGATCGGGTTTATCTGGTGTATTACAGAGAGTATGATAATGCTCCGTCTCTGGTCGGGTTTATTTGGTGTATTACAGAGATTGTGATAATGCTCCGTCTCTGATCGGGTTTATCTGGTGTATTACAGAGAGTATGATAATGATCCGTCTCTTATCGGGTATATCTTGTGTATTACAGAGAGTGTGATAATGCTCCGTCTCTGATCGGGTATATCTGGTGTATTTCAGAGAGTATGATAATGCTTCGTCTGTATTACAGAGAGTATGATAATGCTCCGTCTCTGGTCGGGTTTATATGGTGTACTACAGATAGTATAGCTCCCACTCGTATCTACTTTACTAATCATGACATCTGCACGCGATTCATGTTGCCCGAATTTAATGACCTATAAAATTCGCGGTGTCTTTATTTGCTTATTTGTGTTTAAGCACTCTCAGTTTATCTTGACTTGATAAAATACTTGAGATCGATATAACTCTATCCTCTCAAATGACTATATCCTCTTAAATGACTCTCTCTTCTCAAATGACTATTTCTTCTGAAATGACTATACTATCACTAATGACTATATCCTCTCAAATGGCTCTATCCTCTCAACTGACTCTATCCTCTCAACTGACACTATCCTCCCAAATGACTATATCCGCTCAAATGAATATATCCGCTCAAATGACTTTATAGTGTCAAATGACTCTATCCTCTCAAATGACTCTATCCTCTCAAATGAGTATATCCTCTCAAATGACTATATCCTCTCAAATGACTTTATAGTGTCAAATGACTCTATCCTCTCAAATGAGTATATCATCTCAAATGACTATATCCGCTCAAATGACTTTATAGTGTCAAATGACTCTATCCTCTCAAATGACTCTATCCTCTCAAATGAGTATATCCTCTCAAATGACTATATCCTCTCAAATGACTATATCCTCTCAAATGACTATATCCGCTCAAATGACTTTATAGTGTCAAATGACTCTGTCCTCTCAAATGACTATATCCTCTCAAATGACTATATCCTCTCAAATGACTCAATCCTCTGAAATGACGCTATGTATTTTTGCACTACATCGTGTGTTTGTGGAGGCCGTTTTAATTAAAAAGTTAATTTAAATTAATAGTACATAGTTAGTTTTGATATATCGCAAACTTCAGGCATGTACAGATAAGTTTGTTAAGTGAGTTTGAAAGAGATTTCGGGTAGTTCAAATCATACGAACTGCAGAGGATGGAAAAATGTAATTGAGGTAAGTTTGAATAAATAACGGCCATAACAAGTCAAATGTGGTTTCTTTATTTAAAGCTTATACATCTAAAACTGTACATTTACATTATCTGTGCGTAACGCTCATTTGATACATACCTGTCAGATTCCTATGCACTGTATAAAACAGTAAGAGTATTGATATAAATGTGTATTCGAAATGTTCCAACTTAGCAATAACATGTGTTGAAAGTCTCGACAGAACATCCGAAATAACCAACAATATTTGAAAGAAATATAGCTCTATGCTTATTTAAACATGTATCGTGTGGTATTTCATACGAAGTCGACAAATCATAACAATTAACACAAATTACCTGTATAACGTTTTGAAATACAGTCAGAATATTTCAGCAAAGCATTCCACCAACATCTGTGTACAATACGATCAACTGTTGTTGCTCATAACTTGTTATGGCATGTCGTCGTCACAATACTGTGTTGGTATACGTTTGGAAAATTACCGCGTTCGTTCAAATTAACCAACCGTAAATAATTTAGTCGAAAACTATTTTTGAGGGTACGAGATATAAAATAAACTGTTTATAGGCAATTATTAATGCTTTCCAGTCGCTATTCGGCCACATACTTTCCTTGGCAACAGTTAACTCTACAAATAGCCATGACATAGTAATAGGGAAACCATCTGTATATAACGGCTATCACAAAGCCCTTGAAATGCTGTAAACTGTTCAAGCAGCAAAAATCCATGACATTTCCCATAACATGACATTTCCCATAACATGACATTTCCCATAACATGACATTTCCCATAAACTTTTGTTAGCAAAGTTTGTAAAGAACTATTATATACGTTACGCAATGGTGTAATCAATATTTAACCAGCAAGCATAAGATTTTAAATGTTAAAATCGAGATTAATTAACACAACAGAATGATAGTGAATAAAAATAATATACGTCTACACAAAAGAGTGCAGTTAGGAAAAGCATACCCCAAATGGTGTGTTTGCTTTTTGAAAGACATTAAAATACTCTTCACCGGACCTGGTATCGCAATCGCGAGTGTCAGCTCCAGGTACGAGAGGTCCCGGGTTCGATCCTGCGACGCGACATACCAAAGTCTTCAACAAAGGTAAGGGTATAGCTCCCTTTCTTACGCCCAAGCTTATATAAGGACAACTTAACGACTGACAGACTCATCGTCAGAATGTTATGGATGGGTGTGGTATCATGCTAGATGTTCGAGGTATTAAGTAAACAGTGAAGGCAGCACTATTTCTGCTTCCACTGGAATCCGCCTTCAAATGATTGAAAAACTGTTGGTGGGACGGTAACCCCAAAACAAACAAATTAAACTTGCATTGGGACCCTAGACAAAACTCATCATTTTAAAGTGAATTTGAGACTTGAATCTTCTAGGAGACGATTTGCCGTATAATGTCCATGTTTGACATTAGTACATTAGTAGACTGTTCTTACCACTGACCTTAACATCTGAACCGGGATGTTCATTTATAAATAATACAATGTTATATTTGGAACTGTCGTTACATAACCAGCACATCTGAGGAGGACAAGTAATTATACAAAGGCCCACATAATAGATAAAAATGTTAATATATCTAAGATCAAGTACAGTGTTCATAAAAAATATACCCTATAAGGGGCAACTAATACATTTCTTTCTTTAAAAATAAAGCTTTTATACAAACAAATAAATAGTGCATGAGAGTTTGTTCGTATAATATTGATTTATATTTCAGTGGTTGTAAACTAAAAGACCACTTTTATGAGTTTGGATGCAGCGTGGACAATGATGAATATGTCTCTCCTCGTACTGCCATACGTCTCTCCTCGTACTCTAATACTATCCTTAAAATCGTGATCCTGCTGACAGAAGCGCTAAGTTCCAATCTTTCACATATTAAGCAAATACCAGAAACATTTACCATAATAAAACACCGAATAGTCTAACAACATTCAGACTGACATTTTAATTTGAAAATTGTAACTTGTACAACGTACCATGGCAGCGTGACTTTTTAGTTCATCGTCAGTGTACTTGTAGAATATAAAAAACGTGACCTTGAAATTGACATTGTAACTAAGAGCTTTTAATCGTTTGTTGACGTAAATATACAAAATGTATTTATAGTACTTAATCAGTTTTGCTCATTTTAACGTTCGTGTTACTGTAAAATATTTACCCAAGCCGAATATAAACGCCAATCAAAAATTGAAGTAGTTTCTAAGATGAAAAGTGCAATGGTTATGACCAGAGGTTCAGGTGAAAATAATGGTAAAAACCAGACAAATGTGGTTTCTTGCTTACATAAGCCTATGTAACCCTTAAATCAACCAGATATGTGGATAATGTTACTCACACTAGACAGATTCCAGTGTTATTTATAATTGAAGACCTGTTTATTGGTGTAATAATGATGAAACAATAAGGATTTTGACATAAACATTTGTTTTGTGTATGCGTGTTTTTTGTGAATTTTTAAATCTTTAAATTAACAAAAGCATGTAATATTTTTAAGTTTTAAGTTTTGACCTACTATTAATATGTGCTGCTAGTTGCATTTGCGCTGTAGTTCTAGTGGCACAGTTTTCTTGGAGTAAGACAGCAGCTTTATATGGTACACACCACACTAATATGAACTCGTAGTCCGCTAAGTTAAATAAATATCGCTCATGTAAATAATGTAGATCCAGATCAGCAATCTGTCACAGGTCAGTCCCGACTGAAATATTTCTGATGAGTTATACAGTATTTGCGGGCTTAAGGATGTATACACACCATGTTACCTGTTGATTGGAGTTGTAACCAATTATCTAGCAATTTTGGCTTTGGTTATAAACAAATGTAGCTTGATGAAGTTAAATTAAATCACCTTATATGCTTGTTTCTAGTGTGATTAAAGACAACCCTCATTAATTAAGCGTTACCACATTTGTTTGGGACTCGAACACGAACCACTGACTTATAGCTGCATATAGCTGGTTGATAAAGGCATAATAATGTTGGTAAATTTCTGTAATGACTGATGTATATGTGGAAATAAAGCAAAACACTTTTAGTTCAAGCTCTGAATTATTGCGTGATAAGCATATCCAGTCGTATCAACAGACAGTATATACGTAAGGTAAATACGCATCATGATGGCTAAATACTTGGCAAGAAACAGTACAACAGTGATTAGAAATTAAAAATATTATTTGCCTTACACCACACCACATTTTGTACCTTACAAAATGTAATGATAAAAGACATGTAAAATGGTTTACCTTATATTTAGACACATTGCTAAGAGAACTGTCACTTAGCTCTATTTAGTTCATCTACTAAAATAATATAAGGTCATCTCCTGACATTATGTCTTTGACATAAGCGCATTTCTTACTAGTTATTATTTGCTTGCGTGTTGGGTTTAAATGCCTGATAATTTGCTTACGATAAGTGAAATTATTGGGATTATAACGGTTAACCTGATATTTAAAAATACAAACTGATTTACAAAGTTCTGTGACGAGGGTTTCTCAAGATGTGCAAAAGTCCCAGAGCCGCGCCAATAAATCAATGACTACCTTTGATTAAGGCTTTACCTCGTTAGATGAGCACCGATACAGATATTGTTGGGGTTTCAGGTCAAACTTTTGCGTAACCTTTGCCATCACTAAGTACAACACATTACTAGAACCGTCTCCAGATAACTGAAATACTGTTGGTGGGACAATAAACCCAATAAACAAACATTACTAGAGAATGTGCAGAAAAACGTAGCTGATCCAAACGGCTTAAATGGGAGTTTATTTATTTTACCTATACATTTTTTGCAAAAGCTTTGTTAGACTTTACTAAACCGGTCGAGATAATGAGTATTATGTCATACGGTTATTTTTATGATATAGGTTATATTTCATTCTATACCAGTGTATCACAAAGGTTTGTTCTCCATGTTCGAAATAACAATTAGTTACCTCCCTTCAGTAGGTACATGCAATTCCTTACAATTTATGTTAGAAATATACCTCCTTTTATTATTAATTAGCTTATTTTAGTCCATAAGCATTTATTATTCTTTCTTGCCTTATTTACCTAGATTTAATGTTATATAATGTCGATGTCTGAGGCGTTCTCAGTAGTTAAGACAGTGTAAAATTACATTTTGTTTCTAAAGCAATCAAACTCCAAATACCGACACCATTTTATTCTCAAAATAATTATTAAAAGCCACTTATAGATTATTTTACAAATTCTGATGATAATCCAAAATCTGATCATGATTTAGAAAAAAAGGTTAAAAACAACAAAAATGTAATCAGACAATTAGTAACGTCGTAGTTGTTTAGCCTGAATGAATAAGACGTCATAAGAGAAAATATGACATATTAAAAAAGGTAGGCACTTTTCTGACCAATTGCACTTGCATTTTTTTTTTCTAAGTTTAATCTTCTGTTTGTTTTTGCCTTCCTTTTTAATGAATCCAGTGTACTAAATAACGTTGGTGTTATATCCGTATCCCCCGCTTTATTTATCAATTTGAAAGTACAATGTAGCTTACCCACACACTTAATAATAATAATATACTGCTATCAGCAACATATTTTATGTCGTAATGATTGTTATTTTTTTATGTCCAAATAATTTCTCTATACACTTTTTCCAATGCATTTAAATTTACCAATACTATTCTTACAAAAGTACATTATACAGAAAAACTACCTGTAAACGTATTGCTGACTTGTTTCTATGATATACAAATCAGCAGAAAGCTGGTACAAAGGATCCGATAATCAGATGTTAAATGTAGTATCCGACAGCATCCGACAGTTTTCCTAAATCTTATGCATGTAACAACATCTTACCCGTCTTCTGGAGAATTTGTGCTTACTAGCTGCATAATGTTATACTTTAGTTTAAGACTTTAAGTAACATTAACTTAATTGGGTAGTGCGTAGTAAAAGCGCAGGAATTCGGTTGAAACAAAAGTAGTTCCATTGAGGTAACTGCTGGATTGGCTCCGGTTTATGCAATTTACCATTTTACTTTTCTTGTAACATTTACGTTTGAAAAGGTTGTATGAAAATTACCACAGATATTTAAATCTAAACCACAGAGAGTGTGATAATGCTCCATCTCTGATCGGGTATATCTGGTGCATTACAGAGAGTATGACAAGGCTCCGTCTCTGATCGGGTATATCTGGTATATTACAGAGAGTGTGATAATACTCCGTCTCTGATCGGGTATATCTGGTGCATTACAGAGAGTGTGATAATGCTCGGTCTCTGATCGGGTATATCTGGTATATTACAGAGAGTGTGATAATGCTCCGTCTCTGATCGGGTATATCTGGTGTATTACAGAGAGTGTGATAATGCTCGTTCTCTGATCGGGTATATCTGGTATATTACAGAGAGTGTGATAATGCTCCGTCTCTGATCGGGTATATCTGGTGTATTACAGAGAGTGTGATAATACTCCGTCTCTGATCGGGTATATCTGGTGTATTACAGAGAGTATGATAATGCTCGGTCTCTGATCGGGTATATCTGGTATATTACAGAGAGTGTGATAATGCTCGGTCTCTGATCGGGTATATCTGGTATATTACAGAGAGTATGATAATGCTCCGTCTCTGATCGGGTATATCTGGTGTATGACAGAGAGTGTGATAATGCTCCGTCTCTGATCGGGTATATATGGTGTATTACAGAGAGTGTGATAATGCTCCGTCTCTGATCGGGTATATCTGGTGTATTACAGAGAGTATGATAATGCTCGGTCTCTGATCGGGTATATCTGGTATATTACAGAGAGTGTGATAATACTCCGTTTCTGATCGGGTATATCTGGTGTATTACAGAGAGTATGATAATGCTCGGTCTCTGATCGGGTATATCTGGTATATTACAGAGAGTGTGATAATGCTCGGTCTCTGATCGGGTATATCTGGTGTATTACAGAGAGTGTGATAATGTTCCGTCTCTGATCGGGTATATCTGGTATATTACAGAGAGTATGATAATGCTCCGTCTCTGATCGGGTATATCTGGTATATTACAGAGAGTGTGATAATACTCCGTCTATGATCGGGTATATCTGGTGTATTACAGAGAGTGTGATAATACTCCGTCTCTGATCGGGTATATCTGGTATATTACAGAGAGTGTGATAATACTCCGTCTCTGATCGGGTATATCTGGTATATTACAGAGAGTGTGATAATACTCCGTCTCTGATCGGGTATATCTGGTATATTACAGAGAGTGTGATAATGCTCGGTCTCTGATCGGGTATATCTGGTGTATTACAGAGAGTGTGATAATGCTCCGTCTCTGGTCGGGTATATCTGGTGTATTACAGAGAGTGTGATAATGCTCCGTCTCTGGTCGGGTATATCTGGTATATTACAGAGAGTGTGATAATGCTCGGTCTCTGATCGGGTATATCTGGTGTATTACAGAGAGTATGATAATGCTCCGTCTCTGATCGTGTATATCTGGTGTATTACAGAGAGTGTGATAATACTCCGTCTCTGATCGGGTATATCTGGTGTATTACAGAGTGTGATAATGCTCGGTCTCTGATCGGGTATATCTGGTGTATTACAGAGAGTGTGATAATACTCCGTCACTGATCGGGTATATCTGGTGTATTACAGAGAGTGTGATAATGCTCCGTCTCTGGTCTGGTATATCTGGTGTATTACAGAGAGTGTGATAATGCTCCGTCTCTGGTCGGGTATATCTGGTGTATTACACAGAGTATGATAATGCTCCGTCTCTGATCAGGTATATCTGGTGTATTACACAGAGTATGATAATGCTCCGTCTCTGGTCGTGTATATCTGGTGTATTACAGAGAGTATGATAATGCTCCGTCTCTGGTCGGGTTTATCTGGTGTATTACAGAGAGTGTGATAATGCTCCGTCTCTGGTCGGGTTTATCTGGTGTATTACAGAGAGTGTGATAATGCTCCGTCTCTGGTCGTGTATATCTGGTGTATTACAGAGAGTATGATAATGCTCCGTCTCTGATCGGGTATATCTGGTGTATTACAGAGAGTGTGATAATGCTCCGTCTCTGGTCGGGTTTATCTGGTGTATTACAGAGAGTGTGATAATGCTCCGTCTCTGGTCGTGTATATCTGGTGTATTACAGAGAGTGTGATAATGCTCCGTCTCTGGTCGTGTATATCTGGTGTATTACAGAGAGTATGATAATGCTCCGTCTCTGGTCGGGTTTATCTGGTGTATTACAGAGAGTATGATAATGCTCCGTCTCTGGTCGGGTTTATCTGGTGTATTACAGAGAGTATGATAATGCTCCGTCTCTGGTCGGGTTTATCTGGTGTATTACAGAGAGTATGATAATGCTCCGTCTCTGGTCGGGTTTATCTGGTGTATTACAGAGAGTATGATAATGCTCCGTCTCTGGTCGGGTTTATCTGGTGTATTACAGAGAGTATGATAATGCTCCGTCTCTGATTGGGTATATCTGGTGTATTACAGATAGTATGATAATGCTCCGTCTCTGATCGTGTATATCTGATATATTACAGAGAGTGTGATAATGCTCCGTCTCTGATCGGGTATATCTGGTATATTACAGAGAGTGTGATAATGCTCCGTCTCTGATCGGGTATATCTGATGTATTACAGAGAGTATGATAATGCTCCGTCTCTGGTCGGGTTTATATGGTGTATTACAGATAGTATAGCTCCCACTCGTATCTACTTTACTAATCATGACATCTGCATGCGATTCATGTTGCCCGTATATTAATGACCTATAAAATTCTCGGTGTCTTTATTTGCTTATTTGTGTGTGTGTTTTTTTATATGTGTTTAAGCACTCTCAGTTTATCTTGACTTGATAAAATACTTGAGATCGATATAACTCTATCCTCTCAAATGACTATATCCTCTTAAATGACTCTCTCCTCTCAAATGACTATTTCCTCTGAAATGACTATACTATCTCAAATGACTATATCCTCTCAAATGGCTCTATCCTCTCAACTGACTCTATCCTCTCAACTGACTCTATCCTCCCAAATGACTATATCCGCTCAAATGAATATATCCGCTCAAATGACTATATTTGTTCAAATGACTTTATCCTCTAAAACAACTATATCCGCTCAAATGTATATCATCTCAAATGACTATATCCTCTTAAATGACTATATCATCTCAAATGACTATATCCGCTCAAATGACTTTATGGTGTCAAATGACTCTATCCTCTCAAATGACTATATCCTCTCAAATGACTATATCCTCTCAAATGACTATATCCTCTTAAATGACTATATCCTCTTAAATGACTATATCCTCTCAAATGACTATATCCGCTCAAATGACTTTATGGTGTCAAATGACTATATCCTCTCAAATGACTATATCCTCTTAAATGACTATATCCTCTCAAATGACTATATCCTCTCAAATGACTCTATCCTCTCAAATGACTCTATCCTCTCAAATGACTATATCCTCTCAAATGACTATATCCTCTCAAATGACGCTATGTATTTTTGCACGACATCGTGTGTTTATGGAGGCCGTTTCAATTTAAAAATTAATTTAAATTAATAGTACATAGTTAGTTTTGATATATCGCAAGCTTCAGGCATGTACAGATAAGTTTGTTAAGTGAGTTTAAAAGAGATTTCGGGTAGTTCAAATCATACGAACTGCAGAGGATGGAAAAATGTAATTGAGGTAAGTTTGAATAAATAACGGCCATAACAAGTCAAATGTGGTTTCTTTATTTAAAGCTTATACATCTGAAACTGTACGTTTACATTATCTGTGCGTAACGCTCATTTGATACATACCTGACAGATTCCTATGCACTGCATAAAACAGTAAGAGTTTTGATATAAATGTGTATTCGAAATGTTCCAACTTAGCAATAACATGTGTTGAAAGTCTCGACAGAACATCCGAAATAACCAACAATATTTAAAAGAAATATAGCTCTATGCTTATTTAAACATGTATCGTGTGGTATTTCATACGAAGGCGACGAATCATAACAATCAACACAAATTACCTGTATAACGTTTTGAAATACAGTCAGAATATTTCAGCAAAGCATTCCACCAACATCTGTGTACAATACGATCAACTGTTGTTGCTCATAACTTGTTATGGCATGTCGTCGTCACAATACTGTGTTGGTATACGTTTGGAAAATTACCGCGTTCGTTCAAATTAACCAACCGTAAATAATTTAGTCGAAAACTATTTTTGAGGGTACGAGATATAAAATAAACTGTTATATAGGAAATTATTAATGCTTTCCAGTCGCTATTCGGCCACATACTTTCCTTGGCAACAGTTAACTCTACAAATAGCCATGACATAGTAATAGGGAAACCATCTGTATATAACGGCTATCACAAAGCCCTTGAAATGCTGTAAACTGTTCAAGCAGCAAAAATCCATGACATTTCCCATAACATGACATTTCCCATAACATGACATTTCCCATAACATGACATTTCCTATAAACTTTTGTTAGCAAAGTTTGTAAAGAACTATTATATACGTTACGCAATGGGGTAATCAATATTTAACCAGCAAGCATAAGATTTTAAATGTTAAAATCAAGATTAATTAACACAACAGAATGATAGTGAATAAAAATAATATACGTCTACACATAAGAGTGCAGTTAGAAAAAGCATACCCCAAATGGTGTGTTTACTTTTTGAAAGACATTAAAATGCTCTTCACCGGACCTGGTATCGCAATCGCGAGTGTCAGCTCCAGGTACGAGAGGCCCCGGGTTCGATCCTGCGACGCGATATACCAAAGTCTTCAACAAAGGTAAGGGTATAGCTCCCTTTCTTACGCCCAAGCTTATATAAGGACAACTTTACGACTGACAGACACATCGTCAGAATGATATGGATGGGTGTGGTATCATGCTAGATGTTCGAGGTATTAAGTAAACAGTGAAGGCAGCACTATTTCTGCTTCCACTGGAATCCGCCTTCAAATGATTGAAATACTGTTGGTGCGACGGTAACCCCCAAACAAACAAATTAAACTGGCCTTGGGACCCTAGACAAAACTCATCATTTTAACGTGAATCTAAGACTTGAATCTTCTAGGAGACGATTTGCCGTATAATTTCCATGTTTGACATAAATACATTAGTAGACTGTTCTTACCACTGACCTTAACATCTGAACAGGGGTGTTCATTTTTAAATATTACAATGTTATATTTGGAACTGTCGTTACATAACCAGCACATCTGAGGAGGACAAGTAATTTTACAAAGGCCCACATAATAGATAAAAATGTTAATATATCTAAGATCAAATACAGTGTTCATAGAATATATATCCTATAAGGGGCAAATAATACATTTCTTTCTTTAAAAATAAAGCTTTTATACACACAAATAAATAATAAGAGGGTTTGTTCGTATAAGCTTGATTTATATTTCAGTGGTTGTAAACTAAAAGACCACTTTTATGAGTTTAGAGGCAGCGTGGACAATGATGAATATGTCTCTCCTCGTACTGCCATATGTCCCTCGTACTGCCATATGTCTCTCCTCGTACTGCCATATGTCTCTCCTCGTACTGCCATATGTCTACCCGTACTGCCATATGTCTCTCCTCGTACTGCCATATGTCTCTCCTCGTACTGCCATATGTCCCTCCTCGTACTGCCATATGTCTCTCCTCGTACTGCCATATGTCTCTCCTCGTACTGCCATATGTCTCTCCTCGTACTGCCATATGTCTCTCCTCGTACTGCCATATGTCTACCCGTACTGCCATATGTCTCTCCTCGTACTGCCATATGTCTCTCCTCGTACTGCCATATGTCTCTCCTCGTACTGCCATATGTCTCTCCTCGTACTGCCATATGTCTCTCCTCGTACTGCCATATGTCTCTCCTCGTACTGCCATATGTCTCTCCTCGTACTGCCATATGTCTACCCGTACTGCCATATGTCTCTCCTCGTACTGCCATATGTCTCTCCTCGTACTGCCATATGTCTCTCCTCGTACTGCCATATGTCTCTCCTCGTACTGCCATATGTCTCTCCTCGTACTCTAATACTATCCTTAAGATCGTGATCCTGCTGACAGAGGCACAGAGTTCCAATCTCTCACATATTTAGCAAATACCAGAAACATATACCATAATAAAACACCGAATAGTCTAACAACATTCAGACTGACATTTTGATTTGAAAATTGTAACTTTTACGACGTACCATGGCAACGTGACTTTTTTAGTTCATCGTCAGTGTACTTGGAGAATATAAAAACGTGACCTTGAAATTGACATTGTAACTAAGAGCTTTTAATCGTTTGTTGACGTAAATATACAAAATGTATTTTGTACTTGATCTGTTTTTGCTCATTTTAAAGTTCGTGTTACTGTAAAATATTTACCGAAGCCAAATATAAACGCCAATAAAAAATGGAAATAGTTTCTAAGTTGAAAAGTGCAATGGTTATGACCAGAGGTTCAGGTGAAAATAATGGTAAAAACCAGACAAATGTGGTTTCTTGCTTACATAAGCCTATGTAACCCTTAAATCAACCAGATATGTGGATAATTTTACTCACACTAGACAGATTCCAGTGTTATTTATAATTGAAGACCTGTTTATTGGTGTAATAATGATGAAACAATAAGGATTTTGACATAAACATTTGTTTTGTGTATGCGTGTTTTTTGTGAATTTTTAAATCTTTAAATTAACAAAAGCATGTAATATTTTTAAGTTTTAAGTTTTGACCTACTATTAATATGTGCTGCTAGTTGCATTTGCGCTGTAGTTCTAGTGGCACAGTTTTCTTGCAGTAAGATAGCAGCTTTATATGGTACACACTACACTAATATGAACTCGTAGTCCGCTAAGTTAAATAAATATCGCTCATGTAAATAATGTAGGTCCAGATCAGCAATC
The DNA here is from genome assembly GCA_007844125.1 of Sinonovacula constricta. Lineage (NCBI taxonomy): Eukaryota > Metazoa > Mollusca > Bivalvia > Cardiida > Solecurtidae > Sinonovacula > Sinonovacula constricta. Next base: position 3,159,535 of record CM017555.1, read on the forward strand.
TGTCACAGGTCAGTCCCGACTGAAATATGTCTGATGAGTTATACAGTATTTGCGGGCTTAAGGATGTAAACACACCATGTTACCTGTTGATTGGAGTTGTAACCAATTATCTAGCAATTTTGGCTTTGGTTATAAACAAATGTAGCTTGATGAAGTTAAATTAAATCACCTTATATGCTTGCTTCTAGTGTGATTAAAGACAATCCTCATTAATTAAGCGTTACCACATTGGTTTCGGTCTCGAACACGAACCACTGACTTATAGCTGCATATAGCTGGTTGATAAAGGCATAATAATGTTGGTAAATTTCTGTAATGACTGATGTATATGTGGAAATAAAGCAAAACACTTTTAGTTCAAGCTCTGAATTATTGCGCGATAAGCATATCCAGTCGTATCAACAGACAGTATATACGTATGGTAAATACGCATCATGTTGGCTAAATACTTGGCAAGAAACAGTACAACAGTGATTAGAAATTAAAAAATATTATTTGCCTTACACCACACCACATTTTGTACCTTACAAAATGTAATGACAAAGGACATGTAAAATGGTTTACCTTATATCACGACACATTGCTAAGAGAACTGTCACTTAGCTCTATCTAGTTCATGTACTAAAATAATAGAAATTCATCTCCTAACATCATGTCTTTGACATAAGCGCATTTCTTACTAGTTATTATTTGCTTGCGTGTTGGGTTTAAATGTCTGATAATTTGCTTACGATAAGTGAAATTATTGGGATTATAACGGTTAACCTGATATTTAAAAATACAAACTGTATTTACAAAGCTCTGTGATGAGAGTTTCTCAAGATGTACAAAAGTCCCAGAGCCGCGCCAATAAATCAATGACTACATTAGATTTAGGCTGTACCTCGTTAGATGAGCACCGATACAGATATTGTTGGGGTTTCAGGTCAAACTTTTGCGTAACCTTTGCCATCACTAAGTACAACTCATTACTAGAACCATCTCCAGATAACTGAAATACTGTTGGTGGGACGATAAACCCAATAAACAAACATTACTAGAAAATGTGCAGAAAAACGTAGCTGATCCAAACGGCTTAAATGGGAGTTTATTTATATTACCTATACATTTTTTGCAAAAGCTTTGTTAGACTTTACTAAACCGGTCGAGATAATGAGTATTATGTCATACGGTTATTTTTATGATATAGGATATATTTCAGTCTATACCAGTGTATCACAAAGGTTTGTTCTCCATGTTCGAAATAACAATTAGTTACCTCCCTTCAGTAGGTACATGCAATTCCATAACAATTTATATTAGAAATATACCTCCTTTTATTATTAATTAGCTTATTTTGGTCCATAAGCATTTATTATTCTTTCTTGCCTTATTTACCTAGATTTAATGTTATATAATGTAGATGTCTGAGGGGTTCTCAGTAGTTAAGACAGTGCAAAATTAACATTTTTTTTCTAAAGCAATCAAACACCAAATACCAACACATTAAGGGAGGTAACAAATATTATTTTATAGCCATCCCTGTATAAATGATAAGAAGGAACGGTTTAATATTATATTTAAAACTTAAATTATTATTAACTCTAACAGTTATTTTAGTTTTCCCTGTTACATGAACAAATATACAAAAGTAACCTGTTTATCTGCTGTCTGTAAAAAATTAATGAAACCAACTTGAGATGAAATGATTTTCCAAGCAACTCTCTTAGTTTGCACTTGTAGTTGCCATTTGTTTAGTTTTTTTATCAAAATCTTTAATACTAGAATCATAACATCCTCTTTAAAAAGTTGTCATTTTTTAAAATATAGTACCTATACAAAAGGCTCAAACTAAAAATACACTTGTAGCAGAAATAATTAACTTTTTAGTAGACAGAAAGCTCAAATAATAAAAATAATAATCACATCTATCCCACTATGGTAATAAAGGTAATATCTTGCATGTCAATTTATTTTTCAATCTCGAACAAACACCTTTCAAGAATATGGAACAAAATCTACAAATAAATATTCATTATAATTGTCATTTCACTATCATTAAGAATTTTAACTAACGAAATTGAAAGGAAATCAACCAGAAAAAACAACATGAATGTGTCTGGGCCCGCTGAACTAATTCTGAACTTTTCAAGCCTAACAGGTATTTAGTGTCAATACAAACACACTTACATGCAAACATTTTCAAAAAGATACTATTTCCAAACATCATGATAAGTACAAACCCTTTCAACTTCCTTGACAAGTGAAAATACACCATTCAAGTGACCATTATTCAAAAGTGGCTTATATTTGCAACTATACTCACTAAATAAAATGAAGGAAACAATGACACATTTTATGAATTGTTTAACATCACAGGTTTGTTAGATATCATATCATTATATTAAAACTAACTTCTTTTGTTAATTGGGTATCTAATATTTTCAATTTATGACATGATAATAACATGATTGATAAATGTACCATCATGATATAAATATATCTTATAGATGCTTAATATGTAATGGTCCCTGGGTGGATTGGCATAACTAGAATTGGTTCTAACAAAGATACACACAAATGAAAAACAACACCAAATAATGTCTTAGATATTTACTAATGTAGACGATTGGCGAAACATAGCAAAATTCAGTTAAACTTGTGTTCATGTTTTAAATAATATAAAGCTGTAAGTAAAGTAAGACTGAGAAAATTCTCCATTCTACAACTCGAACCAATTTTTTTTCTAAATGTCATTTTTCGTATACTTAACAGGCAGTACAAAAAACTAAACATAATTACATTAAATGATTAATAAAATACAACGATAATACGTTGGGCACTAGATTACCAGTTTGGTTTAATCGAATAAATATTCTGTTGTTATAACAATTCCCTTAATTAGGTGTATGCAATAAAACACCTAATGAGATAATTCTAATAGATATGCCAAACCTCACCTAATTAAAAGCAATTCTACTTCAAATGTAAAAGAGGCATGATTCATAGCAAACTGTCAGGTCTACAAAGAACAAAATTATCAAATCACTTTTGTCCTTTTGTTTGTTTTACATATACTAAATACAACTACGGTCTTTAAGGTATCGTCCAGCTGTGATTTGATAAGACCCCAGGCAGACAAGGTGAAAAACTGTTAACATGAGAGATCCAAACTCATGCACTGGAGTTTAAAGTTAAATGTCAAACCATCAACAATTATTCAATCTATGTTCACCATGATTCTATATACATCTATTACATAACCTATCTACCATATATAAGGAAAAAAATAAATATCACAATTAGCAAAATGTTCCTCAAATACGAGTTGCATTTGCCTATAAAATAAACAACAAAGAATAAAGATCATGCATTACAAAACTTGTATATATGTAAAATTCTTACTAAATAAAAATGTACACATATGCAATAAAATATTTTTTTTATATTTTTATTATTCAGTAAACTCAAAATTGTATTGATATTTAATTTTATAAATGGAGCAGCTAAGACTATGTTCACCAGTTACTTATTTATGCCATTAAAACTGTTTAAATGCAAAAACATTTCTCTATAAGGGAATCTTAAGAATCCAAACATAAAAGTCAATGCAACTTTAAGTTTAAAACTTTCATCTAAATGTGTTTCTTTTTTATATAGAACAATAATTTTAAAGCACAAAAAGCAAGAATGCCCAAGGTAAACAAGGCACAGAGATGATCCAAGGTCAAATCAAAGGTCAAATTTCATTATCGGAATCTTCTTTATCTGGAACAGTCCAAGGCTGCTTTGGGAACAGATCTTTTGCTGAAAGGAAACCAAAGAAAGTTTTAGTTTCTTGTTTTCAGTTTTGGTTTATACACAAATATCAAATATGAAATTAAAAGTGATGTTTAACTTCGATTAACAGAATATGGTCAAAAAAAGTTACCTGTGTAAAATCACGATGGGAACAAAGATCACCTGATAGACCCTTACACAAACTGCAGCTCAACCACACAAGTAAATTTCAAGATCTACAAACCAGTGTAATGTAATGATTTATTATTCCATGAACTGAAGTTAAGATATTTAAGTGTCTACTGTGTTTTTAAGATTGTGCATTTTCTGCAATTTTGACACAATTATCTCATCTCTAACGCAGTAAAAATTTCGCATTTAGTATTTCCCATTCTTTGTGACTCAACTCAAAATGCTCAGTTTAATCATTTCTGTTACTGAAATCATCATTCCTGGTCAACAAAACAGATTGCTAAACAAACTTGAAAATTAAGAATAAGCTGTTGGCTTTTCATAGCACTTCAGCCATTGTTATGAGTTCAAAGGCTATCATTTTGGCTCATTTCAGGATAAGTTCATTCACACTTTAATTTGTGCCTTAAATGGTGTCTTGGTACTGTACTATGAAAAATATTTAAGTCATTTCTTAATTAACACTGTCCTACCATTAACATAATAAATATAAAATCATCTAAACTTGTTTTTTTGTTTTTTAAGTACATTGCAGCCACCAATTATGATCATTATAGCAACATCCAACTTTTAAGTGGAGGAAGTCCCCAGACAAACCACAGACAAACTGTAAGTCAGCTGGAAGACCTTTCCACATTTAGTCCTTTACCCTGAACGAGACTCGAACCCATGCAGTGAGAGGCTAAGCAGTTAGAGGAGTTTACAACCTTTAAAGCCCTGATATACCTACAGGATTGTAACACCAAATCAAAAGGCGTACTTACTGGGTGGATCTCTCGGTGTTCTGGCTGACACCTGCTGTCGTTTGGAAGGTTTGGGTGGTGGAGGCGAGTAGACAGGTGCCGGTCGAGTCACCTCCATGCTTGAGCCCATGGGAAGAGTGGTCGACACGCCCCGGAAACTTTCCCAATCCTCAAGTGGTTCTGAGCTCACCAATTTCTGAATAAAAAACACAAACTTGGTGTAAATTTAAACTTCTTCAGTAGCCTTTGTCTAGCAGTTGGCTGAACAACTGCCTCAAAAACACAAAACACAGTAGTTTGATTTCAAAGTATTATCAACAGTAACACTGCTTATTTTAAACCTGTTGCTTATCGTCAGCTTATAAGGACTGTAGTTGGTAGAGTGTGAGGATGTCACAGGATGTCAGGGGTATTAACATGGTATTACAACAAGTATCACTTTAATTCTTGCAAGTTAAAACATCATCACTGGGCAAAACCACCCCCCCTCCCCCCAAACAACAGAAAAATATCTTGCAAAATATATTTTTATAACCCATACAATTTCTTAGCTATCTTACTTCGGGCAAAGGTTATTCTGAACTGCAAGAGATTTTGCAGCATACTGACAATCTTGATCAGACAACCCAACATGGATAAACTGAAGACATTTTGAATTGTCTTAATGATCTGTACTCACTGTATATGATTGAGATCGCCGTACTTGTGAGTTAAGAACATTGTGTCCTGTTTTCACCTTACTATGTGCATGGGCAGACGCTAATCTTCCTTCTGGAGCATAAGTTTTCTTCTTGCGTCTGGAATACAAGCAAACATTTGGTTTATAATAACATTAGGTATATAGCAAACATTCATATTAGACTAACCGATTAGAAGTTACATTAAATTTTGAGATGGATTGAATAAATCTTATATATACTGATTCTAATAAAACTTGAATTCAAACTTTTAGCCTAATGGAATAATGCCTGATAAACATTAAGCCAAACAAGGGAGTTATATGTTTGTATTTTGGTACCTATGGCAACACTCAAATCACGTGACAAGTTTTCATATGAATACAGCTGGAATAGAAGATACAGTGTATGTTAGCATTAATGTATATTTTATATTTTTAACACAATACATTATAGTAGATAAATAACCATTATGGTATGCCAGCTATTAACAAATATTTGCTGTTTAAAAAGGTTAAAAATAAAATACCAATTCTTACAGAGATTTCACATTTTCAACAACATCATCATTCTCCAGGTAGTTAAAGCGCCATGTATCCTTGGGAACAGGGTCTGATCCCCGCCATGGTGTTGTTTTCTCAGGTTTTGTTGATTTTGGAGGTTTCTTGCCTTTCGCATGTAACTGATCCAGATCAAGTTTTATATTTTTCTGAAAATAAGTTAACACACAATTTTAATTCTAAAGATCTATAGCTAAAAAGAAATTTCTCATAAATATATGAAGTATAAATCTAGCATGAGCATGAAAGAAAAGTAAAATAAAAGACAATTTATCAAATATTTCTTCCTTAGGTTCCAATGGCAAAACCAATTAGGAAGGTTTCTGCACAACTGGGATGTGAACCCATGCATCAAAGTGCTGAGGACCCCTTCAGATACTTGGCCTAACTCTAGCCCCAGTTTATTTTAAATAAAAAGTAAATTAAATGAACAACCAAAACGCTCATCTCCTGTTTTTCTTAATGATGTATTACTGGTAACTTAGTGTGAGAAAGCTTTACGACTAAACTGGTCATGACAGTTTGCAACAGAAATGAAAACTGAAACTGGTGTGGTGTTCTTATTCTACTGTATATATTTTAAGATAAGAATCTTTAACTTCTCTTCAAGAAAGCCTACCTTAGGGTACATGAGCTGCAGTGTCTTGATGTTTTCTATGTAATTTCGCTTCCAGACGCCCACCTCGTACTGGCCTGGCATGAATGGCAGATTCCAACCCAACTGGACACAACGGGGCATCCATAGCTGGTCCAACTCTGTCAGGTACTTCCAATGCCAGCATACCTAAACAAGAGGTAGTGTTTTTACTGAGATTAGGGAGTTTGATGTTGTTTTAACCTTATTTCTTATATTTGACTAAGCACAGAGTTAAGATGTTATGAACATATAATGTATATTAGTTGGAAAAAAATAATATCAGTACATGCGAATCTGTACATGGTTATACGTGACTGCACATGGTTAGTAAATTGTTTTACATACATAATACACATGAGTCTGTGCTGAGTTATATATTGTTATATAAACCTGGTTATATGAGAATCTGCCATAGATCTGTTTTACATGAGAAATAACTATGCACTGAATATAACTGAATGTAAAACATAGAAATACCATGCAATGGGTATATGGTAACAAATTATTTATTGAAAATCTTTCTTTAAGCTACAACATATGGCTTAAAAAGACATGATTTTAAGGTATTGGAGCTTATTTAGTAGTGTACTTTGTCGATATTTACTTTTGAATGGTCTAAAATTATATTACTTCAAAAAATTATATAAACTGCGATAAAACCAAAGCTATATTTGAGACTCTTTTTCAAATATGCTTGGGAACCGTGTTAGGGAGATAATTTGCTGTAATCATTTCTGGTTGAAATATGTTTATTTGAGTTACAATGACAGCCAAGGAAACTTACTCTTGAACATCTACTGAGGCTGCGAGGGTCCAGAAATGAGAAGATATACAGAGAGATGACACGGGGAAGATGACGTGTGAAATCCCTCTTCAGTGCCGGCACATGATCCTTCACATAGTCGCGAATAAACTCCTTTTGCTTCACCTTGGACTTGTTGATAAGATCCTCCAGGATCTGGGTCCGTTGTTCATGGCTCCATTTGTCAAACTGTAGGATATATGTGTAATATGTATATATGTATATATAAATACTCCTTGCAGAGGGGAATGGGGTTCACATAAGCCATAAAAATCATTGAGAAACCAGTTGATAGTAAATGGTGTTTATTAGTAAAAATAATTCTGATAGTAATGCTTATTTCGTTTCTAAGTAATAGTTAAACAAACAGAAATTCTAACCAAAAACTAACTAAACATTTTTTTCTCCGACTGATATCATAAATTTTATAAGAAGAGATATATTTATTCTGCATTAAACAAAATAATGTACTAAAACAAGAGTGATTTAGTAAGAATGTTGTCATCCAATGGCTTAACTTTTTATACAAGCTTGAATATTCTTAAATATGCTAAATTATTACTGTATATTTATAAAGACCAAAGAATGTTTAATAAAACAGAAAATACTTACCCATTTATTGATAAGGACTTTCCGTTCTTCAAAGATCTGTAAGAGAAATTATTCCAGATAAAATTAGAAAATGTTTATTTGAGTGCTGCAAAAGTGACTATATCAAAGTTTAAATAAATTGTCATGTAGTGTAGTAACATAAAAAAGTATATTTCCAGGCAAAAGAAACGGATACATTTTGTCACATAGATATAATACACCATGATGCAGACAGCCAATATGTCATTACTAATATAATTTTTTCCTAAGAACAATTTTTTTACAGTGATAATAATCTTATTCCTTTCATATTTTTATAGAGATAAATGCACAAAAAATCACTTCTCTTTATCTTAAAGGTGGTATCCTACAGTTTGCCTACATCAAACGCATGTAACACTATAATCTTATCTCTCTTGTTGGCAATTTGGGAATAATTTCACATATACGTTTACACCTCAATCTAAGTAAAGGCAGTATGGAACACAACCTCAACTGTAAGACAGTACAAATCTTGACAAAATTGCCCTAAATATTTTTCCTTACAAAATCTATAAATAGGTATGATACGAATTTCTGGTAAAAACAGGTAACAACGTCACAGCGGATAACCCGTATGATGATCTAACCATGATCTCAAAAGAAAGTGGTCACATAGTTTCCTTAGTTTAAAAATATATAATTGTGCAGTAGGGCACAATTAGAAATTATATATTTGTAATGACCAGGTTTTTTTTTTACATAAAAATGCAGTGTAAGAAAAGTCTGGATCTAACTTTGGACTCAAAACTACAAAGTTATGTTTTCACTTTTCCTTAAATCAAAAAATGCAATCGGAAAAGAAATTCAAAAGCAATAGCATTAAATATCCCGTGTTAAATCTAGAGTATGCGCTTATGCCCATGGCCCATTAAAATTAGTTTCGGGTGATATCCCTAAACATTGTATGGACCTGTAGGGTTCATTCACATCAAAAAGCAATGTCCGCTCCTTAGTTAGATTGTGTACTCATTCTACTTATGCCAATGGCCTTTTACTTGTGAAGCACTGTTGAACCAGTCATTATATTCTTGCATGGTTGCTTTATGCATGGTTCTGATATTATGGATATATGAAGCACATCTCAGGTTATTTTGCAATGCAATCAGAAACAATAACTGCAAAATGTGAAGAAGTAAGAGTTTCAATCAATTCTCGTGGTAGCGACATCCTCCTCAACCAGTCACATTGTTTTATATAATTTTATCAATACTAGTTGATGTCCATATTCCAATGCTAACCCATACAGAAATTATAAGTGTCCAGTGGTTTTGAGTCCAGTCAGAGCAAGGTAACTGATCTAAGAAAAACTCATGCTGCTCTTGTTAAAGCCCCTTCTTCTGTCACACATGTATGAGAGATGAGCAATAGCAGATGCAAATTTTTGCTTCAATTTGTTTCAGTCACATTACAAATTATGTTCTAAATTTCCTCATCAACCCTCTCTGACTGGTATATAGCAATGTCGCCTGAATACAATAACTACATGTGACATTTCTGCAACTACAGTAGGTTACAACGCATACCATACATCAGTGTTTCAATCTTCTCCTTAAAGAACCAATTTACTGATCACATAACACAAATAATTAACGTTTTATTTTTTTCAAAAACAAACTGCACAATCGTTTTGAAATTAGATTGTTCCAACCTGCATGCCATGACTGTTCTAAGTGGGTTTTCGCTTCTAATTAGTGTTCAATTTTCAGTTTATGCACACCATCTACAATGTCGCATATTGTGTCATTACTTTACATTCGCTTGATACCAAATTTATTAATTTTAATGATGAGTAGTTGAACGTAAACTAAGTTAGTACAGAGTAAGTGAATAATCCAAGTTAACCAAAACATGATCGGGCACCTGCCGTGCAATTGTGTTACCTTATTATTCGTTTCCCCGTTGCTAAGTGGCGTCCATGTGCTTTTTGTTCGATTCTTTGCTATCATAGACATAGTTCCTAATGTAAATTAAGGAGGCAAATGAGTAAGATGCAAGTATTATTCTTAATAAATGTAAATAACATTCACGAGAGACCGCCAGCAGCCATTTTGATGCTATTTATCGTTGCTCAACACGGAGATTACCGGAGATAGCCGACAATAGCCGAAGCCAGTGCGATGTGCGGGTCATTCTTCTTACAATTACGGTGTTTACTTGAGTAAGGAAGGCAAGGATGGATCCAGGATGGGGGTGGTGGGGTATGGGGGAAGGGGATGCACCCCCTGCCAACTAGGATAAAAGGGTAGATGACTGCTTAGGTCGAAGCTAGGGTCCCATACTGTGTATTTATATCTAGCATTTACCGCGGTAAAAGTTGAATGGATCTCGATTCATATCCCCCCCCACACACACACACACACCAGCAAAATGTTTTAAAATGTAGCGAATAGGAAGATAATAATAGCTGTAATAATAGCTAGGCCCTATGAAAATTAATACAAATATTAAAATTGAACTACCACTGGACAAAGCAAACAAAGTATATGAATGTGAACATAAACACTGGGATGAGCATGGCACACGCACGAACGCACGCACACAACACACACACAGGCACGCATACCAAACACACACAAACGCAAACACACACACGCACTCACGCACGCGGGCGCACACACACACACACACACAACACTTACAACACACACAACACATACAACACACACACACACACACAACACACACAACACACACACACACACACACACACAACACATACAACACACACACACACTACACTACACTACACACACACACACCACACACACACACACACACACACACACTACACTACACACACCACACACACACACACACACACACACACACACTACACACACACACAACACATACACACACACACACTACACTACACTACACACACACACACACACACACACACACACACACACTACACTACACACACACACACACACACACACACTACACACACACCACACACTACACTACACACACACACACACACTACACACACACACACACACACAACACATACAACACACACACACACACACACACACACACACACTACACACACACACACTACACATACAACACACACACTACACTACACTACACACACACATACATATAAAATAAACGCAAACAAAAACCAAACTTCTTTAGAACAGTCAGTCCGCAAAAGTACAGGCTGGGGTGCTATAACCTGGTTTTCGAAGCGCTCCAACCTCGCATTTCTTGAAGGTTACTCTCACAGCCAACAGAATAAATAAAATATCCCATTAAAATGAGACGAATAACATTTAATACCTACATCGGGAGTTAAAATCTTTATAATACTATGTACAAAAGTATTACACAAAGTATTATGAACTATCAACAAATGTGCAGAAGAAACAAGCTTCGATAAGTAAACAGTTCCTAACAAGTCTCGAAACATTATAAGAAAAGAACTTTAAGAAACGACAATTTTTAACTAAAACACACGTTTTACAAATCACTTCAGCCGGTCCGCAGCAACATTTGGGAGAGGAACAATGTAAATGTAAAATCGCGATGATGAACTTTTACAGAATTAAAAGTATTCAAGCAGATATATCAAAAGCTGCTGCAAAGACTTTTGTTTTATTACTTGCGATTATTGCAATGTTATTTTCTATGGCGTGTCGTTTCGGAGTAACGTAAAATGCAGCGAATCCAAAACACGTGTGCAGATATGGTACTTAAAAACAGTGGAATTTCAGTTTTAAACAAGCCCTTAGTTAAAACAGAATTCATATTACTTACATAAGTTTATAATTGCTTCATTGGAAGCGCCCAATCTATGAAAATAATCTCATGCCCCTGAAAACAACAAAACGGAACGTATTTAGATCTACCACGAATACAGAGCATTCTTTCTGCACCCCATTTTATGATTTGATAAAAGGAGGACATTTAGTGACAGAAGTTTCAACACGGCAGGACCGATCCTATATATATATGCTAATATTTTATCTTTTGCGATGTGCCTCTTGACAATTTTTTATTGTATTTTAGGTCTAAGTTTATAATCACACAGACATGCTTTTCATTTTGGTGACTTATTTAACCTTGTACAATTTCTTTTCTATGTACTTTTGTATTATTTTTACCCCTCGGTTTATAGCAGTAAAATACAGCCGTCTTAGCTTTTTTAGTACTAGTGTAGATAAACAGGCATTGCCATGGTATGTTTTCTTCTTTTTAGATTGACTATTACGTGTGTGTATATATCTTATTGTTTTATGTGGTTTTATGTTGTTGTTTATTTTTGTTTTATTTGTTTTCTTTTTCTTGTTTTCTATTTGTTAAATGCCATTGAATATGCTAAAACTATGCATGGAAATATGCACTTAATCCAGTTTGCCAGTTTACAGTTTGCACAGAAAACTGTTGCTGCTAACGGGTGTTGTTGTGCAGAGGTCATGACTGACACCAAAAGTAAAAGCCCCTTATTACACATACTTCACCTTTATAAACGTTTAAATAATTGTATTTTAATACATTCATGGTGCATTTTTAATGCACAGTTAAACTTATCCTTATAAGAAAATGGAGATAAGATCTTGAGAAAAAAACTTATTTAAGTGAATTGATTGTATGCAAACAAATCAACAAAATGCTCGTAGATAAATCCTTCCACACCATTTAGTCAATATAACTCAAATTATAATGGCTATGTAGAGTAGACAGTGAAATTTGTAAATCTTATAAAAACACTAACATCAGACATACTCACCACTTAACTGTTTCTTCCTTTCTATGAGCACTTTTTGAAACTAGGGAATAAAGTTGTGTTTTTTCACCCACATGACTTGTTATAGTCACTGACACCGGATAATCACCTCTAAGGAAGCAAGTCGATCTGGCTCGTTCCTATCTATGTACACAAATGTGACCTTTCGATATAAGAATCCCCCAGGTGGTGCTCAGCAGGGGTTATTACAGCCCAGCAGGGGTTATTACAGCTCTGTGCTCAGCAGGGGTTATTACAGTTCTGTGCTCAGAGGGGTTATTACAGCTATGCCAGGTGGTGCTAGGCAGGGGTTATTACAGCTCTGTGCTCAGCAGGGGTAATTACAGGACTTAGGTCAGCAGGGGTTATTACAGTTCTGTGCCCAGCAGGGGTTATTAAAGTTCTGTGCTCAGAGTGGTTTTACAGCTCTGTGCTCAGCAGGGGTTATTACAGTTTTGTGCTCAGCAGGGGTTATTACAGTTCTGTGCTCAGCAGGGGTTATTACAGCTCTGTGCTCAGCAGGGGTTATTACAATTCTGTGCTCAGCAGGGGTTATTACAGCTCTGCCAGGTGGTGCCTAACAGGGGTTATTACAGCTCTGGTAACCTATTTGAGGGGAGTGAGGGGAATAAATCTGTGAAGAGGTTGTTGTTGTGCAGAAGTGGTGCTGCGTAGAGGTTAAAATCACTAGAAATAATGAGGGGGGAGGGTTAAAAGTGTTGGTTGCTGTCAATGGGTTGCTGTTTAGAGGTTGCTGTTGGTCAGAGGTGTCGTTTGGACAGCGGTTGTTTTTTACAAAAAATTCTGGAGATTATTCACCAATTCAGATTTAAGTTTTAAGCAGTTAATATAGCACACATACTTCTGGACAATTTGAAGCTCTATTCCTTTGATGTTATTTCTTAACATGTATATATATGTACTCGCTATATACCGCTGTTTATATTGACTGAATGGTTTACAGTACCATGCGCATATTTAGGTAGATACTTACAGTTATTGTGCGTGACGTCGCGGAGTTATCTCTCTCCAACTACTATATGTCACTGAGTCTGGTCTACATATTTCTAGTATGTATGATTAAACTACCTGGGCTAGAAGCTAAGTTTAATTATTTAATACTATTTTTTATTGTAGGTTTATTCGTTAAGGTCAAATATATCACGAACATAATAACAAACCACTATTATTGTTATATCATTTATATGTTGAATCTAAAAATATATAAATGAGTTACATGTTATTCAATACATTTAAAGTGATAAGGAAAATTTCTTTCTAGCGTTCTATTTCTTCCTAATTGTTTGCGCTAAAAGGTACAGCCATGTTGATATTGTAACTTGGTTCTTAAAATGGTTCAATTCCAGGGGGGAAAAAAACCCGAGGCACAAGTGAATATAACACTGGACTGGATGTTTATTGTCCCACAATAATTCAAACTCTAATATCAACTTTCCTTTCTAAAACATAAAATATAAAGCACAGTAGTTATGAAGAATAACATAATGTAAATTCACCAAAGTGAGATTGTATATAATACATAGTTTAGTCAAACACGTTTATGATATAATCTCTTACAATCGATATTAAATAACTCAGAAATGTGTAGCGGGTTTGACATTCACACCTTTCGAAATATGAAATTATAGAACAATACATATCAACAATATACAAATACAAAGGCATATTGTATTTACAAACAGACAGTCTCACTTACTGATCAATGTGATCAAATGTTGTTAGTTGTTACAATTGCTTCGCTCTTCTTCGACCAGCAAAAGGCAGCATGTCAGCAGTTAACAACTTGCTATGCACATATTATTTTGGATATTCATGAATAAACCAGGAAATAAGATTTGTTTGAGCGGCTTCGTCACGGTTGGTCATTTTTGCATGAACAAAATGAATAAGAAAACAAAAATATAACCTTTGATCACTAGAATATATGTGAACGTACTGTCCTTAGGACGATTGCGGAGGTTTTTGTTTAGAGCAATCATGATTGTCATACGCTCAAAACTACCGTGTTTCAGTTTTTGGCTCAACAAATTCTTCATGCTGATATTTGATAACTAAATATTTATAGGGTCGTTCGTGGCCAAACAGTTGGGGTCATTGTCTTATTACTCCTCAACACATCACCGCAAGAGTTCGAGTCCCAATCTGGGAGAGAACTTTCATGTGGGGAGGTCCATAGACACATACACTAGACCAGGCGGTCAGCTTAATATGCCACCAACTTTACCACCATCTTTCTGTTAGTCCGAGTGTAACCGACAGTTCTGTTGAAATGTCATTAATGTTAAACTTTAAATAGTGTCATTATTATCTATATAACAGGATACAATAAAATCATATCGGTTAAACACATACGCTTTAACTGCTCATACTTCATTAAAAGGGAATTGATATAAAAGTATTACATTGGAATAATATGTTTTGTGATCAAGAAATTTCTCCGGCCTTTGCATTTCATTATGGATGACTATCATTGTTGTACCACTGATATATCATAAACCTTACATGTATAAATAACCATTATAATGTACATATAATGGAAATGAATTTTATATAGTGTACATAATGAGTATTTGTCTATATTTTTCAAACATTTACAAATTCTTCTGTATCATGTAAAAATCGTATTTCTGTTTGATATATTTATTATCCCACTAATAAAATTTAAGTTATCGAGATACTGTGTTTGTTAAATTACCTAAATTATTGCCTTACTTGTTATAGCACCCCGTGACCTGACATAATACCACATGAAGGCCGTGACCTGACATAATACCACATGAAGTCCATGACCTGACATAAAACCACATGAAGGCCGTGATCTTACATAATACCACATGAAGGCCGTGACCTAACATAATACCACATGAAGGCCATGACCTGATATAATACCACATGAAGGACGTGACCTGACATAATACCACATAAAGGCCGTGACCTGACATAATACCACATGAAGGACATGACCTGACATAATACCACATGAAGGCCGTGACCTGACATAATACCACATGAAGGACATGACCTGACATAATACCACATGAAGGCCGAGACCTGAGATAATACCACATAAAGGCCGTGACCTGACATAATACCACATAAAGGCCGTGACCTGACATAATACAACATGGAGGCCGTGACCTGACATAATACCACATGAAGGCCGTGGCCTGATATAAAACCACATGAAGGCCGTGACCTAACATAATACCACATGAAGGCCGTGACCTGACATAATACCACATGAAGGCCATGACCTGATATAATACCACATGAAGGACGTGACCTGACATAATACCACATGAAGGCCGTGACCTGACATAATACCACATAAAGGACATGACCTGACATAATACCACATGAAGGCCGTGACCTGACATAATACCACAAGAATGACATGACCTGACATAATACCATATGAAGGCCGTGACCTGAGATAAAACCACATGAAGGCCGTGACCTGATATTATACCACATGAAGGCCGTGACCTGACATAATACAACATGAAGGCCGTGACCTGACATAATACCACATGAAGGCCGTGAATCGACATAATACCACAAGAAGGCCGTGACCTGAGATAATATCACATGAAGGCCGTGACCTGACATAATACAACATGAAGGCCGTGAATCGACATAATACCACATGAAGGCCGTGACCTGAGAGAATACCACATGAAGGACGTGATATGACATAATACCACATGAAGTCCATGAAATGACAGAATATCACATGAAGTCCATGACCTGACATTCAACAACATGATGGCCGTGGCCTGACATAATACCACATAAAGGCTGTGACCTGACATAATGCCACATAAAGGCCGTGACCTGACATAATACCACATAAAGGCCGTGATCTGAAATAATACCACATGAAGTCAATGACCTGACATAAAACCACATGAAGGCCGTGACCTGACATAATACCACATGAAGTCCGTGACCTGACATAATACCACATGAAGGCCATGACCTGACATAATACCACATGAAGGCCGTGACCTGACATAATACCACATGAAGGCCGTGACCTGACATAACACGACATGAAGGAAACGACCTGACATAATACCACATGAAGGCCGTGACCTGACAACATACCACATGAATAACGTGACCTGACATAATACCACATGAAGGTCGTGACCTGTAATAATGCCACATGAAGGTCGTGACCTGACATAATACCACAAGAAGGCCGTGAATCGACATAATACCACATGAAGGCCGTGACCTGAGATAATGTCACATGAAGGCCGTGACCTGACATAATACCACATGAAGGACGTGACCTGACATAATACAACATAAAGGCCCTGACCTGACATAATACCACATGAAGGCCGTGACCTGACATAATACCACATGAAGGACGTGACCTGACATAATACCAAATGAAGGTCGTGACCTGACATAATACCACATGAAGGACGTGTCCTGACATAATACCACATGAAGTCCATGACCTGACATAATATCACAGGAAGTCCGTGACCTGACATTCAACAACATGAAGGCTGTGTCCTGACATAATACCACATAAAGGCCGTGACCTGACATAATACCACATGAAGGACGTGACCTGACATAATACCACATATGGGCCGTGACCTGAGATAATACTACATGAAGGCCGTAACCTGACATAATACCACATGAAGGCCGTGACCTGAGATAATACAGCATGAAGGCCGTGACCTGACATAATACCACATGAAGGCCGTGACCTGACATAATACAGCATGAAGGCCGTGACCTGAGATAATACCACATGAAAGACGTGACCTGACATAATACCACATAAAGGCCGTGACCTGACATAATACCACATGAAGGCCGTGACCTGAGATAATACCACATGAAGGACATGACCTGACATAATATCACATGAAGGCCGTGACCTGAGACAATACCACATGAAGGATGTGACCTGAAATAATACCACATAAAGGGCGTGACCTGACATAATACTACATAAAGGACGTGACTTGACATAATACCACATGAAGGACATGACCTGACATAACACCACATGAAGGACGTGACCTGACATAATACCACTTGAAGGCCGTGACCTGAGATAATATCAGATGAAGGCCATGACCTGAGATAATACCACATGAAGGACATGACCTGACACAATACCACATGAAGGCCGTGACCTGACATAATACCACATGAAGGCCGTGACCTGACATAACACCACATGAAGGACACGACCTGACATAATATCACATGAGGGCCGTGACCTGACAAAATACCTCATGAATAACGTGACCTGACATAATACCACATGAAGGTCGTGACCTGACATAATACCACATGAAGGGCGTGTCCTGAAATAATACCACATGAAGTCCATAAAATGACAGAATATCACATGAAGTCCATGACCTGACATTCAACAACATGATGGCCGTGTCCTGACATAATACCACATAAAGGCTGTGACCTGACATAATGCCACATAAAGGCCGTGACCTGACATAATACCACATAAAGGCCGTGATCTGAAATAATACCACATGAAGTCAATGACCCTGACATAAAACCACATGAAGGCCGTGACCTGACATAATACCACATGAAGTCCGTGACCTGACATAATACCACATGAAGGCCATGACCTGACATACTACCACATGAAGGCCGTGAATTGACATAATATCACATAAAAGCCGTGACCTGACATAATACCACATGAAGTCCATGACCTGACATAATACCACATGAAGAACATGACCTGACATAATACCACATGAAGGCCGTGATCTTACATAATACCACATGAAGGCCTTGACCTGACATAATACCACATAAAGGCCGTGACCTGACATAATACCACATGAAGTTTGTGACCTGACATAGGGCCACATGAAGGACGTGATCTGAGATAATGCCACATGAAGGACGTTCCCTGACATAAAGCCACATGAAGTCCCTGACCTGACATAATACCACATGAAGTCCGTGGACCTGACATAACATCACATGAAGTCCGAGACCTGACATACAACAACATGAAGGCCGTGTCCTGACATAATATCACATGAAGGCTGTGACCTGTCATAATACCACATAAAGGCCGTGACCTGACATAATGCCACATTAAGGCCGTGACCTGACATAATACAACATGAAGTCCATGACCTGACATAATACCACATAAAGGCCATGACCTGACATAATATCACATGAAGTCCATGACCTGACATTCAACAACATGAAGGCCGTGTCCTGACATAATACCACATAAAGGCTGTGACCTGACATAATGCCACATAAAGGCCGTGACCTGTCATAATACCACATAAAGGCCGTGATCTGAAATAATACCACATGAGGTCAATGACCTGACATAAAACCACATGAAGGCCATGACCTGACATAATATCACATGAAGGCCGTGACCTGACATAATACCACATGAAGGCCGTGAATCGACATAATACCACATGAAGGCCGTGACCTGAGATAATACCACATGAAGGCCGTGACCTGACATAATATCAAATAAAGGCCGTGACCTGAGACAACACCACATGAAGGACGTGACCTGACATAATACCACATAAAGGCCGTGACATGACATAATACCACATGAAGGCCGTGACCTGACATAATATCACATGAAGGCCGTGACCTGAGACAATACCACATGCAGGACGTGACCTGACATAATACCACATAAAGGCCGTGACCTGACATAATACCACATGAAGGCCGTGACCTGAGATAATACCACATGAAGGCCGAGACCTGAGATAATACCACATGAAGGCCGTGACTTGACATAATACCACATGAAGGACATGACCTGACATAATACCACATGAAGGACGTGACCTGACATAATACCACATGAAGGCCGTGACCTGAGATAATATCAGATGAAGGCGGTGACCTGAGATAATACCACATGAAGGCCGTGACCTGACATAATATCAAATAAAGGCCGTGACCTGAGACAACACCACATGAAGGACGTGACCTGACATAATACCACATAAAGGCCGTGACATGACATAATACCACATGAAGGCCGTGACCTGACATAATATCACATGAAGGCCGTGACCTGAGACAATACCACATGCAGGACGTGACCTGACATAATACCACATAAAGGCCGTGGCCTGACATAATACCACATGAAGGCCGTGACCTGAGATAATACCACATGAAGGCCGAGACCTGAGATAATACCACATGAAGGCCGTGACTTGACATAATACCACATGAAGGACATGACCTGACATAATACCACATGAAGGACGTGACCTGACATAATACCACATGAAGGCCGTGACCTGAGATAATATCAGATGAAGGCGGTGACCTGAGATAATACCATATGAAGGACGTGACCTGACATAATACCACAAGAAGGCCATGACCTGACATAATACCACATGAAGGCCGTGAATCGACATAATACCACATGAAGGCCGTGACCTGAGATAATATCACATGAAGGCCGTGACCTGACATAATACCACATGAAGGCCGTGAATCGACATAATACCACATGAAGGCCGTGACCTGAGATAATACCACATGAAGGCCGTGACCTGACATAATATCAAATAAAGGCCGTGACCTGAGACAACACCACATGAAGGACGTGACCTGACATAATACCACATAAAGGCCGTGACATGACATAATACCACATGAAGCCCGTGACCTGAGATAATGCCACATGAAGGCCGAGACCTGAGATAATACCACATGAAGGCCGTGACTTGACATAATACCACATGAAAGACATGACCTGACATAATACCACATGAAGGACGTGACCTGACATAATACCTTATGAAGGCCGTGACCTGAGATAATATTAGATGCAGGCCGTGACCTGACATAATACCACATGAAGGACATGACCTGACATAATACCACATGAAGGACATGACCTGATATAATACCACATGAAGGCCGTGACCTGACATAATACCACATGAAGGACACGACCTGACATAATACCACATGAAGGCCGTGACCTGACATAATACAACATGAAGGACGTGACCTGACAAAATACCACATGAAGGTCGTGACATGACATAATACCACATGAAGGCCGTGACCTGACATAATACCACATGAAGTCCATGACCTGACATAATATCACATGAAGTCCGTGAACTGACATTCAACAACATGAAGGCCGTGTCCTGACATAATACCACATAAAGGCTGTGACCTGACATAATGCCACATAAAGGCCGTGACCTGACATAATACCAAATAAAGGCCGTGACCTGAAATAATACCACATGAAGGACGTGACCTGACATAATACCACATGAAGTCCATGACCTGACATAAAACCACATGAAGACCGTGACTTGACATAATACCACATGAAGGCCTTGACCTGACATAATACCACATAAAGGCCGTGACCTGACATAATACCACATGAAGGTTGTGACCTGACATAATACCACATGAAGGACGTGATCTGAGATAATGCCACATAAAGTCCGTGACCTGACAAAATGCCACATGAAGGACGTGCCCTGACATAAAACCACATGAAGTCCCTGACCTGACATAATACCACATGAAGTCCGTGACCTGACATAACATCACATGAAGACCGTGACCTGATATACAACAACATGAAGGCTGTGTCCTGACATAATACCACATGAAGGCTGTGACCTGACATAATGCCACATAAAGGCCGTGACCTGACATAATATCACATAAAGTTCGGGACCTGACATAATACCACATAAATGCCGTGACCTGACATAAAACCACATGATTTCCATGACCTGAGATAATGCCACATAAAGGCCGTGACCTGACATAATACCACATGAAGGCCGTGACCTGACATAATACCACGTGAAGGCCGTGGCCTGATATAATACCACGTGAAGGCCGTGACCTGACATGATACCACATGAAGTCCATGACCTGACATAATACCACATGAAGACCGTGCCCTGACATAATACCACATGAAGGCCGTGACCTGACATAATACCACACGAAGGACGAGACCTGACATAATACCACATGAAGGCCGTGACCTGACATAATACCACATGAAGGCCGTGACCTGACATAATACATCATGAATGCCGTGAATTGACATAATACAACATGAAGGCCGTGATCTGACATAATACCACATAAAGGCCCTGACCTGACATAATACCACATGAAGGCCGTGACCTGACATAATACCACATGAAGGCCATGACCTGATATAATACCACATGAAGGACGTGACCTGACATAATACCACATGAAGGCCGTGACCTAACATAATACCACATGAAGGACATGACCTGACATTATACCACATGAAGGCCGTGACCTGACATAATACCACAAGAATGACATGACCGGACATAATACCACATGAAGGCCGTGACCTGACATAATACCACATGAAGGCCGTGACCTGATATAATACCACATGAAGGTCGTGACCTGACATAATACAACATGAAGGCGGTGACCTGACATAATACCACATGAAGGCCGTGAATCGACATAATACCACATGAAGGCCGTGACCTGAGATAATACCACATGAAGGCCGTTACCTGACATAATACCACATGAAGGACGTGACCTGACATAATACCACATATGGGCCGTGACCTGAGATAATACCACATGAAGGTCGTGACCTGACATAATACCAAATGAAGGCCATGACCTGACATAATATCACATGAAGGCCGTGACCTGAGATAATACCACATGAAAGACGTGACCTGACATAATACCACATAAAGGCCGTGACCTGACATAATACCACATGAAGGCCGTGACCTGACATAATACCACATGAAGGCCTTGACCTGACATAATATCACATGAAGGCCGTGACCTGACATAATACCACATGAAGGACGTGACCTGACATAATACAACATAAAGGCCCTGACCTGACATAATACTACATGAAGGCCGTGACCTGAGATAATACCACATGAAGGCCGAGACCTGAGATAATACCACATGAAGGCCGTGACTTGACATAATACCACATGAAGGACATGACCTGACAAAATACCACATGAAGGACGTGACCTGACATAATACCACATGAAGGCCGTGACCTGAGATAATATCAGATGAAGGCCGTGACCTGAGATAATACCACATGAAGGACATGACCTGACATAATACCACATGAAGGCCGTGACCTGACATAATACCACATGAAGGCCGTGACCTGACATAATACCACATGAAGGACACGACCTGACATAATACCACATAAATGCCGTGACCTGATATAAAACCACATGATTTCCATGACCTGAGATAATGCCACATAAAGGCCGTGACCTGACATAATACCACACGAAGGCCGTGACCTGACATAATACCACGTGAAGGCCGTGGCCTGACATAATACCACGTGAAGGCCGGGACCTGACATGATACCACGTGAAGGCCGTGAATTGACATAATACCACATGAAGGCCGTGACCTGACATAAATCCACATTAAGACCGTGAAATGACATAAAACCACATGAAGGCCGTGTACTGACCTAATACCACATGAAGGCCGTGTACTGACATAATACCACATGAAGGCCGTGTTCTGACATAATACCACACGAAGGACGAGACCTGACATAATACCACATGAAGGCCGTGACCTGACATAATACCACATGAAGGCCGTGACCTGACATAATACATCACGAATGCCGTGAATTGACATAATACAACATGAAGGCCGTGATGTGACATAATACCACATAAAGGCCCTGACCTGACATAATACCACATGAAGGCCGTGACCTGACATAATACCACATGACGGCCGTGACCTTAAATGATACCACATGATGGCCGTGACCTGACATAATACCACATGAAGGCCATGATCTGATATAATACCACATGAAGGACGTGACCTGACATAATACCACATGAAGGCCGTGACCTAACATAATACCACATGAAGGACATGACCTGACATAATACCACATGAAGGCCGTGACCTGACATAATACCACAAGAATGACATGACCTGACATAATACCACATGAAGGCCGTGACCTGACATAATACCACATGAAGGCCGTGACCTGATATAATACCACATGAAGGTCGTGACCTGACATAATACAACATGAAGGCCGTGACCTGACATAATACCACATGAAGGCCGTGAATCGACATAATACCACATGAAGGCCGTGACCTGAGATAATACCACATGAAGGCCGTTACCTGAGATAATACCACATGAAGGCCGAGACCTGAGATAATACCACATGAAGGCCGTGACTTGACATAATACCACATGAAGGACATGACCTGACATAATACCACATGAAGGACGTGACCTGACATAATACCACATGAAGGCCGTGACCTGAGATAATATCAGATGAAGGCGGTGACCTGAGATAATACCATATGAAGGACGTGACCTGACATAATACCACATGAAGGCCATGACCTGACATAATACCACATGAAGGCCGTGAATCGACATAATACCACATGAAGGCCGTGACCTGAGATAATATCACATGAAGGCCGTGACCTGACATAATACCACATGAAGGCCGTGAATCGACATAATACCACATGAAGGCCGTGACCTGAGATAATACCACATGAAGGCCGTGACCTGACATAATATCAAATAAAGGCCGTGACCTGAGACAACACCACATGAAGGACGTGACCTGACATAATACCACATAAAGGCCGTGACATGACATAATACCACATGAAGCCCGTGACCTGAGATAATGCCACATGAAGGCCGAGACCTGAGATAATACCACATGAAGGCCGTGACTTGACATAATACCACATGAAAGAAATGACCTGACATAATACCACATGAAGGACGTGACCTGACATAATATCTTATGAAGGCCGTGACCTGAGATAATATTAGATGCAGGCCGTGACCTGACATAATACCACATGAAGGACATGACCTGACATAATACCACATGAAGGACATGACCTGACATAATATCACATGAAGTCCGTGACCTGATATTCAACAACATGAAGGCCGTGTCCTGACATAATACCACATAAAGGCTGTGACCTGACATAATGCCACATAAAGGCCGTGACCTGACATAATACCAAATAAAGGCCGTGACCTGAAATAATACCACATGAAGGACGTGACCTGACATAATACCACATGGAAGTCCATGACCTGACATAAAACCACATGAAGACCGTGACTTGACATAATACCACATGAAGGCCTTGACCTGACATAATACCACATAAAGGCCATGACCTGACATAATACCACATGAAGGTTGTGACCTGACATAATACCACATGAAGGACGTGATCTGAGATAATGCCACATAAAGTCCGTGACCTGACAAAATGCCACATGAAGGACGTGCCCTGACATAAAACCACATGAAGTCCGTGACCTGACATAACATCACATGAAGACCGTGACCTGATATACAACAACATGAAGGCTGTGTCCTGACATAATACCACATGAAGGCTGTGACCTGACATAATGCCACATAAAGGCCGTGACCTGACATAATATCACATAAAGTTCGGGACCTGACATAATACCACATAAATGCCGTGACCTGACATAAAACCACATGATTTCCATGACCTGAGATAATGCCACATAAAGGCCGTGACCTGACATAATACCACATGAAGGCCGTGACCTGACATAATACCACGTGAAGGCCGTGGCCTGACATAATACCACGTGAAGGCCGTGACCTGACATGATACCACATGAAGTCCATGACCTGACATAATACCACATGAAGACCGTGCCCTGACATAATACCACATGAAGGCCGTGACCTGACATAATACCACACGAAGGACGAGACCTGACATAATACCACATGAAGGCCGTGACCTGACATAATACCACATGAAGGCCGTGGCCTGACATAATACATCATGAATGCCGTGAATTGACATAATACAACATGAAGGCCGTGATCTGACATAATACCACATAAAGGCCCTGACCTGACATAATACCACATGAAGGCCGTGACCTGACATAATACCACATGAAGGCCATGACCTGATATAATACCACATGAAGGACGTGACCTGACATAATACCACATGAAGGCCGTGACCAAACATAATACCACATGAAGGACATGACCTGACATAATACCACATGAAGGCCGTGACCTGACATAATACCACAAGAATGACATGACCGGACATAATACCACATGAAGGCCGTGACCTGACATAATACCACATGAAGGCCGTGACCTGATATAATACCACATGAAGGTCGTGACCTGACATAATACAACATGAAGGGCCGTGACCTGACATAATACCACATGAAGGCCGTGAATCGACATAATACCACATGAAGGCCGTGACCTGAGATAATACCACATGAAGGCCGTTACCTGACATAATACCACATGAAGGACGTGACCTGACATAATACCACATATGGGCCGTGACCTGAGATAATACCACATGAAGGTCGTGACCTGACATAATACCAAATGAAGGCCATGACCTGACATAATATCACATGAAGGCCGTGACCTGAGATAATACCACATGAAAGACGTGACCTGACATAATACCACATAAAGGGCCGTGGACCTGACATAATACCACATGAAGGCCGTGACCTGACATAATACCACATGAAGGCCTTGACCTGACATAATATCACATGAAGGCCGTGACCTGACATAATACCACATGAAGGACGTGACCTGACATAATACCACATAAAGGCCGTGACCTGACATAATACTACATGAAGGCCGTGACCTGAGATAATACCACATGAAGGCCGAGACCTGAGATAATACCACATGAAGGCCGTGACTTGACATAATACCACATGACGGACATGACCTGACAAAATACCACATGAAGGACGTGACCTGACATAATACCACATGAAGGCCGTGACCTGAGATAATATCAGATGAAGGCCGTGACCTGAGATAATAACCACATGAAGGACATGACCTGACATAATACCACATGAAGGCCGTGACCTGACATAATACCACATGAAGGCCGTGACCTGACATAATACCACATGAAGGACACGACCTGACAATAATACACATAAATGCCGTGACCTGATATAAAAACCACATGATTTCCATGACCTGAGATAATGCCACATAAAGGCCTTGACCTGACCATCTACCACATGAAGGCCGTGACTGACAAAACCACGTGAAGGCCGTGGCCTGACATAATACCACGTGAAGGCCGTAGCCTGACATGATACCACGTGAAGGCCGTGAATTGACCAAATACCACATGTAAGGCCGTGACCTGACATAATCCACATTAAGACCGTGAAATGACATTAAAAACCACATGAAGGCCGTGTACTGACCTAATACCACATGAAGGCCGTGTACTGACATAATACCACATGAAGGCCGTGTTCTGACATAATACACACACGAAGGACGAGACCTGTACATAATACCACATGAAGGCCGTGACCTGACATAATACCACATGAAGGCCGTGACCTGACATAATACATCACGAATGCCGTGAATTGACAAAATACAACATGAAGGCCGTGATCTGACATAATACCACATAAAGGCCCTGACCTGACATAATACCACATGAAGGCCGTGACCTGACATAATACCACATGACGGCCGTGACCTTAAATGATACCACATGATGGCCGTGCTGACTAGACATAATACCACATGAAGGCGATGATCTGATATAACCACATGAAGGACGTGACCTGACATAATACCACATGAAGGCCGTTGACCTAACATTATACCACATGAAGGACATGACCTGACATAATACCACATGAAGGCCGTGACCTGACATAATACCACAAGAATGACATGACCTGACATAATACCACATGAAGGCCGTGACCTGACATAATACCACATTGAAGGCCGTGACCTGATATAATACCACATGAAGGTCGTGACCTGACCATAATACAACATGAAGGCCGTGACCTGACATAATACCACATGAAGGCCCGTGAATCGACCCATAATTACCACATGAAGGCCGTGACCTGAGATAATACCACATGAAGGCCGTTACCTGACATAATACCACATGAAGGACGTGACCTGACATAATACCACATATGGGCCGTGACCTGAGATAATACCACATGAAGGTCGTGACCTGACATAATACCAAATGAAGGCCGTGACCTGACATA